>JZKD02S0080775.1:268181-349709 GCA_000966675.3 Picea glauca
AATGTTCATGTGTGAGGAATGACCTTTTAAAAGATTAAATATGTGTTATAAACCAATATATAGAAATATAAAATGCAGCAAATAACACAGCAAACTCACAACAACAGCAATATGATAAAGGAGTTCACCCCTCTCTGGGCTACGTCTCCTTGAGCCTCCTTCAATGGACTTGGCTCTTTGGGATTAGTTTGTCAAATGATCTTTACAAGATGATGCTCAACTCCAATGGATTTATAGACTGTACCATTGGATTCAGAATACATAAAAACCCCAAAAATGACTGTAAAAACTCTGCAAATGGACAATGGCTCATCCAACAATGACCTCTCCTACATGTGGCCTCCAAGCTTCCCTGAACTTGAATGAGGAAAAAATACCTGTAGAAGTCCTCCAATGGATCTACAACCTATCCCAATGTGTTCAAAGCATAATAAACAGTCAGAAATGACTATTCAGTATAAGCAAATGGATATGTGCTCATCTGAGCAATGCCTCAAACAATGAGGGCTTTAAGGCTCCTTAAGCTTCCTCAAACTTCAAATGTGAAAAACCTGCAAATGGGCTCCTCAAATGCCTATGAAAATGTCACCAATGGACTCAAAACGTCCAAAAACCCCTAGCTGGGCTTTTACAACACCTGATTTGGTCAAAAACTCCAAAAGTTATGGCTTCTGCCATTTTTCCCCTACAAGCTTGTTGTAACCTGTTCGCCATTTCGCACCTCTGCCAAGTGAACCTGGCCTCTAAGCGTTTTTGGTCACCAAACCCAGCACATTTGCGCCTCTCCACAAAACGCACTAATTTGTCGCACCGTTAGCGAAACTAAGGCCCTCCAAGTCGGAGGTGTTGGGCGCATGGGGGGACCATATGGCCATGTTCCCCGCGCATAAAGGGCTACCTGTGGCTAGGTTAACCCAGGTCGTGACAAGTGGCGGGAAAAAGTTTTGTAACCATTTTATAAACCCAAAACAAATCCAAAATGCGCACCCACTGGTCACATGTTTTTCAACATGGAATCGTGGGTTACAAAACTCCGTGCTCATTGTATGTAAATGGAACCACGGGTATCCATTTGGAACCCTGCGCAAATACACCAAACCGCGCGTGCATAAATATTTAATTTAAACACCAACTATAACCAATGGTCATGTGTTAATCAATAGAACCTAGCTCTATTAAAATACACTCCCGTGCACCAAAGGCACGGTTATATGGATGCACGCGACATGACCGTGGGTCATATTTTGAAACCCAACTCCCGCGCGATGGTATCAATAAAAGATCATATAAAACCGTGGGTGGATTAGGTTGTAACCCCCATGCCTTTTAATAAAATGTATGGGCATATGATGATACACAAAGGACCACGGGCCAACAAACAACCCGTTTAACAAATAGCAACCCCGCGCCGTTTAACATATGTACCGGTCATATGTATGACAATGGAACCATGGGTCGGGCCAAGCCCCGGCCCGCGCCCTTTTCCCCATAGCACTAAAGGTATACATAAATACATGTGCTTTGGATTACATAACAAGTAATATGTGTTGGCGTATTGGTCGGGCGAATGTTTGTTTGGTGGGAGGTCCCAGGGTCGAACCCCGTGGACTCCTGGTTACATTTTATATATAACAATGTGAACCAGCCGATGGGGGACACGTGGCACCCAGGCATTGGGCCACGTGTCTCCTTATTATTTTCCATGAAAATGGACACGTGTCAACCCTTTATTCGTTGACCACCGTCCAACTAAAATGTGCCACGTCACCCATCTACCACGTCAGCACCGCCAACTCAGCTGCCACGTCATCTCGGCCACGAAGGATGCTGACGTCAGCATGTGCCACGTGTCACCTCAGGAGTGGCCAAACCGAATGCCGAAAAGTCCAAAAATGCATGACACGTGTCACACCCAGGAGATGCCACGTGTCATGTACGGTCCTACCACGTCACTGTATGGCCTGCCACATCATCTGTACAGCCTGCCACGTCAGCTGTACGGCCTGCCCAGTCAGCATCAAAATTTTGCCTGTTTGGCTCGACGAACAGACCTCGATAACATCTCCATACGGACTCCATTTGCAAAAATAAATATACCACCGGAATCAGGAGAACGAGACGGACGCAATGGCACCATTTTTGCTGCATTCCGAGCACTTTGAAAATTGAGCAAATTTTAGACCCCTGGTCCAGATTCTGATCACGCCTTCCCACTAAAAGGCTTTTGGACCCACAAAAGCTTATAATTATCGATCTGAGCTTCAATACTCTTTTCCTTTCAAAGTTATATCAACTTATTCTACTTGAAAAGACTTTTCGACAATCACCTGGGTACTTTGACATGCCCTGCACTGCAACTAGCTCTGTCCTTCAACCACTGCTCTTTGGTTGTTGCCGACCCACTGTTCTCTCTGCACTTGGAAGACTGCCAACCTTCCCACTGAGAATAAAGTCCCTCTTTTGAACTCTTTGGCGTCAACAATCCGCTCTTCAATGGCTGAAAATTTTCCTGCGACATCTTGTCACCAGCCAAGAAAACCATCAATCTTGAAAATGCATTATACAAGACTGAAAAATAATGACAGCAAAATCTTTTTGCTCTTCAAGCAACTGTCGCATCTTGTTCTTCATCAAAGCACATGTTGTTTTCCTGCACTTTAGTGTACTCAAAAGTGACTTACAAGTCATTCAACACAATCGACTAAAACAAGTCGAGACTCATGTGAACATATCGACCTTCCCAAAATGACAAGTCGAAAACCATAATAAACAATCATGCTACAAACATGAATCTTTCATGATGAACTAACATCCAAGTCATTGTTTATGCACTCGCAAACCAAATGTAGGTGCATAGCTCTTCATCTCTCCTTCTTGTAGAAACATAGGTACTTAAACCCAAAGCATGTGGGTACTAAAGAGCTGAAAATGAAAAATGTAAATGGCTGTAACAAAATGAACAGCATACCCCTCTTTTACATGTTCTTGACGAGGTAGTATAACACAAGTATGCAGTCAAAAGAAATTGCATTCACATGCAAACTTGCCTCTACCAAAATATGGCAAACTGCTGCAACTTGTCAACTTCAACAAAAGTGTATAGCTAAGGCTGAAATGTGCATCTATTGCAGAAAAATGAAAGCCTTACTTACTCAAGAAATCTAGCCATTTCTTACCAAGCCAACTCAATGGCGAATCCTTCTGCTGAAGGTAGTCTTCTTGTGAATCCTCTTGGCTCACATCAATGATGGAATCTCCTCTTCCATTCTTGTCAATATTTTCACCCAACTGCTTCTTGTGCCATGGATGAGAGTTTGGATACAATGTCCAACATTGGTCAAGAAGATGACCCCTCTTCTGATAATGACTGCAAATCTTTTGCATTTTCTCTTCAAGTTGCCTTTGCTTGGAAAGTTTCTTGAAAATGGACTTTCTCTTCCAACATTTTGAAACATGATGGTTATAGAAACCACAATATGTACAAGGTCTTTTTCCATTGTTACATGCAGATTTATTATGCTTAACATAATCAAAAGCAACTGAGTTATAGGCAGATTTATACCTTGAACCTTCACCTTTATCGCCGCTTTGAGTACGTGAATCATAAGTGTTACAAGCTCTCTTTTGAAGACTCTCAAATCTGCTCTTGTCTTCATGGCTGTCACAACCTTTTTGTTGTACACATTTGCATTCATCTTGAACACAAGTTTTGCATGCTGAAGAGTTTGAACTTTCAACCAAAGTTCTTGAAATTTCACCTTGAAAACCTTCTTGAGGAGGTGAACTTGAGACAAAAATTGTGCTTGAAACTTTTTCATTAGTTTCCTCAACCTTGGAATTTGTTTCAACAATTCGTTCATAACCAAGACCACAATACTTAGGTCTCTCTTCAACAATAATAGGCTCAATAATGCCTTGTGCATGCTTGCCTAACCCTTTACCTTCATAGCCCATTTTTAATAATAATTTGGACCCTATTCCTTTTGTGTGATTTTCAAAAACACCAAAGCTTTCTTCTTGAGAGGAATTTGAAGACAAACTGACATTACATACCTCATGTTCATGCATGTACTTGGTAAGGGTTTCTTTGGCTTCATGGAGTTGATTCTCCATCTCCTGCAACTTTTCAAGAAGTTGTTCTTTCTCCTCCTTCATGGCCATCAACTTCTCTCGAAGGACAATGCTTTCTTCCCTATCTTTCCACAACACATGTACCATATCCTTCATGGTTAGCAATGCATTAAACATTTCTTTGTCAAAGAACTTAGATTTGGAAGATGTAGGAGAACTATGAATGCTTAAAGCTTCCTCCATATTTGCAAGATTTCAAACTTCAACACAAACTTGCACAAATACCAACAGCTACAACTCAAGCTATCATTGGCAAATACATGAGAAAAAATAAACTATGCTCTGATACCATCTGATCTGAAAATAGAAGGCTGACTTGTTATGCTATGCAAGCACCCTCTACCTCATTAAATTAAACTTTAACAGGACCTTGCTTCATGTGTTTAAAATGTGCAAGTTGATTTATGTGTTAAGATCTTGCTTCTTCTTGTCAATGTTCATGTGTGAGGAATGACCTTTTAAAAGACTAAATATGTGTTATAAACCAATATAAAGCAATATAAAATGCAGCAAATAACACAGCAAACTCACAACAACAGCAAGATGATAAAGGAGTTCACCCCTCTCTGGGCTACGTCTCCTTGAGCCTCCTTCAATGGACTTGGCTCTTTGGGATTAGTTTGTCAAATGCTCTTTACAAGCTGCTTCTCAACTCCAATGGATTTACAGATTGTACCATTGGATTCAGAATACATAAAAACCCCAAAAATGACTGTAAAAACTCTGCAAATGGACAATGGCTCATCCAACAATGACCTCTCCTACATGTGGCCTTCAAGCTTCCCTGAACTTGAATGAGGCAAAAATACATGTAGAAGTCCTCCAATGGATCTACAACCTATCCCAATGTGTTCATAGCATAATAAACAGTCATAAATGACTATTCAGTCTAAGCAAATGGATATGTGCTCATCTGAGCAATGCCTCAAACAAAGAGGGCTTTAAGGCTCCTGAAGCTTCCTCAAACTTCAAATGTGAAAAACCTGCAAATGGGCTCCTCAAATGCCTATGAAAATGTCACCAATGGACTCAGAATGTCCAAAAACCCCTAGCTGGGCTTTTACAGCACCTAATTTGGTCAAAAACTCCAAAAGTTATGGCTTCTGCCATTTTTCCCCTTCAAGCTTGCTGTAACCTGTTCGCCATTTCGCATCTCTACCAAGTGAACCTGGCCTCTGAGCGTTTTTGGTCACCAAACCCAGCACACGCACGCCTCTCCACAAAAAACGCTAATTTGTCGCACCGTTAGCGAAACTAAGGCCCTCCAAGTCGGAGGTGTTGGGCGCATGGGGGGGCCATATGGCCACGTTCCCCGCGCATAAAGGGCTACCTATGGCTAGGTTAACCCAGGTCGTGACAAGTGGCGGGCGCAAGTTTTGTAACCGTTTTATAAACCCAAAACAAATCCAAAATGCGTGCCCACTGGTCACATGTATTTCAACATGGAATCGTGGGTTACAAAACTCCGCGCTCATTGTATGTAAATGGAACCACGGGTATCCATTTGGAAATGCACCAAACCGCGCGCGCATAAATATTTAATTTAAACACCAACTATAACCAATGGTTATGTGTTAATCAATAGAACCCGGCTCTATTAAAATACACTCCCGCGCGCCAAAGGCATGGTTATATGGATGCACGCGACATGACCGTGGGCCATATTTTGAAACCCAACTCCCGCGCGATGGTATCAATAAACGGTCATATAAAACCGTGGGTGGATTAGGTTGTAACCCCCGCGCCTTTTAATAAAATGTATGGGCATATGATGATACACAAAGGACCACGGGCCAACAAACAACCCATTTAACAAATAGCAACCCCGCGCCGTTTAACATATGTACTGGTCATATGTATGACAATGGAACCATGGGTCGGGCCAAGCCCCGACCCGCGCCCTTTTCCCCATAGCACTAAAGGTAAACATAAATACATGTGCTTTGGATTACATAACAAGTAATATGTGTTGGCATATTGGTCGGGCGAATGTTTGTTTGGTGGGAGGTCCCGGGGTCGAACCCCGTGGACTCCCGGTTACATTTTATATATAACAATGTGAACCAGCCGATGGGGGACACGTGGCGCCCAGGCATTGGGCCACGTGTCTCCTTATTATTTTCCATGAAAATGGACACGTGTCAACCCTTTATTCGCTGACCACCGTCCAATTAAAATGTGCCACGTCACCCATCTGCCACGTCAGCACCACCAACTCAGCTGCCACGTCATCTCGGCCACGAAGGATGCTGACGTCAGCATGTGCCACGTGTCACCTCAGAAGTGGCCAAACCGAATGCTGAAAAGTCCAAAAATGCATGACACGTGTCATGCCCAGGAGCTGCCACGTATCCTGTACGGTCCTGCCACATCACTGTACGGCCTGCCACGTCAGTTGTACGGCCTGCCACGTCAGCTGTATGGCCTACCCAGTCAGCATCAATATTTTGCTTGTTTGGCTCGGTGAACAGACCTCGATAACTTCTCCATACGGACTCTGTTTGCGAAAATAAATATACTGCCGGAATCAGGAGAACGAGACGGACGTAATGGCGCCATTTTCGTTGCATTTCGAGCACTTTGAAAATTGAGCAAATTTTAGACCCCTGGTCCAGATTCTGATCAAAGCGCCTCAAAAGGAAGATAAGGAGGTTGAAACAAAAATTGAAGCAAAGATCTCATCCATATCTAAAGGTTCTTGCTCAAGTCGTCGTTAATATGCAAGGTGAGAACTCCGGAACACAATAAATTTTGATCAAATCAAAATTTTGGAGGTAAAACTCTTTTTTGAGCGCAATCGGGACTTTCCACAGCACAAAGCTATAATTTTATGACCTGTGCGTTGTTGAAAGTGACGGATTTCAACAGATAACCCGTGAAAAATCAAATAGTTGCGCTGTTGAAAGCTGGGAAAGTAAATTTGAAACCAAAGACAGGAAAGGTCATTTCAAATAGGTTTTGAAGTTGTTCCAGTGTATCAGTGGGCTATCAAATCGCATGAAAAGAGTTTAGCATCAAAGGTTCAAGTGAGTTTTGGTAACAAATGCAAAAACCATTTCCTCAAAAATCGATCATGAACGTTGGGAGATCCAACTGTCAAAGACAGATGTCTTGTTATTCTTCACCACATCACAGAGATCAAGAGCAGAAGGATGCAACTGGCGATTTTGGAGATTGAAGAGAGTTCGACTTTCTATTTTAGTTGTTAAAGACTTTACTTTCAAGTTGTTTAGATAGAATTGAGTTGTTTTTATTAAATACAGATCCTTGTTTTTAGGATCTGTAAAAACTGTTTGTAAGACTATAAATATCTATTTTTGAGACGAACCAAGGGTTCGATTTTGGGTTTACCATGCTGCTACTGTAATCAAAAGACCTATTCTTATTATATAAAAAATTGCAAGATTCCTTCAGTTGTGTTGTCAGATTTTCTCCTCTATTCTATGATATCTTATGAGTGAAAGTTCTTTATTGATGCTCATTTAATCTTCTTGTGACTATCATCTCACTGGTTGATTGATTTAGTTGATAATCATAAATTATTTCCTTGGTTATTAAACCCATTGTGCTTGTTTATATGAGTATAATCTGGTTCAATAGTTGTTTTCCTTCTACATTTAATTAAACCTTGTCTGACTGCATTATTAGAAGGCCTTGTGAGATTTTATATTTCTAGACACTCTTGAAAACACAGTCCAGTCCCTAGATATTCATCTTGATCCAAAAACCACATCAAATATTAAGAAAATATTTTCCAAAAAGAGTTAGTTACCAGGCATCTCTGACTTACAGCCTAGGAGAGTTTCCTGGAGTGATAACAAATTGGCACCGTTGCCGGGGAGAGGAGATTGAAGCTCAGCTTCCTTGGGACATGACATAGATCTAGTTCTTGATGATAGACAAGAAGTAGACAATATTAGGTTGTACATTTTCTATTTGGCGACTCCATTGAAACGAAGTGGCTCCTAAAAGAGCTCACACCAGGGAAAACCGAGAAGGCCTATTGACAACATCAGTTCCTGATCCAGAGAAGATTATCAGCAAGGGAAAAGCTTTACAAAGACAGGCTTCCGGATCTACAGGTGCAATTGATTCAGGTATTCCAACTGATACTCATCCTTCCATATCTAAAAAGCTCTTGGTTGAATCCCCTGCTGAAATTCAAAATTCCCAGGAAATAGAAATTTCATCTCAAGTTTCTAAGGTAGAAGAACCTTCATTTTCTTCTAATATTACTGATTATGTTCCTGAGATTGACATTTCATCCCATCCAAAAGAATTGGATACAGAATCCTCCCAACAGAAAGAAAAATCCTCTTCATCTTCTTTCGATTCATCACCTATCAAACCTTCGAAAGGTGTTTTACACACTTACACTAATCTGCCTGTCCTTGAAGAAATTCTCCATGATCTATCCTCTAAGGGTGAAGAAAATCTAGCTTTGTTGCTCAGCCAGTTTTATAAAGCCTCTTATTTTCCACCTACTTCTGAAACTTCTGCTCAGGGTGAAGTAAGACAACCATTCATTTCTAACTTAGACAACTCGTCTCCTCCATCATCCCCTACAAGTTCCTCATCTGTATCAATCACCAAGACTGTCATGGTTGCTCCTTTGACCAGAATGGAATAGATCTTGGCAAATAGATATGCCCCACTTGTCTTGCCAAATCCCCTGTCTGCCATGCCAACAGGTGACTACCAGAAATATATGCCAAAGTTTACAGGAGCAAGGGAGTATACTGTTGAAGAACACATTGAAGCATTTTATGCTTATGCAGAAAACATTAATATTTCAGAAGAGGATGTGTGCACTAGAGTCTTTGTGCAGAGTTTGGATGGCCAGGCCCGAAAGTGGTTTAAAGAGTTACCAGCAAATTCGATCACTGGGATTGAACAATTAGATGAAGTTTTCTTGAAGCATTGGGGAGAAAGAAGAGATCTATTATACTACATTTTGGAGTTTGGAAATTTGAAGAGAGGAGATGGAGAATCAGTTTCAGACTTTATCAAGAGATTCAATAAAATGTTTGGTAAGATCCCTGTAGAGATTAAACCAAGTGATGCATCGGCAAATATCACATTCTCTGTTGCCTTTGACGTAGATTTTTGTCTTATCCTTAGAGAAAGACGATCAGCCATGCTTGCTTTAATGCAAGATGCTGCTCTCGAGGTTGAGTCTAACATCACAGCATCACAGAAGCTTAAAGGAAAAAATTGGGCTGAAAAGAAGAAGTCCGTTGCTGAGCCCTCCTCTTCTTCTAATAGTAAAATGGAAAAAATGGCTAAAATGCTGGAGAGTCTCACATCCGAAATGTCGAAATTGAAAGTCCAAAATTAGCAACCACCAAGGGCTAAAGAGCCAAATACTTTCACTCCAAGAAATCCAAATGCTTTTCCTTATAGAAGGAATAACCCACAAGTTCAAATTCTTCAAAGAGATAGAAACCCAGCTGATGAGAAGAGGATTAGACCAACTTTTCAAAATGCAGTATTGGATGAAGAGAAACAGCCATCTCCCGATGAAATTGAAGATGCCAATGAGATAAACTATTTTGGTGATGAGAACGAGTCTTCATTTCTGACACAGGTAGACTATGAAGAGGCCCTAATGGATCAGCAAATTCAGGAAGCAAGTGTTGAAGGGGCTGTCTATTTGACAGATGATCAAAAAGGTTACAATTTAAGGTCCAAGAAGAATGTTGTTCCAAAAACATCCACTACTGCTCCTGTGGAGAACAAGGAAGATTCTGCCCCTGTGAAGAGTAAAGAGGTTGCTACCAAGCAACCTCCCACTCCTGAAAAATAGACCCACCTTCCAGCAAAACAATTGAAGAAACAAGTTCAGCCCCCAGTCAAGGAACAAGTTAGTCTCAAATCTCCATCCAATGAGGTAAAGGTTTCAGACAGATCATCCTTCTCTTTCAATATTGAATCGGAAATTCAAAAGGTTAAGATACCCATGCCTTTAACTGAACTCATGAAGAATGAAGCCTTTAAAGCAGCCATCTTAAAATCTCTTGAGCCTAATTCCTCTCCATCAGATGATTTCGTTAACCTACAAGATGATAAGCCTAAAGTGACCATAGGGCCCATGATAGAAGACCGTGACGATTCTTGTCCACCATTTTACATATCACTAAATGTCCATGACAAAATCCTTCACAATTGTTTGCTTGATTCCGGGGCATCACATAACCTTATGCCAAAGGCAGTGATGAATGAGCTTGGGCTCGAAGTCACCAAACCATACCAAGATCTTTTCTCCTTTGATTCTAGAAAGGTCAGATGTCTCAGCCTCATCAAAGACATGGTCATTAATCTTGCTCAATTACCAATGAGGAGTATGGTCATGGACATAGTAGTTGTTGATATTCCACCAAATTTTGGGTTGCTTTTGTCTCATTCATGGGGAAAAAGATTAGGAGGTACATTGCAGATGGATCTATCCTATGCTATGGTTCCAGTGTTTGGAGGGGAAATGAAAAGACTTTACAGGGAAAACCAGCTTGCTTATATCATCAGTGATGGAAAGAATTCCGTCAATCATCCTATCTATGTTGTGGATACGGATTTTGGTTCATGCATCCTTCAGATTGATGATGGTCAATCAACTCCTATGCAGCTAGTGAAGCCTATTGAACAACAGGCTGAAAGTGAAAACATTGTAGTCTGGACTATGTACATCGATGGGGCCAGCACTAAAGACTCAGCAGGTGCTGGAGTAGTCCTGATCTCTCCTTCAAAGGAGACCATATCTTTGTCTTTCAAGCTCGACTTCATAACCACTAACAACATAGCACAGTATGAGGCTCTGCTGTTGGGATTAAATTCAGCCAAAGAGATGGGGATAAAAGGTTTGAAAGTATTGGGAGATGCAGACCTCATCGTACAATAGGTAAACAACACCTTTCAAGCTAAGCATGTCAGATTAAAAGCTTACAGAGACGAGGTATGGAAGCTGTGTGATTCTTTTTCTATTTTTGAAATCTCATACATACCAAGGGATATGAATTAGCTCGTTGATTCTCTTGCTGTTTCATCTAGCACATTCATTCCTCCCATGCCCCCTAAGCTCAGCTATGAGATTCAAGTAAAATATCGACCCTCCTTACCTAATAATGTCAAATATTGGAAAGTCTTTGAAGATGATGATGAACTCAACAGATTTCTCCAAGTGGTAGATGAGTTTTCTGATTTGCACATTGATCAGCAGAATCTTAATCTAGAAGAATCACAGGAACCTGAGCTAAAGAAGAAGTTGGGCCAGCATGACATTATTCAGTTACCAAACAATTATATACCCCGAGGTTTGGTACCCCTAGAAAGGTTGTTTGATCAGAATGATGTCCCTTACCAGCCAGATAAAAAGGAGAAAGATCCAGTTGTTCAAGAGCATAACATAGGAGGTAAAAGCCAGACCAAGTTTATCAATTTGACTTCTAAATTGACTGTTGATGAGAAGTCAAAATACTATAGTGTTTTGAAGGAATTTTCCGATGTGTTTGCTTGGAAATATAGTGATTTAAATACTTATGATCTCGATATTATTTAGCATAAGATACCTCTTGAGAAAGACACTATTCCTTTCAAGCAAAAACTCGGGCCTATCAGTCCTCTTCTACTGCCAGTGATTGAGAGAGAAATTTAAAAACTCCTAGATGCCAAGATCATAGTTCCCTTGAGATATTCTAAATGGATTGCCAATCTTGTGATCGTAAGGAAGAAGAATGGCGAGGTCAGACTATGTGTAGATTTCAGAAACTTGAACAAATGCTCTAAGAAGGAAAACTATCCTCTTCCTAAGATGGAACACTTGTTACAAAGGATTTCAGGGGCAAAGGTCATGTCTTTTCTTGATGGCTTTTCCGGTTACAATCAAATTTCTGTCCACCCTGACGACCAGGAGAAGACTGCATTCACCACTCCTTGGGGGACCTTTATGTACTCCAAGATGCCCTTTGGATTAATGAAGGCCGGGGCCACATTCCAAAGGGCCATGGATATAGCATTTGTGGGATAAAAAGACAAGTTCTTCCTCATATACCTTGATGACATTACAGTATATTCCAGCAGCCATGAGGAGCATCTGAAACATCTGAAAAGGGTGTTCTTAAAGTGCAGACAGTTTGGGATCTCATTGAATCCCAAGAAATCTCAGTTTTCTCTAAGAAAGGGTAAGCTATTGGGTCACATCATCTCAGTCGAAGGTGTAATGATTGATCCAGAATGAGTGGAGGCAATTCAAAAGCTATCCTTGCCGAGGTCAAAGAAGGACATTCAGTCACTGCTCGGTAAGATAAATTTTGTCAGAAGGTTTGTGCCCAATTTTGATGAATTAGTCAAACACATAACATGCATGATGAAAAAGGGGGCTGAGATAAAATGGACAGACAGCGCGAGAAAATCTTTTCAGGATATCAAGCAAGCGATCATCGAGTCTCCGATTCTGATCAGCCCAGATTACAGTAAGACTTTCTATGTCTTTTCCTTTGCCTCCTATGACACAGTGGCAACAATCCTGCTTCAGAAAGATGAGGAAAATTTTGATCATCCCGTGGCATTCTTCAGCAAGACACTCAGGGATGCTAAACTAAGGTATGACCCTATCGAAAAACAAGCTTATGCTCTCATAAAAGCTTTAAAATCATTCAGAATTTATATTCTTCACTCAAAGGTCATCGCATATGTTCCCTCATATTCTGTAAAAGAGGTTTTGACTCAGCCGAATATTAACGGAAAGAGGGCGAGATGGATTGAAAAGATGATTGAGTTCAATATTGAAGTAAAGCCCACCAAGCTGGTAAAAGGCCAGGGCCTTGCCAAGCTTTTAGCGGAGGAAAATCATAAGCTGTTGGATATTAATTTTATAGCAGAAATTTCAGAAAATTCACAGATAGAGTTGGCAGCAGAAGGGCAACATGACAGTCAGCAAGTGGCAGAGCACTTTTCTTCTTGTGAATGGTATTCTGGCATCATACATTTTCTGCAAAAGCTTGAAGTTCCTCCCGAACTCAGTCTGACTCAAGCTCGAGCTCTCAAGCTCAGAGCTATCAAATTCTGCATTTATAATAATCTGTTATATTGGAGGGACCCTGCTGGTTTGCTTCTCAGGTGTTTAAATAAAGAAGAGTCTGTTGAAGTAACACATCGGTTTCATTCAGCCATTTGTGGTGGCCATCATTACTGGAAGACTATTGCCCGTAAGATCTTGAGGGTTGGATATTATTGGCCTTTTCTCTTCTCAGATGTGTGTAAATTCATCAAATCTTGCAACAAATTCCAAAGATTTACAGGTAAGCAGCAGCTGAAGTCTTTACCCATGAGGCCTATTGTGGTAAATGGCCCTTTCCAGCAGTGGGGTTTAGATTTTATCAGTGAGATAAATCCTTCATCCAGTGGTCAGCACAAGTGGATTCTAGTAGCCACGGATTATTTCACAAAGTGGATAAAGGTGATCCCCACCCGAAATGCTACACACCAGGTAGTCATGAAGTTCCTCTATGAAAATATTCTGAGCAGATTTGGCTGTCCCAAGAGGCTGGTGGCAGATAATGCAGCAGCATTTAAAGCAGAAGCATTGGTAAACGTGTGTGAATCAATGGGAATCCATCTTGTACATTCGACTCC
This sequence comes from Picea glauca, assembly GCA_000966675.3. NCBI lineage: Eukaryota > Viridiplantae > Streptophyta > Pinopsida > Pinales > Pinaceae > Picea > Picea glauca. The sequence goes on from JZKD02S0080775.1 coordinate 281,940, forward strand.
CTACTATCCTCAAGGTAATGGCCTCACTGAATCATCAAATAAAATCTTGATCAAAATCATAAGAAAACTGTTAGAGGAAAATACGAAGAATTGGGATTCCAAACTAAAATTTGCTCTGTGGGCAGACAGAGTAACTACTAAAAAATCCATTGGAACTTCCCCATTCAAGTTGGTTTATGGGACTGATGCAATTTTTCCTGTTCAGTTAGTTTTGTCTGTAGCTAAGTTCTTTCAGGAAGAGAAGACTGAGCAAAATGACATGGTAAGAAGGATGCTAGATTTGGTGGAACTGCAACAAGCTCACGAATAGTTAGTGGACAGATCAGAAGCTCATCAGATGCAGATCAAAAAGACGTATGACAAAAAGGAGAAGGTGGACAGTTTTCAGATCGGTGACTGGGTTCTAAAGTGGGATGCTCTTAGGCAGGACAAAGGCAAGCATAGCAAGTTCAATTCTCTGTGGACAGGCCCCTTTTTGATTTCTCAGGTGCAAAACAACAACACTTTCATTCTACAGAATCTGGAAGGTGAAGAAATGTTCAGTGGCCCGGTAAATGGGGGATTTTTAAAGCTCTATTTCGTCTAAGGCCGTGAAGCCTAGACATTGTAGTGTTAGTTTTAGTTTCATTTTTCAATAACTCCATGCCCAATGGAAGCACTAGCAGATATTTTAGTTCTTAGGTTCTTGTCCAGGAAAGGCATTGATTCTATGGTTCTTGAAACCTCATAGGGAGGTGGTCATCCCCAATAGGAGCCAGTGTTAACTCCTCAAATAAACTGGTGGATTTATTTGCTTTTTTAGGTGATAGGTTGTAACCTCAAGTCATTTTTTGAAGTTTCTATAGTTTCTAAGATTAGGTTTTGGTTTTGTCTTAGAAAATAAGTTGACCCATAAAGTCTTCTTTTCAAAATTTTCATTTTTCACTTTCAACAGCTAACATATGTTAAAAAGTTGAGTGTGCGCTGTGGAAAGTGTCGACTTTCAGTAGCTAAGGAGCGATTTTCATTAGTCGGTGCGCTTTTGAAAGTGGTTAATTTCAAAAGGTCTGACAATCAAGTTCGCAGGTGGCATGCTGTTGAAAGTACATACTTTCTGCAGCTAAGGAGTCCTTTCTACAAAGTGGTGCACTGTTGAAAGTGTATACTTTCAACAGCTAACATGGATTTTCCATAGAGTCGCGCGCTGGTGAAAGTGGCAAGCGAATAGTTGACAAAGGCGCTTTCCACGGGCCATTGTTGAAGAAAGCGGGAATCACGTGCGTGATATCCATGTCTGAAGGTAATGATGATATGATCACCCCACGTCAGGAAAATCCAAAATATGCGTTGATGAGAGTGGGTAATGATAGAAACTCAATTATGCATGTCAGAATAGGACTGTAATTCGAATCCAGCCCAGACCTCACGCTCAACACTCATGGCATCCGAGATGGAAAGTCTGAGTTCGGTGATGCGGGTACAGAGGAGGTACCGTTGGCCTGACAACATCAAATCAAGCAGTGGTTTCTATATCACAAATCATCTTTTGAAGTTTTTTGAAGTTTCATTTGTTTCAAAATAGAGCCGAAGCCCGAACTGCTTTCAACAGAGCAGAACCTCGGCTCGACTGGCAAGTGCAGGGGTTACAAATTGTCAGGTTTTTGAGTTACAGAATGGTGAGAAAACGTAGTGGAGCTCTACTCAAGAGAGAGCTGGATAACCTGTCATTTTTACAATCACATCCTGAAGTCCAGAAGCATTTTTCGAATGCAGGGTGTATGGAATTTGTTGAAAGATTGCAAGTTGGTTGTCACCAGGCTACAACAGAAGCCTTTGCCCAGACCTTCGATGGCAATAAAGCTCGCGTCGGGTCCATGGAAATTAGAGTGGATGAGGCTATCATTGCCGCATCTACAAGCTTACCAAGAACCGATCAGAGCTGGTTTAAAACCATGGCTCCCAAAAATTTGGATTTCAGAGTTTATTTGAAAGAGGGATATAGGCACAAAGCATGGAAAAAAGGTATGCTAGTTTCTTATCTAGATGAAGAATGGCAGGAATTGTTCAAAGGTATCCAATTGTACATTACTTTGGAGGGAAGATATGATAAACTGATGGTGTACCACTTTAAACTCCTGGATCACTTCACAGGCAAGACCCCTATTAATTTTCCTTATTTCCTATATCAAAGTTTGACTAAGGTGTGCAAGAGGATTAGAGCCCAACCTTTGAGCATGAAAACTACTTTGTGTCATCTTGGCCTCATAAAATTGATTATCCTAGAGGAATTGAAACAATAGGGAAGAAGTTGGGAGCACTTTTTATTCTGGGAAGGTTTTGAAATACAAAGCCAAACTGCACATGAACAGATGAAGGGTTCAAAGAAACAATCATCTCCCCAAAGAGGCTCAAGAAAAAGAAGGACCTTGCCAGGACCTTCAGAGGACAGAATATCTGGAATGAAGCCTCACAGGTTGAAGAGAAAGTTAAACTTTGAGCCAACCACAGAGCAGACTACACAGCAGAATACAAGGCATCCTACAGAGTAGAGTACAGGGAAGAATATACTTAACTTACCCTATTCAGATTCAGAATCTGAGCAACAAGATCAATGCCCTATCATCAAGAGTTTTGAGCAGTCAGTTGAGTGTGCACAGAACTATGAAACCTTCAACCAGACAAAACAGGGAGAATCATCAAAAAACCCCAGATCAAAGAATTCTCAGAAGATCAAACATATAAAGGAGGTAATTGCCCAGCAAGAGGTCTTGGAGCAGGTGATTAAAGACAGGTATAAGAAGTTATCTGATAACTTCGCCAAGACAAATGCTGTATTTGGAAGATTGGATAAGGAAAGTGTCAGAGAGAAGAAGAGGAAGACAAAACTCACCAAAGACTACAACAGCCTGTGGTGGCTTGCCAAGCGCCTCAAAAGGCAGATAAGGAGGTTGAAACAAAAATTGAAGCAAAGATCTCATCCAGATCTAAAGGTTCTCGCTCAAGTTTTTGTTAATATGCAAGGTGAGAAATCTGGACCACAATAAATTTTGATCAAATCGAAATTTTGGAGGTAAAACTCTTTTTTGAGCGCAATCAGGACTTTCCACAGCGCAAAGCTATCATTTTATGACCTGTGCGCTATTGAAAGTGATGGCTTTCAACAACTAACCCGCGAAAAATAAAATGGTTGCGCTGTTGAAAGCTGGGAAAGTAAATTTGAAACCAAAGACACGATAGGTCATTTCAAACAGGTTTTGAAGTTGTTCCAGTGTATCAGTGGGCTATCAAATCACATGCAAAGAGTTCAGCATCAAAGGTTCAAGTGAATTCTGGTAACAAATGCAAAAACCATTTCCTCAAAAATCGATCATGAACGTTGGGAGATCCAACTGTCAAAGACAGATGTCCTGTTATTCTTCACCACATCACAGATATCAGGAGCAGAAGGATGCAACTGGCGATTTTGGAGATTGAAGACAGTTCGAATTTCTAGTTTAGTTGTTAAAGACTTTACTTTCTAGTTGTTTAGATAGAATTGAGTTGTTTTTATTAAATACAGATCCCTATTTTTAGGATCCGTAAAAACTGTTTGTAAGACTATAAATATCTATTTTTGAGACGAACCAAGGGTTCGATTTTGGGTTCTACCATGCTGCTACTGTAATCAAAAGACCTATTCTTATTATATATAAAATTGCAAGCTTGCTTCAGTTGTGTTGTCAAATTTTCTCCTCTATTCTCTGATATCTTATGAGTGAAAATTCTTTATTGATGCTCATTTAATCTACTTGTGACTGTCATGTCAGTAGTTGATTGATTTGGTTGATAATCATAAGTTATTTCCTTGGTTATTAAACCCATTGTGCTTGTTTATATGAGTATAATCTGGTTCAATAGTTGTTTTCCTTCTACATTTAATTAAACCTTGTCTGACTGCATTATTAGAAGGCCTTGTGAGATTTTATATTTCTAGACAGTATTGAAAACACAGTCCTGTCCCTAGATATTGATCTTGATCCAAAAACCACATCAAATATTAAGAAAATATTTCCCAAAAAGAGTTAGTTACCAGGCATCTCCGACTTACAGCCTAGGAGAGTTTCCTAGAGTGATAACAGAAGGGAAGAAACCTCAACCTCAACCTGAGAGAGGGGGAAGTTCACAGAGAGGATAGTATGCTGATAGAAACACTCTTCCTCGAGCCAAAGGAAGAGGAAGAGGTAGAGGTGGTGAAGTGAAATTTTTGTCTGTGGGAAAAATGGACATAAATCTTATGAGTGTCCAGATAGAAAGAAAGAAGGTGGTGAAACTCACATTTCCGAAGCACAAGGACAGAATGTTGAGGCAAAAGATGCTAAGGGCAGAAGATCCTTGATGATGAGGAAAGTTCTCTTAGCACCAGAGAAGGAGGCAGAGAAACCAGCCCAAAGAAACAACTTGTTTCAGACTTCTTTCAAAACCAAAGACAAGGTATGCAAGGTCATAGTGGATAGTGGTAGCATAAACAATCTCTCTTATACAGAGATGGTAGAAAAGATGGAGTTGGAGACTATTGAACATCCAACCCCATATAGAGTTTCATGGCTACAAAAATGACATCAGGTAAATGTTACTAAACAATGTTTAGTTGAATTTAAAATAGGAGGATATAAGGATGAAATATTGTGTGATGCCATTCCCATGGATGTTTGTCATCTATTGTTGGGTAGACCATGGAAATATGACAGGAATGTGATTCATGATGGGAGGAAGAACACATGCACCTTGGAGAAGAATGGGAGGATGCACATGTTGCTGCCGATTAAGGATAAAGAAGTGACACCAGAGTTGAGAAACACTATACTTCTCATGAGTGGGAAGGAACTTCTTAATGAGGTTAAGAAGAAGGAAGAAACATAATGTATTGTGGTCAGGAAGCCTAGAATTGTTTTGACCAGTACAAGAGTGGATGATTTACTGAAGAAAATCCAGAAGTTGTTGGAAGAGTTCGTTGATATAGTAATGGATGAACTACCTTGTTCATTGCCACCGATCAAGAGTATCAGTCATCACATTGATCTTATACCTAGAGCTAGTTTACCAAACAAAGCAGCGTACAAATTGACGCTGCAGGAGAATGAAGAAATCAAGAGACAGGTCCAGGATTTAATGGACAAAGGATTGATTCGAGAAAGATTGAGTCCATGCGTTGTTCCAATAGTGCTCAGCCCAAAGAAATATGGAGGCTGGAGGATGTGTACAGACTCAAGGGAAATCAATAAGATTACCATCAGATACATATTTCCATTGCCAAGGATGGATGATTTGATGGATTGCTTGAGTGGAGCAAATTTTTTTTCAAAGATTGATTTGAAAAGAAGATATCATCAAATTTGAATGAGAGAAGGTGATGAATGGAAGACATCATTCAAAACGAATGAGGGGCTATATGAATGGCTTGTTATGCCATTTGGATTAAAAAATGCGCCTACTAATTTCATGAGACTGGTGAATGAAGTCTTGAAGGAGTTCATTGGGAAATTTTTCATTGTATACCTTGATGATATATTGATTTTCAGCAAGACAGAAGTAGAACACTTAAGGCATTTAGCTACAGTGATGAGAAGATTGCAGCAAGAGAAATTGATGATAAATATGAAGAAATCATCATTTATGAGGACAAAACTCATTTATTTGGGTTTTGTTATCTCTACAAATGAGTTGAAAATGGATCTGGATAAAGTGAATGCGATTAAGAATTGGCCATCACCGAAAGGTGTGTTTTAAGTTTGAAGCTTCCATGGTTTGGCTAGCTTCTACAGGAAATTCATCCGAAATTTCAATGGAATTAGCGCACCAATGATGGATACGGTGAAGAAAAGACATAAATTTTTTCACTGGACAGAAGAAGTAGAGAAGAGTTTCAACCTGCTGAAGAAGAAGATTACTAAGCAGCCAATTTTGGCTTTGCCAGATTTTAGCAAGACATTCTAGATCAAGTGTGACGCTAGTGGATTTGCAATTGGAGTAGTCTTGAGCCAAGATGACAGGCCAATCGAATACTTCAGTGAAAAACTGAATGAAGAAAAGGTTAAGTATTCCACATGTGATAAAGAATTCTATGTGGTCATACAAGCATTGAAGAAATGGAGACATTATTTGGTTCCCAAAGAGTTTGTTTTGTACAGTGATAATCATGTGTTACAATTTGTGACTCAACAAGACAATTTGAACCAAAAGCATGCTAAATGGGTTGAATACATGCAAATTTTTACTTTTGTAATTAAATATATCTCTGGAACTGCTAACAAAGTTGTTGATGCTTTGAGCAGGAAGTGTTTACTTATGCAGGAATTTAGAGTCAAAACTTTGGGTTTTGATAACCTCAAAGAAATGTACAGAGATGACCCAGATTTTAAGGAAGCGTATGAAGCATCTAAGAATCCAATTCTTAGGGACAGAAGCGAGTGGACCGAATATATGATCCAGGATGGATTATTATTCAGGGGCAATCAACTATGTATTCCAAAATGCTCCATGAGGGAGAATCCGTTGAAAGAAAAACACAGTGGAGGATTGTCCGGACATTTTGGTCATGATAAGACGTTCTCAAAATTGAATGGCTCATATTTTTGGCCAGGGATGAGGACGAATGTCAATAGATTTGTGGACAGATGTATAATTTGTCAGCACACAAAAGGGAAAACGTAGAACACAGGGTTATACCAGCCATTACCCATACCTGAGAGGCTGTGGGATGTAGTGAGCATGGATTTCATATTGGGACTGCCAAGGACACAAAGAGTATGTGATTCAATATTTGTGGTAGTAGACAGATTTTCAAAGATGGCACATTTCTTACCATGCCAAAAAACCAGTGACTAAACTCATATTGCGAACCTGTTTTTCAAAGAAGTCATCAGAATTCACAACTTGCCAAGGAGTATTGTTTCTGATTGAGATACCAAGTTTGTGGGACATTTCTGGAGGACTTTATGGAAGAATATGGAGACAAGTTTGTCATTTATCTCAGCGTATCATCCTCAGATGGATGGGCAGATAGAAGTTGTAAACAGGAGCTTGGGAGATTTGCTGAGGAGTCTAGTAACTGAACACCACAGTCAGTGGGATCATATTCTGCCACGGGTAGAATTTTCTTGCAATGATTCAATCAACAGAAGCACAGGGTAGAGTCCATTCCAGATTGTATATGGAATGCAGCCAAGGGGAGTTTCTGAATTGAAGGATTCAGAACAAAATGAATTCAGAAGTGCTAGTGAAGAAGATTTTGCAGAAGCGATGAAGGAGATTCATAGCTGAGTTAAGGAGCGATTGCAGAGTTCGAGTCAAGAATACAAGCACAGAGCAGATCAACACAGGAAAGAACTTCAATTTGAATTTGGTGATCTGATTCTTGCACATATGAGGAAGGAGATATTCCCAAGAGGAAAATATAACAAACTGAAGATGAAAAAGATTGGACCATGCAAGGTCGTGAAGAAATTTGGGGCAAACACATATGATATTGAATTACCTGATGGGATCAGAATTTCACTGATATTCAAGGTTGCAGATTTGTTCCCTTACAGAGCTGAAGAAGCAGGAGCCGAGGATGAACATGCAAAGGTTCAATGGACTAAACAAATGCCTATAGCTGAAAAGCCACAGATGGAAAGTATAATTGACAAGAGAGTTAGCAAGAAGACTAGGAGAAAAGAGTATTTCGAGTACTTGGTCAAGTGGAAGGGACCTCCAGTTGAAGATGCCAATTGGGAGGATGAAGAAGAAATTCATATGCATGGATAGACCATGCAATATCTCATGAATAGGAGTTCATGAAAAATTTCAAGCGAGGGAGTATGATGCAGGAGCATCGTCAGTAGCCAAGCGAGCCTGAAGGCGGAAGCCAGCTGGGAAAAGTGCCAGCACATTTTTCACTTTTTGAAATGTTTTGAAAGATTAAGAAGTGGATATAAATGTAATAGCTATAAGTGTACTTGCATTTATGTCTGGCTGTTGTAAACAGATCGTGAGTGATTTTCTCTCATCTGTCAATGTAAAAGGCATTTAAGCCCAATTAATGAAAGTAGGTAGATTTGAAATACAGATTAGATAGTTTTAGGAGGAGGAGGGAAAATGGATATAGACACCCTCGCCTTTGTATTATTGTATGATCATTAACATTAGCATAGAGCAAAAGAAGAGATAGAGATGTAGCAAAGAGTTGTAGAGAAAGACCCATGTACAGGAGCTTAAATTAATATAAGAAGCTTTGAATCAGATTTCATGGTGTTATGATGTTTTCTGTTTATACATGGTGAATGGTATGATTATGGTTATTTTATTCTCTTTGTTATGCATTTGTTATGAGGCTATGCTATGTATCTATGATTTCATGTTGAAAGTTTGAAGTCTAAGAGAGAAAGAGAATGAGTTTCAATTGTTTCTCTTCCTGAGTGAGATAAGTTCCTGCAAGGAGTGCAATGAAACATATGGAAGGAGTGCATTGACAAAGGATTCTCAGTTTTATCTTAGAAAGCTCAGGAGGGATACCATTGTTCTCATTCTAGCAGAGGTGAAGATGAAGCACAGGAGTCGTGCAAGGTGTGCATAGGCTAGCTAAGGCCTTAGAAGTTATTAACTAAGGATGAAAGGAGAAAGACTGTTATTGCATAGGTGCACAGATTCGAGAGTCCAAATATGCAGAAGTATTTGAAGGTTTGCCATAAGGAGTGCATGCAGGAGTCCTTTTGATTCTCAAGTTTGCAAGTAAAAGATCAGAAGAGTTAGCACCTTTGAAGTGTTGAAAGGGAGATGGAGCGAAGCTGCTTTGCAGAAACCAAGTTCAGATGAGGAACATAGGTTCAGATACGCAGAAGTCTTCAAGGAAGGAACGAGCGGTCGAAATTCTCTGTGGAGAACTCACGAAGTCATGTGGGCCGTGGGATTCAGTGAAGCTGCATGGAAGTTAAGCGTTGGATGAATCCACCCTTCGAGAGGTAGGACTCAACGTGAACCATTGATCGTGATAGAGGAGATGTTAAGATCACTTCAGCATTTCGGAGTTCGTAAGTCTGGAGTGCAAGCCAGAACCCTTGGTCGCTCGAACTCCCAAAGCGCGAACTGAGTTATTGTGTGTGAAGGCAAGGAGTAGAATTTTCAGAAATTCAGAAATTCAGAGTTCGGTGTTTTGGTGTTCCTAATGACAAGTAGTCGGAACATAGTGGAGTGAGAATCCTGAAGTCACGAGTCGCGACAGGACTTGGGTGTGGATTTCAGGATTTTAGCACTTCGGGTGTCGGAAAGCAGAGCAGGCAAGTGTTCTAGGTTCGAGAGTCTCAGACTCCCAGTACTCAGAAGCCCGAAGTCACATGGACCATCAAATTGGAAGGGTAACTGTTGGCCATTGATTCTGTAGGAAAGTTGTTTTTGAGTTCGGAGCTTCGAAGGGGGAGAAGAACAACGACAGGAGGATAGTTCAAGTTCTGAAATCTGGGAACTTGAGTGGACAGGTGGCAATTTTTTGTCAATGAGCGGAGTCAAGCTCTGTTGACCATTTTGGGGTTCAGGGGTTGGAGAGTCGAGAAGCCTCGAGGTCAGGATTTGTGAAATCGTGAAGTGTGAAACCTCGAAAAGGAAAAAATTCCATTGGGAAGCCATCATTTGCTGAATGTGTCGGGATTCAACATTTCGGTACTTCAAAAGATAAGAGATCAGTTTCTTTGCTTTGGAATTCTCGAAGTCGTGAAACACAATACATAAGCGGAGGAGGATGTGGCCAAACATTTTGGGTTTCAGCAGGGTTGAAGGACCAAAAACCTCGGCAACAGGGATCGCAAAATCACGAAACCCGAAGTCCCTATTTGGCAAAGCGGGTAGTCATATTGTTGGCCGGAAGATTAGGGTTTGTGCCTAGTGTTTGCTCATGCACGCTCAACTCGTAAGGACCTGTGGATACACCGAGAGTGTATGAGATATTCCCCGAGGGGAAATCAAAGATTCCATTAGACTCAAAGGGAATATTTCAAAAGATCCTACCCAGACCTTGGCTCGAGGGTCGGGGATCTGCACCACAAAGTCACAATAATGAAGTCATTTTTCATTATTATTGAAAAAATAAGCATTAGACGAATTCTTAAGTGCTTGTTAGTGAAATAAAGCACTAACATGGGACAACATGAGGTATGCGTAATGTCATATTTTTTCCTTCCCATAGTTAGAAGTTCATTAAAAATAAAATTTGCATCTCATTCTTTTTATCTTTCTTGGATTCGAGTATAAAACATCATCAGTTTCATTATCATTCACCCTTGTGTAAAGAAGAGCCACAAAATCAGTGCTAATTAAAATAAATATAGAAACTTTTTATTTTCAAGATCTTTACGCCAACACTAGACTAGGACCAGATCTTTGGAGTAGTTTGTGAGAATAACTCTCCAAAGCATTCAAGACAAACTCAAAATCTCGCGGTAGGGAGAGTAAATCCAATTTTTGTATAAGCATAGTGATGGGTAAACTATATGTACTAATTTCCCTCAATTAAATTATCGACCAGGGTAAGTAGACTTAGATTTGTGACACGGTATGAGTCATGAAAGAAAGGAACAACTAAAGGAAAAAGTATCTAGCCAAAAGGATGGTTTACCCTAATAATAATCACACTTTGTCAATCTGCAATTCTACTATGAAAGATGATTTTAAAATCCATTTAAACAACATATTCTATGTTAAATATACAAAACAATCTTTAATTGGTGAGATTTAAGAAATCTATGACTATGAACTATTAATCTAAGTAAGAAACCCTCTGAATGAATAAACAATCTTTGAATAAGTAAGCAATCTGTCAAAATCAACTTTACAAAGTGAACTCTATTCTCAAAGAATATCTAACAACTCATAATTTCTTTTATCCTGCAAGAAATAAACTTTATTTTTAATCTTCCTAATTGAAAGCAAGAGTGGTGTAACAGTATTTAGATGTAATGGTTATGTCTACAGTGGCATATTATGTCATGATCAAATCTAATCACTACTGACAATTCAAATGGTATTAACGCAATGCTAACTTCTACAGAGAAATGCAATGTATGAATAAGACAATCTATGGAGAGCTTTGTCATTACGAAAATGACATTACATGTTCTTGTAATCAATATAGTCTATGAACATTATTCAAACATTGTGCAGAAGAGATTCGAAATCAACACTTGTTCTATCACACTAATACTGGAAAATATTCTATACAGAGTTAGTAATTCATGCAGACCTGCAAGATATAACTAAAAATCATAACACAACATCAAATCTAATCCTATCATATTGATGCTAGAGATAGACTCAACAATTTCTGCAAACCTGTAGATAGTAATTGAAAATTACAACTTAGTGAAGCAGACACTACCAAAATAGCTAATCTGAAAAGTGATTGATAGTTTATATAATAGGGAAAGAAAGAGATAATGGCACAATTAAACACTTATAAACACATGCCCATTAATAAATTACAACCTTCATAACAATATGTTAGATGTTAGAATATAAACAAGTAAGTATGAACAACTTGAGTGCTCTATACTACACATACAATCCAAGGAGAAATCTGCAAGTTAGAAAGAGATATACACAGTAACACAATTTGGACAAGTAACCCAAAGTTAGCAAGCTATGAAATCCAAATGAGAAAATGTAACTATACACTAATATGGACAAGCTACCCAGACCATTGGTGACCCCCCCAGAAGGTCATGGAAATACTCCAATATAAAAACCCAGTCATAGAATTAGCATAGCATTAATATTAATCACCAAAATAGAGTTTACAGAGAAAATCCAAGATAATGTCTGTATGTATATAAAAATCGTGTCTCTAGTGGCATAGACCAGCAAGTATATATAGAGTTTGTACACAGTTTGAGAGGTCAACCAATGAAAGGGTTGACGCTCTCTAACAACATAAATACATTAAGTTTTAGCAAAAAAACGTATCTCCTTCAACAACTTTGTGCGCTCAAAAGAGAGGTCGATGCAACTGCTCAAATCTGAATGCGATAGGTTCCATAGTTGGAGGGCATGAGCATGCACAAAATCCATGTCTCTTATTCGCTAAGAGAAGCCCACCAATATGCCAACCACCAACTGCACTACACTCCGAGGGCCAGATTGAGGACTGGATTGAGGGATGGATCAAGGGACGGATTGAGGGCTAGATCGAAGGCCGGATCGAGGGTTGGATCGAGGGTCGGATCAGGTTTTTGGCCTGTTGCAAGAAAACGAGAAATACTAATAAATCATAATCACTCAATTGGAGATAAACTAACATAAAAGCATCGCAAAACAAGGATTACGCATACCTCATGTTGTCCCATGGAAAATTGAAGCACAAAACTTGATAATACCTTCAAAAATAACTAAATAAAATCATAAAGCATATAACTTCCATATGCAAAAGAGATTTGGGCATCGAAATAATAGGCAAAACACTGAATCAAAACATAACTGGGATCTCCCTCTCACACATGGATTATGCACAAGGTCGCATTCAGGAGAGCAATGGATATTATGCCTTCAGGCTTAACCATTCATAGTAGTCAGATCATATATTGGGGTTTCTTCTTGAGATTCAACTGTTTTCATTTGGTCTCAGAACTTTGTGAATTCCAAATCCGTTCAGGGTCCTCTGGAGTTTACTAGTCCACTTGTCCTCAGTTCTCTTGAAGGATCTCGGAATTGATATCCTGCCCATATGTTCAGACTTGACTGTTGACTGTACCCGCCCAGATTCTGAATGCGATCTAGTATCCTTAGTAGCCACAATATTTAGGGTCCTTACACGAGATGAAGGTGAAGGGAATTCTTCGCTATACCTGGAACATACGTTGGTCAAACTCGCTCGGGCTCCTTAGAGGGTAACCCGTGGGTAAAACTATGAGGAAGCTTTCACCAAGGTGTAAGTCCGTTAAGCAGGTCAACACTGTAACTGATCCACCTACCCATATCCCATCCCCTTCTCACTTTGATCACATGATGTTGGATTTTATCACCAACTAGCATGTTCATTGAGAGAAGGCATTGTTTGCTTGTTGGTTTTCTAGATTTTTTAGCGAGTGTTGTTTGTTCATTTTATTGTCTTTCAAAATTGAGACTGCAGATGATAAAGGTCTTTGTATATCACATAGGATGAAAGGGTTGCCTCCAGAAGGCTACGAACCCTTACCTCCTAACTCACCCAAAGACAGTTATCAAGAAGAGGTTGAGAACCATTCAGACGCTAGGAGCGTTGCTACTCCTTTACTAGCAAATCCTGAGAGAGCCTTGGTTAAGGTTGAGGAAAGAATCCTTCCTATTGACCCCAATTTGCAGGTACCTCTTGATCCACTACTTGTCCAATTGGATTCCTCATGTAACGTTATAGTATAATATTACCCTCACTTACCATAAAGGCCATATAATTAGTTGGATATGGAAGAAATACAACCAAATTTTAATGACGAATACATGACCCCTATCCGTTCTACTGAAATGGTGATCTACAACAAAATCATGTTCGTTCTATACAGATAACTCCATCAGGACATGACCTTTATGAGAAATTTAATTTTAGCAGACCACCTTTTGACCCTGCTACCTTCGTTGGTGTCGAGGGAGGACTCTTAGGTCAGACTATCGACCATCCCATTGAACAAATAGTAAATACTGCTACCACTTCAGTACAAATTCAAACTGACAGAGGAATCTTGTTACCTAGTCATGTGCAATGTACCTTGACAGTAACTCCTACCATACCTCTTCAACCCACAAATCTTTATATTCCACAGAACCCTATTGGGGCACATGTGCATCACAGAATGTAGAACCCTGCCACACATGTAAACTCAACTACAATACAAATCCCAACTGGGATGAAACCCCCATCTAGGAGACACATCCCTACTGGGGAAAAACCATGCTTACAAATACATGTGCTAACTAGGGGGAAACCCCCTTTCATCGGTCAAACCCTAGGTTTTACCCAATTGATGGTAGGGGGACAACCTTATTTCATAAGAAACCCCCTACAATCTTGGGGACCACCCCAAGGAGGTACGTTTCATCAACCATATCAGGGAGGGCCATCACACCCCAACCCACAATGAGGAATACTCAATCCCAATCCTTCTAGATTAAATTCTGGAAAACCTTTCCCGGGGGTCCTGAATCCCACTTGGGGTCATCCAGGTCAACAATATTATCCTCCCAAAGGGACAAATATTTACCCTCCTCAAGGACAACCTAGTTACCCTCCTTAAGGGAAGACTGGTTATCCACCTCAAACTAATCAAGAAAACTATCCTCCCATGGGTTACACTGGTTATCTTCCCCAAATTCAAATGAGTTTCCCTTCTCCTTTCATGAATGTTCCTCAACAAATGAATCCTACCTTTGTTGGTCAACAACATCATTACATGGTAGGTCCTGTTGGCTACAACTATCCACCCCAACCAGTTTACGACCCTACTAGTGTCCCCATGCCAGACCAGTATCATCCTCAAGTCAATCGAAAAATACCATTCTTATCCACTCTAGATCTACCAAATATATTGAGATTGACAAATGATCCCATATTAAATTCTCCTTTTTGGCTAGTTATCGCTGCTAAATTGCCTTCCGATATCCCAAAATTTGACGATAAACCTGGCGAAGACACTAACAACTACGTTATGACTTTTCATCTATGGTGTTCATCTATATCACTAATGGATGATTCTATCCAGTTACATATTTTCCAATGCACACTTACGAGTTCAACAACCAAATGGTACATTGAGCTACAATGTGGTACTTTTCAAGATTTTAATTCCCTCAACATGGATTTTATCATGCACTTTAAATTACCCATCCGTTACAATACTAGTACAAAACTCTTGATATCCCTTCGTCAAACCAACTCCGTACATATCTCTAATCATATTCATGAGTGGAGACGGCGACAACGGTTGATCAAAGAAACAATTCCTGACTAGTTACTAGATGAATGGCTCACTAAATCTCTTTTACCTTCGATTTCCCATGACATAGCCCAGTGGTTTTGTTACCGAAGAAGAATCCATTACTCTTGCCCAATATCTGGACTTGGTTTATTCCCAATCTGGTACTTTGTATGAATTAATTTTGAACACTCCCTGTACATCAACCAATCCATCAAAACCATTCTCCATAGATCACGCAGATGGAGTTATCAGTTATGTCAAAACGCAATCCAAATCACATTCGATCGACATGGTTAATGGCTCAATTATTTCCCCCACTACCAGATGGACTTCACTCTCATCCACCTCCACCCTGACTCAGATTCCTGAGGTGAATGCAGTTCAATCTGCTTCTCCGCAAAAGTCAAGGGGGAAGAGGAAAATGAAAAATAAACCAAAGAAAAACAATAATCAAAATGAATATCCAAAAATTCCAACTCAACCACCTTATAGTGAGAAACAACCATAGAAAAAACTAAAATTTCCATGTCTCATTTGTGGTGACGATCACTACACACGAGATTTTCCTCATCGTGGCGAAGTTGAAAAACATTTTAAAGGAAATTCCTGACCCGCTGTGTTGACACGACCTTTTCCACAGCAGTAATCACTATTTTTGCAAGCCCCTGCACCTTCGGTAGGAGGAAATCCAAATCTTCCATCTAGTGAGGAAGCTTCATCGAGTGTGTACATTTACATGTTTAATGGGATAGATTTGACCACTCGTACTACAACATATGACGCACCTCCAACTAAACCTAACAAGGAAAAAGTAACTAATGGTACTACAATGGATCCATCGTCCACCACCATTACTCCTCCATCTAGGGCACTCCAAATTGAGAAACCTAACTTTGACTCTGTCTTACATCCACCCAAGAGAACAAGTCAAAAGTCAACTTTTAATCCTAATTCACATGCTGCTCAAAACTACAACATTGTTGAATATTTAGCCCAAGCACCATGTGCTATGTTAGCTCTCGAAGTTCTACAACATTTCCCTAGTAAACGCAGGACTCTCTTGGCAATGATTAGAGCCATATATACCTATTGACACTTGAATCCATTATGACCGAAACGAAAACCTCGCGAGGATGTAAATCCTCCCGCTTTTTTATAGAGGTGGTACTCCTCTTTACTTTAGGATTTTCTTTAGGATTCTAGATGTTCAGAATGTGGAACTTTGTAGAATTTCATCGTGACAATCAAAGAAATATAAAGACTGCAAGAAATATAAAAGGAAAATGTTTTTGTTTTATTTTTAAAGAAAGTTCCTGAGAAGGGACCAAGAATCACACACTTCACACATTTAAAGTAAATAAGCAAAATTTCCTCACATCCATCATAGTTTAAGATAAAGATTTATGATCACATAAAATGAAAATAAGATGATATGCATGCAAAAGAGAACTTTAGTAGAGTGGACACATGGGAAGATAAAAAGTGATAATGATAGATCAACATCAAATAATTTATATTCTGAAAAAAGGGTTACAAAGAACAGTCGAGATTGTTCCCAAAGCATCTCTCTTGAAATTTCTAAAAAATATATAGTCTGTTACATATTCTTTTAAATTTTAAATGCGTTTGTCTTAAATACTAGGATTAGAGCTCCCGCGGACCATAAAGAAAATAACTACAAGAAATAATCTTTTAGAAGGAAGACAGTGGGTGGTAGAAGAACAATAAGACTTGGTAAGAAGAAAATAGGAGTTATCAGTTTTCGGTTAAACCTTTCTAGTGAAAGAGGTGGAAAAAATGGATGAAGGACTTGATAAATAAAAATAAGGATATGATCAACATAAACTTACTATGATGGTCTCTCCTCGTTTTCACTTGCTCATGGATGTCCTTTTATTGTCTTCATCGACAATTATAGGAACCGTCTCAATTGTTTCTTTCCCTTCTAGAAATTCCCATAGTTTCTTCTTGAAACATTTCTTTTAATTAATACCTCATTAATTCCTCATTAATTAATTCACATCATTAATACAAGCATATTGAAAGTAGGTCCCTCTCCTTTTAAATAATAGTTTTAATTAAACTTTTATTTTTTGAAATTTAATTAATTTCCCTTTAAAAGAGGATGATTGTGTTTTAGATCTCTGGGAATTATAATAAAAATTTTAACCATGGAAATCATTTCATATGTGATTCATTTTCTTATCTTTCCAACGATATAAAATTTGTCCAAGGCTATCGCTTGGATCTCAAGATATGAGCTCGTGAAGTTGAGTTGTCACGCAAGACCATTAAAAAATGTATCTGACTAATATTTTAATTTCTGAGAAAAATGTATCAACTTTCAGCACATGAATCCTATACCATCATATTCTACGTCGAAATTCCTTTCTAGCGGTGTAAATTTTTCTGCAAACGACGGTCAGGATCTCAAGATATAGCGTTTTCAAGATTGTGACTCAGCCACCGTCGATCAAGTTTGATTGGTAAATGTGGACCCTTGATTTATTTTCGACCTCCTTTGTTGAATTTCAAATTTTTTTCATTATTCTTATCCCACATGTAAACGAATAAAATAGTCTTAGTGGTATATAAGTTAAGTGTAAAATACATTTGACAAGAAATAAAGAAGAGAGGAGATTATGGAGCTTGGATGATTCAACCATTGGAAAATTGTTAAATATAATAATAATTTTGCATGCCCAACCAACCACCAATATGCCCAGTCAGGAATGATGAGTTATCCAACCAAATGTTATCACATGTCATTACTCGGTAGGTCAACAATATTCCAATAAGAATCTACCATATGTCATCCAATAAAATCACACCATGTGTCACATTTTGTATGTTTCCACGTGTCCATTAATTAGTTTCCATGTGGCACCATCCATTTAAATACCATGTGGATGTAACTCATTGGTTAATAAAATTCCATGTGTCACTTGGAGATGTTCCTCATAGAACTTAAGATAGGAAATATATTATTAAAATAATATGGTGGGTTCACGGGTTTACGTGAATGTGGAGGTAAGTGAGGAAATCACCACAGACCCATGGTAATACATAGTAAGGAATGAGTGTGAAAAAATCTAACTGTAACTGAAGTGGAGAAGAGATGTAAATAGTTGTAAAATATTATAAGTCTTGAGAATCGGTTGGACGGACTCATATAACATGAAATAAACATCACCAACACTCACCAACCCATGAACCCTTGAACCTACTGTAACTCATATATTTGGCTAAGTGTTGGAGAAGTTACATAGTAAAGAGTAGTAAAAAGAGTTGTGTGCGTTATGAAGGTGGCAGAAGTCAAAGTGCATTGTGAGGGTAGCAGAGATAAAATATACTCTTAGGAAATATCACCAACCCACGAACCCGGGGTAAGCCATAGTAAATAAGACTAAGTCTGGAAAGTATATAATGGATAAAGTGAATTATGGAAAGAAATATGGAAAATATGAAAAATGAAAAGAAATATATGGGAAATAAAGGAATTACATGAAATTTGGGAAAGGAAAAAAGGAAAAGAAAATAAATGGAGAAATGGGATAATGAAAATGGAAAGGAAAATAAAAAGAAATGGGAAAATAAAGGAAAAGGGAAATGGATGTGAACGTGGAAAGGAAAAAGGAAAAATGGCTAAGTGTGGAAAATGGTAAGGGAAATATGAAATTAATGAGACAATGGGAAGAATGACTAAGTATAAAATGAGAGAATGAATAGAGGTGAAGGGAAAGGAGAGGAGAGAACATGTCACTTAGAACACTTTTCATATTTCTTCTTGTAATACATCCATTGAAATTTTGGACAAAAGTATGTGTATATTGGTCATGGAGACTCCGATTTTGATTCTGTGAAATGCATGGTGAAGAAGATACCGAGAGATATACAATGAACATATAATAGTTCAAAAATATTCATATTCAAATATCTTTTTTATTATTATTATTCCAGGAGCGGGAACATATAGGTGACCAAAGTTTGGTCAACAATCATGAGTCATCTAATAATATCATGTTTAACCTTGATAATTTTAAATCGTGACTGTCTCACTAGCTTGATTTCTAGATCGATGTTATTGTCCACAATCAACATATTCATTGCACGATCTTGAATGTGGGATATTCCACATGTGTCATGGCATTGGCTTGTTGGAAAGGGTTGAAATCGCCTGGTCTTAATCAATACCCTACTATGTTTCGAGCATCCGATGGGAGAGGATTCCATCCTCATGGACTATTACAATCCTTTGTTGTTCAATTGGGAGGAAAGACTGTTTCAATAGATGTTGAGGTAGTCGATGATCCCCTCAATTACAACTTGTTGTTAGGAATAAGTTGGTTTTATGCCATGTCTATCATCGCTTCATCAATGTTTTGATGTGTCGTGTTTCCCCATAATGGTAAAATTGTGACCATTGATCAGTTAGATTACTGCACCCCTGACACTCGCAGTCCTGTAGCCAACAACATTCATTTTCTGGGAGATTCCAAGATCACTTACGAAAGTGTTGGAGCGGGTATTTTAAAATACTCTTCGCTTATTGGTACCTTTCCTACACCGCTTCCTCCCAGTTTGAAACATATGACAATGATCAATATGATATTGACTATGGCACATCAATCCTATGAATCATCTAATCAATAGATCGTTCCTATTCCTTTATAATTTGACTCACTAGGTGACACCATGCCACTTAGTCCTGCAAAGGTTGAATACGATGCCATCCAGTCTACCTCTCCATCGGACGACCAACATTTGCTGGTGTCTACAACTTACTCGTTACCATATTGGTTAATGTTCCTATCCTCTAATTTCAATTACATCCTACAGATTGGTAAATGTGGACCCTTGATTTAATTTCGACCTCCTTTGTTGAATTTCGAATTTTCTTCATTATTCTTATCCCACATGTACAAGAATAAAATAGTCTTAGTGGTATATAAGTGAAGTGTAGCATAAATTTGATAAGAAATAAAGAAGAGAGGAGATTATGGAGCTTGGAGGATTCGACCCTTGGAAAATTATTGAATATAATAATAATTTTGCATGCCCAATCAACCATCAATATGCCCAGTCAACAATGATGAGTCATCCAACCAAATTTTATCGCATGTCACTACTCAGTAGGCCAACAATATTCCAATAAGAATATCCCATATGTCATCCAATAAAATCACGCCATGTGTCACTTTTTGTATGTTGCCACATGTTCATTAATTAGTTTCCATGTGGCACCATCCATTTAACTATCATGTGGATGTATCTCATTGGTTAATAAAATGCCATGTGTCACTTGGAGATGTTCCTCATAGAAATTTGGATAGGAAAAATATTATTAAAATAATATGGCAGGTTCACGGGTTTACGTGAATGCAGAGGTAGGTGAGGAAATCACCACAGACCCATGGTAATACATAGTAAGGAATGAGTGTGAAAAATTATAAGTGTAAGTGAAGCGGAGAGGAGAGGTAAATAGTTGTAAAATATTATAAGTCTTAAGAATCGGTCAGACAGACTCATATAACATGAAATAAACATCACCAACCCTCACCAACCTACGAACCCTTGAACCTAATGTAACTCATATATTTGGCTAAGTGTTGGAGAAGTTACATAGTAAAGAGTAGTAAAAAGAGTTGTGTGCATTATGAAGGTGGTAGAAGTCAAAGTGCATTGTGAGGGTAGAGGAGATAAAATATACTCTTAGGAAATATCACCAACCCACAAACCTGCGGTAAGCCATAGAAAATAAGACTAATTCTGGAAAGTATATAATGGATCAAGTGAATTATGGAAAGAAATATGGAAAATATGAAAAATGAACAGAAATATATGGGAAATAAAGGAATTACATGAAATTTGGGAAAGGAAAAGGAAATAAATGGAGAAATGGGATAATTAAAATGGGAAGGAAAATAAAGGAAAAGGGAAATGGATGTGAACGTGGAAAGGAATAAGGAAAAATGGCTAAGTGTGGAAAATGGTAAGGGGAATATGAAATTAATGAAACAATGGGAAAAATGACTAAGTATAAAACGAGAGAATGAATATAGGTGAAGGGAAAGGAGAGGAAAGAACATGTCACTTAAAACACTTTTCATATTTCTTCTTGTAATACGTCCATTGGACTTCTGGACAAAAGTATGTGTATCTTGGTCATGGAGACTCTGATTTTGATTCCGCGAAATTCATTGAGAAGCTGATACCAAAAGATATGCAATGAACATATAATAGTTCAAAAATATTCATCTTCCAATATCATTTTTTTTATTATTATTCCAGGAGTGAGAAAATATAGGTGACCAAAGTTTGGTCATTAATCATGAGTCATCTAATAATATCATGTTTAACCTTGATAATTTTAAATCATGACTGTCTCACCAGCTTGATTTCTAGATCGATGTTATTTTCCACAATCAACATATTCATTGCACGATATTGAATGTGGGAGCTTCCACATGTGTCATGGCATTTTCTTGTTTGAAAGGGTTGAAATCACCTGGTCTTAATCAATCCCCTACTATGTTACGAGCATTCAATGGGAGAGGATTCCATCCTCATGGACTATTACAATCCTTTGTTGTTCAATTGGGAGGCAAGACTTTTTCAATAGATGTTGAGGTAGTCGATGCTCCCCTCGATTACAACTTGTTGTTAGGAATAAATTGGTTTTATTCCATGATTCTCGTCGCTTCATCAATGTTTCTATGTGTCAAGTTTCCCCATAAAGGTAAAATTATGACCATCGATCAGTTAGATTACTACACCCCCGATGTTCTCACTCTCGCATCCAACAAAATTCATTTTCTGGGAGATTCCAAGATCACTTACGAAAGTGTTGGAGTAGGTATTTTAAAAGACTCTTCTCTTATTGGTACCTTTCCTACACTGGTTCCTCCCACTTTGAAACATATCACAATGATCAATATGATATTGACTATGGCACATCAATCCTATGAATCATGTGATCCATGGATCGTTCCTATTCCTTTATAATTTGACTCACTAGGTGACACCATGCCAGTTAGTCTTGCAAAGGTTGAATATGATGCCATCCAGTCTGCCTCTCCATCAGATGACCAACATCTGCTAGCATCTACAACTTACTCATTACCATATTGGTTAATGTTCCTATCCTCTACTTTCGATTACATCCTACAGATTTTTCCATCAGATGAATCTATTATGGAAATGCTTAACATTGAGTAGGCACCATAGGATGAAAACCACCATCATTCATCCTTTCTTCCAAGTTTGGATGACATTGAGAAAGATATATCCTCTATATTTCCTAGCGATATCTTCGACTCTCCCCAATATCCAATACTCACTCAAGATACCATCTCCCAGGGGAATTTGGGAAACATCTCTTCTATGATTATTGTCGACATATCAATCAAAGAAGGTATTTTGGAAAACATTCATCTAGGTGCAAATTGTCCAGGTGAAGAAGTTGAGAGTTATATTGCCTTGTTCATAGAATTATGCAACATATTTGCTTGGAGTTACGAAGAAATTCCAGGGACCAATCCATCGATCATTGTGCATGAGATAAAGACCTACCCAAGTGTTAAACATGTAAGAAAAAAAATTCTCTCGGTTCATCCTAAGAAAATCACGGCCATAAAGGCAGAAGTCGAAAAACTGTTGAAGTCTGGTTTTATTTATCCTATCCCTTTTACTGAATGGGTTTCCAACATCGTTCCAGTCACTAAGAAACAAGGAACCATTCGTGTTTGCGTCGATTATAGAGATATTAATAAGGATTGTCCCAAAGAAAATTACCCTACACCCTTTATCAACCAAATTATCGATAATTGCACTGGAAGCGTCATTTTCGCGTTCATGGATGGATTTTCCGGATACAACCAGATCGACATCCTATCAGCTAATCAACATAAAACAACCTTCATCTACCCTTCAGGGATGTTCTCTTATCAAAAACTACCTTTTGGCCTTAAAAATGATGGATCTACTTTTCAATGGTCCATGTCGTACGTATTCCATGATATCAAACATATTGTTGAACCCTACCTCAATGACTTACCCTCTCACTCATCTCATTGACGAGACCACATTGGTCACCTATGAGCCATTTTTCTTCGATGTTGATTTTACCACATATGTTTGAACCCCCATAAATGTATTTTCTCTGTTGAATCAGGATGCCTCTTCAGCTTCGTAGTCTCCAAATATAGGATTAGGGTGGATCCCTTAAACGTCAAATCCATTCTAGCTTTACCCCCTCCCAACAACCTCACTCAACTGCAAAGTTTGCAAGGGAAGGAAAACTTTCTTTGTCATTTAATTTGTAATAACATTGATCCATATTTTATGAGAAGAACGAAATGAATACAGATTATTAAAATATGCTTAACATAGACTAACAAAGATACAGTAAAAATGGTTTTCTATTCAATAAGGAAATAAGCTGAAACTGTAAAATGACAAGCTTGTTGGAATGGTGGCGGCTTATCTCTGAGAAGAGATGTGACGGTTGCGCTCATTCAAAAGAAGATGATTACATTGAGGCTTTGAAGGCATTTTTACAATAAACAGGAATGTCAAAAACCCTAGAAATCCAAAAACCTAACCCTAGGAGATGAAGTGCCAAAAGTCATGTGGGCCTCATTTCAGTAAGTTCGTACATCAACTTCCTAGGGTCATAACTTTTGCATATGATCTTTGTTTTAGGCGAACGATAGCCCATTAGAAAGGTTTATCCGAGGACTACACATTTTGATTTTATCCATAAAAATTAATTTCTAACTATGGCGAGCCCTAAAAACATTGTTTAGGGCCTCAAAACGGCCCCGCAAGTCATGGACCCAAAAACTAGGAAAATAACTGCCAAACTGAAAAACTGTCAAAATGAACCAAGTGGAATAGGTGGGAGGGCACTGAAATCCATATGGATCAACCTTCCCCCCTTAGGAATAAATAGTCTCCATTTCGTTGACTTCCCATATTAGACGAGGAAATTTATGTTGAATTTGGCCCCAAGTGAGCCACTTTCCTTGGTGCAGGAGTTGCCCTGCTTTGACAACTCGATAAAGATGGATCATTTATTGTTGGGTGACCTTGATCTGTGTGTACACAATCTAATCATTGGATTCCTATTGCATGCAGTCAGGGTTGAGCTATGTTGGTGTCAACTACTCTTCTATCTCTGAGGTGTCCAATAATGGTGGGAAATATGGTTGAAGGAGAGCCACGTTGAAGAATGGGTGCAGGCCAAGGAAAGGGAGAATGTTGAGCACAAAAACATTGTCACCCATAACCTTGGTGATGGTGTATGGCCCATACTAGAGTGGGAAAAGCTTCCAATGGGGCCCTGTAAGGCATTATTTCTACAAGTGCAACCAAACTTTTTCGCCCACCTGAAACTTATGTGGCACCCGGTGTTGATCATGGCGCTGCTTGTACTTAGCATTGGACTTCTGTAAAATATCTTGAACCTGTTGGTAGATGTGATGGATCCGCTCAATGAACTGAGTGGTTGTCTCATATTTTGGTGGAGCAGGGGATGATTTGACTGAGGTGGTGTTGGAAGCCAAATCAATTTTTTCAATTTCCCTAAAAGCTGCCTACACCTGTTGTCTCTTGAACGTCAAGTTATCGTCGCATTTTGCAAATAAACGATATTTTCTTTCCTTGCGATGATTGCAATTTGATCTCGTTTCAGTTTTCACGACTAAAAGTGTGAAAACTCTTCCATCATTATTTTAATTATCATGATCTGCTTATCGAAATGCTGATTGGTGCTTACCTTTGGTTTATCGTTAAGTGGCTGGAATGATTTTTCAAACCTCGCCCACTTTTGCTTTGATTGCGCAACTTGGCTTTTATTTTGATAAGGCATTGAGCATGCTAATTCATAAATTTTACTTGATTATATAAGGGTTATGATTGTTTTTTATTCTTATATGATGTGATCCTTATTTATCAAAAGCTCTTTAGTTATCGATTTTTGCCCATGCTTTATAAACCTTGATTTTACAAAGCGTATATGTAACATATGAGTTGGATTTTATATGAAATGGTAATAATTTGATGGTTTTACAATGGCGCATTCATTGAACTCTTGGCTTTTGAGCTTATGGCATATGATTAATTTGTGTGTTTGATGGAACATTCATAGTTTCAAACCATAGTATGGCGCATTGGTATATTATATTTCACCGTTTAAACCTTGTGATGGCCGAATATTTTGGTTCATGTTATGATTGATGGAACAGGGATGGTACTACGCCATTAATATTTTTCATGGCGGTGAACTAACCCGCCACCTTCGCACGCGTATATTCATTCACCTCCCCTTTCATCGTTATCAGCTGTTGGCATAAGCGATTTTGCTCCTGTGTGTTATCCAAACCCTACCATGAGCCCGAGCCATGGCACCAGTCGTGAGAGCTGAGCCTAATGGCTGCCAGGCATTGTTAATGTTTGATGGTGCTTACAGCGACCTGGAAGAATTCGGGTGGCTCCCGTTCATTCGAAAGTTTGATCGTTATAACCTTATTGTGGCTCGGCAATTTTTGTTAACCTTCGATGGCTACCAAGCCAAGATTGGGGATGTGCAGTTGGAAATTAATGAAGAATTTCTCAGTCTATCCACCGGTCTGCCTACTATCGGACAAAGATGGTTGAAAAATTGTAAATTTGAGGATGTCCTGTGGACATTACTCTTTCAGTCACGAAGAGTGAGCTCTTGTGACAAGAGTTTTCCTGCAAACATGCTTAAGCAGTGCTGGTACGACTTGCTCATGGTAATCAAGCAATTCATAACCTGCGAGGGCAGGTATGGTTTTGTTTTCATGTATCACCTTCGGCTACTTATGGTTTTCATGGGTTTTGAACTAAACATGTATTTCTACTTACATAGGAGTCTGTTTAAAATGTCCAAAAGGTTCAAATGAAACCAGGCCGAGAACTGTCTATTTCATTTTGGGTTAATTAAAATGCTGGTGGTTTTGCC
Source organism: Picea glauca (assembly GCA_000966675.3). NCBI lineage: Eukaryota > Viridiplantae > Streptophyta > Pinopsida > Pinales > Pinaceae > Picea > Picea glauca. The sequence continues at coordinate 307,854 of JZKD02S0080775.1, forward strand.
ATTTGGGGTTACGTCAGGACTATTGGAATGATTTTCTCAAACGTAATAGTTTTGATGAGTCAAGCCCACCACAGGTTGACAAACCTGTGGTGAGCGAAACCAAGTCTAAACCCCCTGTCCCTTACAGTACCCTGCTACCCAAACCTCTACTCGAGCCACCTATTGACCTACCCATTTCTGTCACCGAGGATGTGGAGAATGCTAAACCTGTGGCTAAAAAGCCCAAGACCAAACCCATTGCCAACTCTAAAGGCAAGAAAAATGCTCGGTTAATCTCTCGCATGGCAAGAAACAAACCAAAAGCACCTGTCAAACCTAACCCTATTGAGCTCAGTGAAGATTCTGACTCAGAAATTGAACGTTTCCTAGCAAGCGAGTTTCCCTATTCTGAAGGGTTGTGTGACAAACCCACTTATGATTTTGTCAAGAATCTACCACCTTGTTTACGAGATGATCTGAATTATCTTGGCATTAAAATTCCCTGTGAAACCCTTGGTGACTCATCGAACCCCCCTCCTGTTCTGTCTCAGCGAGCTGCTCCACCGTGTGAACAATGTGGTGCATGGCTGGAAAGGTATTACATTGATGTGCCAATGCTGCAATCCAGAATTCATGATCTGGAAGAGCAAGTTGCAAAGCTCTCCAATCAAAAAGGTAAGATGTCATCCACTGACAAGAAGCAGCGAACAACAAGTTCGATTTTGTTCAAGAATGTGGAGTCGGCAACAGCATTCGTCAATTCAAAATTGGCGTAGCTAGATCAAACTCACTGGTATGATTTTCACCTATTTATAAACTCTATTTTACACCATGGTTTTCTCTGTCGCATAAGCATGCAAATTTTGTATATAATTTGGTTCTGATAAATCAATTTTCATTATCGATTGGATTTGGCTTTGATTCGAATAATCACGGGATAGATTTGATTTGATTTGATTTGTTTTAATTGAATACTCTGTCGATAATTGAGATCGTCAATATATTCTAAACACAGACTATTTCTTGCATCCTAATTTTGAACACAGTCAATATGTCATTTCGATTTGGTTATATGCATGATATGTTTAGCAATTTAAGATTTCATGTCTTTTAACTAATTCGGGTTACCATGATGTGTATGCATAACTGAATTGCGAGGAGATATGAGTCATGACTGTTATATCCAACCTATCGATTCGCATTGATTGACCGTGTTATTAGCTCGGTTTAAACAAATATATTGTTAAGAAATTGATTATGCCCAGAATTGCGATGTGTTTCTATTTTTGACTCAGTCACAATTCGATTTGATTATCGCCCGGGTTATGGTTATCACTGCTTCTGATGGTTATGATCACTATTTTCGATTATGTCTGTTGACTGTGTGGTAATCAATGACGAAATTCGTTGAGTATGATTTCGTTAAATACAATCAAAGCAATTTACCTATTTTTACACTTTGGTTGAATGATATCTATTTCTATGACTATTACGAGTCGATGATGATTACGATCATTATTTTGGTATTATCTATTAACTATGTGACACTCTGTGACCAAAACATTGGCAAAGATTATGGATACTGTTATGCATGTTTCACTTTGACCATAATCATAACAGTTTGATATTTGATTAAAACAATATGAATTTTATGCACAGCAGTGACCAATCGATTTGCATTGTGTTCTATTATAACCATATCAATTTTGATTACATCACGATTTACTTGTAATTTCATTTGGATATGGAACAGTGTGGTTATTATTTGACCCAATTTAATGGCAACTAAAAAACAGAGTATTCCTATTTTTTTCGATTGCATTCTTTTCGATTTGGTTTGATTTGAATAATACATATGTTTGAACTATTGGTGATTCGTTTTGGATATTAGTTAAAAGAAAATTAAATTGGATTGTTTTACAAAAAGATTTGGTTTGATTGTTATCTGATTCTATAGTCTATTTTAGACTAGCTACAGAATCAGATGATTCTGTAGCTAAGTCTGTAGGATCATTTTTGTTGTATTTTGTCACTCAAATATCTTTCTAATTTGATATTTCTGTCCTATTGTAGGTAAATTCAAATTGCAATTGAGTTTATGGGCAGTTGGAGGATATCTCAAGGATTTCACTTGCATTTTAGTTGCTTAGTTTAGTAGATTTTGGGATTTTTCCCTGATTATGTAAAACTGTTTGATAATTATCCACAGGGATGTTTCACCCTGTGGAGAAACTTATATAAACTTATGATTTTTGTAATAAGGTTCATCCTCATTCGTGGGAGAACAAGGATATGGAGTTCTGATACAGACTGGAGCAGAATTGATGTTTTGTCACAGCTTTAGCTTCTCAATATATCAACATTTTGTTTCATGTTTTGTATATCATTTTGTCTATGATTTATGACTACTTTAGCTATCTAAATCAAATGCAAATGATATAATTTTTTATTAATGTTATCCATATCTTGTCTCTTCCAAATCGTATAAAAATACATAACAATTGTTAGTTTAGTTTGTGAATGACAGGTTTATCTTCTTCATGAGTTGAATTAAATAATATAGATTTTTGCATAACAGGTTTCCCTTTTGCAGAGATTTGTATATCTTATAATTGTTATGATATTTTTATGTCTTGTTTGTCCTGTAACACACTTCAAGAAGCAGCACAACCAATCATTTTCGAGAAGCTTAAGGACTAACCGGTGCGAATTTCTTCCTCCGACCAGCTTAGAAGTCAGCATACACAGGGCAGACTTGGAGCGTTTCTAGGTCAATTAGTTAGTTGTTTACTGTTTTCACTAAGTAGTTTAGTTTAGATATAATCTTAATTATATTTATATTAGATTTTTTAATTGCAATAAAATATATTAGATTGTTTAATTTCAGTAATGTTTATTTCTTCTTCATAAAATATAAAAAATCAAAAAGAGATTCTTGGTTGTCTTAGGGCAGAAAATTCATGAGTTTTGCAGGTTTTAATCAAATCTGTAGATTGTTCATAGTGTATATTTGTGAATAAACGATATTGCAACTGATAATTAGATAGTTGATTTGAGTTATTGTGATAGTAATTAGTAGTCTGTAGATAGAATAGTTAGAATAGTTAATATTTAGTATATTAGTTCCTTTTCTTTGTTTTATTAGTTTCTAGTTTCCTTTATTTTAATTAGTTTATTGTATTTAGTTATAGTTTAGTTTGTTTTATTTACTTAGCTCAGATCAATTCTCTCTTTGGTTTTCATAGAATAACTTAGAGTGGCCAACGGATCCGTTAAAATCGTCAGGGTGGTCCATTCCAAACGGCTTGGGTTATTTAGACAACCCCGGACCGGTTCCACTCTCCTAGTTGACGGACGGACTGTTTCGCCTATCGACAGGTGGTTTCCAGGGGTAGTGAAACATCCATGGGGCCCAATGGTTGGAATCCTAACCCCATCTGAAAGGGGTTGTGGCCAGTTGAGCTATGCAAGGCTTGGTTGTAGCTATGTTGGACATAGTGAAGACTCGCATCCCATGTGCGGGGGTGCTTGAAATTATACATGCACAGGATATGGATGATCATCTGATTGATGACCTCAGTTTGGCCATCTGTCTAGGGGTGGAAGGAAATGGATTTGGTGAGCTTGGTATCCAATAGTGAAGAGAGGATTGTCTAGAATGTGTTGAGGAACCGATTGTACTGATTTGAGACAATGGTTTTTGGGATCCCAAAGTGTACCTAGATGCATTCAAAGAAGAGCTTGGAAGTGGCCTCTGTAGTGATGTTCTTCTTGTAGGAAACCATAATCTCCATCTTGGAAAAGAGATCAATAACCAAAAATACAAATTCATTTCCCCTCTTGGTGGTCAGAAGGCTCGACATGTAGTCCATTGATATGGATTCCCACGACTTTTTACAAGTAGGAAGAGGAGTGTTCAGGCCCTGTTTCTTAGTGATCGGTTTGGAAATAGCATAGGTGGTGCAAGACCTTATATACTTGATGACATCCTATCGAAGTTTCGGCTAGTAGAAATGTTTATGCAGCATTGCCACTATCTTTTTGATGCCAAAGTATCCTACCACCCGACTGTAGTGAGCTTCCCAAATCAGCTTCATGCACTTTCTTAATGGAACACAGAGATGGCCCAGATGACACAACCTCCCATCCTGAATATGGAAATTAGCGACCACTGAATTTGCTCCCAACATTTTATAGGTGGTGGAGAATTCAGGGTCTGTCTCATAGATATGGGGCCATCTGGAGGTCTCATGGTTGCAAGAGTCTAGCACTGTGGTGAGTGTCGCAACTAGAGGTCAGCTAAGGAAATCAATAACTCGGTTGGTACTTCTTGTTTTACGCTTGATGTTGAGGTGGAACTACTCTAAGTATGTGGACCACTTCTGATGGCGGTCATTCTGCAATTTTCCTTGGGTCTGCATGAACTGTAGTGGCTTGTGATTTCTGTGGATGAATGTCTCTTTCCCTAGGATGTAATGTCTCCACTGGTGGAAGGCTTACACAATGGAGTACATTTCTTTGTCATAAGTAGGGTACTTATGGAAAACATCTGATAGTGTCTCACTATGATACGCCACAAGGTGGTCGTGTTGAGTGATAACGACACCCACAACATAGTTTGAAGCATCTATCTCGATCTCAAAGGGATGTTGCAGGTCCAGTAATGAAAGTACTAGGGATGAGAACAAACGTTGCTTTAAGTCATCGAAGGCTTGTTGTTGGGACAGGCCCCACACAAATGTTTCCTTGCCGCCACCCCTAGTTACTTGGTTGAGGGCCCATGCGATATGAGAGAATCCCAACACGAACTTGCGATAGAAATTGGCGAGGCCTAAGAAGCTCCGAAGATCAGTGAGTGTGGTTGGGGCTGGCCAGTCACAAATGACCTGGATCTTGGCTTGATCCACATGCACACCATGTTGATCAATAATGTAGCCTAATTAATGGACCCTGTCCATGCCGAAGGATCATTTTTCTAAGTTTGCATATAGTTTGTGTTGTCGCAGGGTGTGCAAAACCTGCTGAATATGCTGCAAGTGTTCTGCCCAAATATTTTTGTAGATGAGGATGTCATCCAGATACACCACTACAAAAGTACTAGTGAAAGGTTGCAGGATATCGTCCATCATCCTCACAAAATTTGTTGGAGCGTTTCTCAAACCAAAGGCATGACCAACCATTCAAAAAGACTTTCTTTTGACTTGAAGGTGGTATTCCATACATTTTCCTGTTCTATTGGGACCTAGTGTTAGCCAGAATTTAGATCAATCTTATTGAAGTATTTGGCCCCTATGATTTGATCGATGAGGTCGTCAATTCAGGGAATCAAGTACTAGTTCCATACTATGATTTTATTCAAGTCCTGATAATCAATGCAGAGTCACCAAGTCCCATCTTTCTTCTACACCAGTACGATTTGGCTCCCACAAGGCGATGAGATGGGACAGATGTGACCCTTGTGGAGACGTTCTTGGATCTACCTCTTGATCTCCTTGTTTTCTAAAAGAGAGCAGTGGTAGACCAACCCATTGGGTAGCGATGCGCCTGGGGTTAGATCTATGGGATGATTAACCTAATAGTGAAGAGGTACCCTGATAGGAGAGTAGAATATATCTGATTATTCTCCCATGACCTTATCCACTTACTTTTGTTGTGTGTATAGATCGACTGCAAAGGCCCTAGATGTGGCTGCGATATTTTGCTTACTCTAAGAGAGAATAACAAACAAGACAAATTTCTCAGTCTGAGAGATGACCTTCCTGCATTGCTTGGCAGAGATCAAGGAAATAACACTAGGAGTGACTACCTCGGGTATCCTGTATAATTTCCTATTCAAATTAATAATAACACTATGAGGCTTAGACTCATATACAACATGATTTTTCCATAAATAAGGTTGTCCCAAAAGAACATTACAAACTTCAAGAGGAGAAAAATCACACAATACCTTATCTTTGAATGGCTTGATGTCATACAACATTTGACATTGTTGGCTGACGTGGAGTTCACTTCCTTGGTGGAGCCATCCAATGGTGTAGGGATGTGGGTGCGATGATGTCAGCAGGCCCAACTCTTGATGACCTCTGTCGATATGAGGTTCTTCTGGATACTGCTATCAATGAGGAAGTTTAGAAGGGTGCATTTTACCCACATATGTGAATGGAAAAGGCGCTCAACTTCTTATGGCTCATCTAGTTCACCAGGATAGAGCTTGGTGGTAGCAACAGTGGCACTAGTTTCTATGTCAATGATCCATCTTCCCCTTTCTGATCTGACTCAAAGTCAAAACCCACATCTGATTTAGAGGCTTTCACTTTGGCTACCAGCAATTGCTTTGAGAGACAATCAACAATGTTATGCCAAGGGCTCTTATGGAAGTCGCACTACTTCCAAGTATCCTTCTTTGTCTTTCTGGTGTACTTATTTGCTTGCGGCTTGGACTAGTTTTCCTCATACTATAAATATTTTCTCTGTTCTTTGTTCTATAGGTTGGGGCCACCCCTTCTTGGTTTTTGATGTGAGGGGTTCCCAAGCCCAAAATGTCATGTATTTTGTTTGAGCTTCTTCTTGATTTTGACGACATATCGATAGGCCGTGCCCAATGACGAGATGTCCAAAAATTCCATTTCAGTCTGGATGTATCTATGTAGAGCATTGAGATACTTCATCACTAGATGTCGCTCTGAATCTTTGATACCCATCTTGTTGCGCAGGGTATGGGAGATATTTGTTAAATCTAGCATTGCTTGGTCTCTTTCTTTCCGCAGTGTGGTCCATTTGGTATAGAAGTCATCATAACTTTCGACATGGTAGTATTGTTCCTTAATAGAATCCCTGAAGGATTCCCAGGTGGTCACGACTGTAAATAATGAGGTTTCCTCTATTTCCTTTTTCTCATAGAAATTTTCCCACCAATATTTGACGTGGGGAACGGCTTTGAGGAGCGCAAAAGTAATTTTTTTTCTATTTGAAATGTTATGGACAGAAAAATACTCTACTAGTAGATTCAACCACTTTTCTACAACATATGTGTCTATATAACCTTCAAATATAGGAATATCGAAGTTGATCTGTACCTTGAAGGGGACGGTGTCTCCGTTCGAGGACGATGTGTCGCCTGTTGGTAGCCGCCGAAGGATTTGCAAGAAACTATCCATTATCGTGTTCCTCTATTGCATGAGGGATTCCTCAAGAAACATTTTGAAAGGATCTCCTATCCCAGAATCTTTCTTTTCTCCTACCATGAGAGTTCGTTTGGGCGTGCGAGAGCTTCTGTCCTCAAGAGAAATAAGCTCGAGACCCAATTCTTTGTACCCTGACCTTGTTGGGGACATGCATTAAGATGAAAAGGAGAAGCCCACTGTGATACCACTGATCTGAATTTTATGATCAGAAAGAGATGAATACAAATTATTAAAATATGCTTAGCACAGAATAACAGAGATACAGTAAAACTAGTTTTCTATTCAATAAGAAAATAAGATGAAATTGTAAAATGCAGTGGAAAACAAGATTGTTGGAATGGTGGAAGATTACCTCTGATAAGAGATGTGACGGATATGATCATTTGAAATAATATTATTACAATGAGGCTCTGAAGGCCTTTTACAATAAATAGGAATGTCAAAAACCCTAGACATCCACAAACCTAACCCTAGGAGATGAAGTGCCAAAAGTCATGTGGGCCCCGTTTGGGTAAGTTTGCACATCAACTTCTTGGGGTTGTAACTTTCGCATATGGTCTCCTTTTAACACGCACGATAACATACAATCTCATTTTTTACTGTGGTGAGCCCTAAAAGCATTGTTTAGGGCCTCAAAATGGTCCCGCAAGTCAGGGACTCGAAAACTAGGAAAAAACGGCCAAACTGGAAAACTGCCAAAATGAACTAGTTGGAATAGGTGGGAGGCCATCGACATAAATTTGGATCATACGTAAAAATAAATAAATGATTTATGCGATTGTTGCGGAAATATACCCCATTCATCTTGGATGAAACTTCTCAACTCTCACTCGATGCCCTTAAACATGCCTTAACGAACACACCTCTTTTGCACCCCCCAGATTATGAGAAAGACTATCTCCTTTATTTGGCTGCATCTAATTCCACTATTTATATGGTTTTAGTACAAGAGGATAATGACAACGAAGAACATGTGATCTATTATCTGAGTAAGAGTCTATACGGTCCCGAGCTCCGATATTTGCATGTCGAAAAGTTGGCTCTGGCAGTATTTATTGTCATCCATATATTTTTCCATTACAATTTTTTATGCACTACCATGGTCATTATAGAATTGAACCCCATGTACCACATCTTGAATCGCCAATTACTTGGGGGAAAATATTCCAAATGGATTGTTATTCTCTAGTAATTCAATATCGAATTTTCCAAATCAAAGCTAAGAAATCGTTGGTTTTTGCCGAATTGATTTGCAATCTTCCCTATACTGATGAAGATACTAAGCCTTGTGAGTCTCTTCCTGATGAATCCATGTTCCTCATTAGTACATCCGATCCTTGGAACAAAGATATTCTTCTCTATCTCCAAACCCAACGTTTTCAACCAAACATCTCACGTGATGAATGACATCGCATTCGACACCACTCCAAACACTACCTCATCATTGGAGACACATTGTATTGTCGTGGCATTGATATTGTCCTTCGACATTTTTTAACCCATGATGAGGTTGAACAAGTGTTAAATTATTGTCACCTTGGAGCTTGCGATGGTCATCTTTTTGGGATGGCTACAACCCAGAAAATATTACGTGTTAGTTATTTTTGGCCTTCTATATTCAAAGCTTGCATCGAGGCCATTAAAAAATGCCCACCCAGTTAAAAATTTAAGAAGAAAACACATACCCACCCCTCTTTGTTGCATCCCATTGTCGTCATTGGCCCCTTTGCAAAATGGAGAATCTATTTTATGCAATGTAAACCTACCTCAGCTGGGGGGCATGGTTATATCATCATTGTCATTGATTACTACACTAAATGGGTTGAGGCTATTCCTACATTCCTTAATGATGGACACAATGCAACACTCTTCATGTTTAACCACATCATAACTCGATTTGGTGTCTCGCAAGCTATTGTAACTGATCATGGCTCACATTTACAGAACCATATGATGAGTGAATTATTCACCAAGCTAGGTTTTCACCATGAAAACTCATCCCCCTAATATCCTCAGAGGAATGGACAAGTTGAGTCCATCAACAAAGTCCTGAAGACCATGCTCCAATGCATGGTGGGAACAAACAAAACCTCTTGGCACTTGCAACTCTTCTCTGCAATCTAGGCCTATCGAAATTAAGTGAAAACTGCAACTGGATTCACACCCTTCTAGTTGGTATACAACATAGAAGCGATGTTACCAATCAAATGTGAGTCCCTTCATTGAAACTTACTATAGAACTCCTACCTCACACTTCTGCTAAAGAAGAACGATTCATATATTTAACCAAGTTGGAAAAAACCCGTCGTGATGTTGCTCTCATCAACGAGACGTATCAAAAATGAATGAAACATCAATATGACAAATCTGTTTGACCTTGTTCTTTTTCAAAAGGAGAATTGGTCCTAGTCTATTATCAATATCATGACAAGATAGGGGCAAAAAATCTAGAACACATGTGGCACGGGCCTTATATCATAAAATGTGTGCTACTCAGAGGCGCCTGTGAGTTGGTTGACTACAATGGAATATCTCTCGGTGAGCCCTGAAATGGGATTTACCTTAATAAGTACTATGCATAGAATATCTCTCATGTGTGATTTGTAAATTATTGTACTATATACTCTTGACTTGGTGTGTCTTTTCTTTTGCATGAACGAGTTTTATGTCAGCTACTTATACTTTGCTTTGTGATTGAATGCACAGATGACATCACCCTTTCCCATCTATTTTGGGTTTGTGGATGGCGCTAGTAGACACACCCATAAAATATCTTATGTTGCTTGGGTCATCTACCACTCTAGCAAGTTGGTGAGTTCAAGAGGAATTTTCCTCAGATCTGTGACCAATAATGTGGAAGAATATCATTCTGTCATCGTACTTTTAACCAAAGCCTCCTCTCTAAGTATAACTCAATTGATTATCAACCTAGACTCTCAAATCGTGGTCTGTCAACTTAATCGTGAGTACGCCATTCACTACTTAGCTTTACTGTGTCTCCACCTAAAGGTTCTTCTTCTCGAAAGATCGTTTGAATTTCTTCAATATAGACACATACCAAGAGAACTCAATACAACTTTAGATTCGTTATCTAATTACATGTTGGAATGGTATCTTGCGCATAGAGAAAACATTTTGAAACATAAATCATATGTACACAAAAACGTCACATAAGATAAAAAATGAAACGCAGATAGGCACTGTGAAACTCGTATATATATATATATATGCGTGATAGAAAAAAAATTTTGAAAATACATTATCAAAATGTACATAACGGGGAAACAAACTTGGGCCTTCATGACCATAATATTTTCATAAGGACTACAAAATATCAACTGAGGACCCTATTCATCCTCTTGTATCATGTTGTTCTCTACATAGCACACTACTCCTCGTGTCATCTAATGAAGAAAATGGTTGATGCTTTCGAAAACCCCAATTGTATGTCGTTACAAGTGTAGAGGCACATTTTGCCTCCTGAGGGTTGGGACACCCATTGCAAAACCCCACAGTTTCCTCTATACCTCTCGAATCCCTCTTAATTTGACATCATGCTCAGATGTTGCCTGTGCGTCTCCATGACATCCCAATGTTAGCATCTCCGTCGGACATGATGCACCTCTGTCTACATGATGAAAATAAAATATTTTAGATTCCTCATTGTACAACCAAAAACATATAAAATAAAAAATAAACAAAATGTATGTTGCAAGGTTATGTTTCATACTTGATGCATCCCATTGGATTCCTTTGGGAAGTACCATGTCTATGCTACCTCTAAAATCGACCCCACCATAGGGGAAGTTCTCAATAACCACTAACGGCCTTCTCCACCATGCAAAGAAGTCAACAATGAATATGAAAGTTGAGGACGCATTCCCCAACCTAGGGGAAAGGCTGGTCCACCTCTCCATACGAGTCTCAGTCACAGGATGTGCCATCAAGGTAACCTATGGATACATCTGAGGGACCTTCTCTAAGAAAAATGAAACAAAAAAGGAATGGTATCCAAACTGTTTCTGTCTGTCAGTCCTACATTTGGATATTTGTTCTTTGACATTTTGGAGGAACCCTGCACTCCAATTAAAAAATATGGGTTCTAAATACTTGAGGAATAAGATATTTGTGAATTAGAAGCCAAGAAATCACTAGTTCTCCCCACCAACTTGGTGATGGAAAATAGAATGGATCGAAGTGCTAAATCTCTCTTGTCCTTTATCACAATCTATCCACCCACCAACCGCGACCATGGTATGTAATGCTTGACAACGTATGCCTCGGTCGGTTGAGGATTTTCCCAGTGTCTGGACAAGATAATGGGTTCCTCTCTCCTCGAGAGCCCCGTTAGAAAATATGCATCATATAGTTCGATTTCAAGCATGTGTGGTCCTATTCAGAATGCTTGCTCAATGTCATCCCATAGACCAATCAAATACTCAAGCAATAGTACTTCTTTTCTCAATTTTTGAAGCTTGAAGTATTTGAGAATACCACAGTTTTGCAAGGCTGCCCTTGCTTAAGGGTCTTGGAGAGAGGAAATATCATCGAAATCATGCTCACACTCTTTCCACTCTATCATAGATAGATATAGATGAAATCTGCAAATAAAACATTTAATCATCAGTAGTCAAAATCTTATGGAGAAAAACTGCATCTATTTAGCCAAAAAATTCAAAAACAAATTGAGTTCTTCTCTTAGAGCTCCCTCAAATCATTCTAAAAAATTCTAGCATGCCCCAGACATATGCACCAGCACGCTGAAATCTCGGTCGACGCTCCCATCAGTGCCTTGAGGGAGCATCGATCTAGTTTAGCACTCTAGGGCTTCCTAAGGAGCCTATAACACTCAAAACAAAGGTTAAAGTAAAGTAAAGGACCATGAAAAAGGATGAGGAGGAGGGGACAACTAACCTGGTCCAGACGAATATGAAAATGATCACTCACAGCTCCCATGATCGCCGCTCAAAAAACACTCCAAAGAGGTGAAAAATCCAAAATCTAGAGGAGAATGGTAAAATGAAATTTTGACCTATTTTGATATTTGATAAGTTCATTTTGATATTTTCTCCTTATTATAAAGTCAATTTTTGGGTTTTTAATCATTTTGTTTAGAGAAATTACTAATGTCTTATGCCCATAACAGTTTGTTTTTACATGATTTAAAGGAGCGTCTTTTTGTAACCTTGTAACACTAATGAGCATAATATTTGTTCTTTCTCACGCTCACAAATACATGATAATGTAACTGAGTATACGTTTATCACTTTTTCGGACTTGTAAAGGTTATACTAAAAAGGAAACCCATAGATTCATCTTAAATCTCTTTTCATACTCTCTAAACATGAAAAGATTTATGTGTGATATTGCTTCCTTTCACACTCGTGAAAAGGTTCGAAAGGGCATCTTTTGAGTAATAGTTTATCTCTTTCTTGGACCTCGAGGACTAAAATTACGAAAAAGGAAACCCTGGAGTCATCTTTAATTTTTTCAGACTCTTTAAACATGTAAAACCATCGAGTTGTCCTTCTCTAAACTCGCTAAACTACACATTGAAGGGCCCATATGGTAACGAACCCTTACTTCTTCCAGTTCATTAAACAAAGGAAGAGGAGCTTACCGAAGGTGAGTTATATCGAGGATGTGTTATCCTCCTCTAGCTTGTTAAATTAAAAAGAGGTGCTCATCTATCTAGATGGGGGAGAAATTGAAGGAAGTGGGTCAAGTTTCTTGAGAACGTTTTTAAACAACTCTTGCAGTCTCCCTTGAACACGACACTTGTTTTTAACCTTCTCCCTGAACACTTGGATAATCTGCTAAACCTTTGCACTGAACCAATCCTATAAGTATTTTTAGTCCTTTGATTCATCCAAAGAATGTCACAACACCCACTGCATTATGTTTTGGTCCAATCTTCATTTATGTTGCCAAGTCTCATGTTGTGCCTCAATGTTCAAGGGAAGTATCCACCTCGAGAGTCAACCATCTGCAAAATTACTAGTTTCCATACCCATGTCAGTCTATGATTCATTAGCTATATCTCATCACTTTCCTATATTAGTTTTGTATCGATGATGGAGGATACATCAAGGCCCTCCTTCGATGAGTCTTTTCCTTCCGACTTCAACACATCATCCGAGAATTATATTAGTACCTTGGGACTTGCATGCCTGAATGGCAGGCATCCTCGCTTCCAACAATGGGCTTACATCATTGACCTCTAATTGCATGATTCCATGAATGTTCAAACTCAACTCACTTATTCACATTCGCTGGATTGTACTTGTTGATGTTTGGACAACATCCGGAAGCCATTCTCTTAGAATAATAATCAATAATATAATTATTGATTATTAAATATAATATATAATAAGTAAATGATAATAATAAATAGTTAATCATTATTCAAGGGACACATCCTTTCATGGATGGTCACCATATGTTCCCTATATATGGAACACTCGTTATTGTAATAATACATCGATCATATCTTATATGAAGAAAAAAAACATGGTATCAGAGCAGGACTAGGCTTGACTCCCTCATGGGAGGGCCCAGGAAAATGAGATAGTTTTTTGCATTTTGTGTAAAGATTGATAAGAGAATATAGGCCATATGTGTGTGAAGAGTTGAGTTGTTGACCACGATAAGAATTTTCCATCATTCTCTTCGTGAAGCATGGATCGCTGATTGAAATATAGTTCATTGAAAAACAATGGAAGTGTCAAGGGTGGCACAACTGCAGAGGAGCCTAGATTTGATTTTTGATCTACCCAGCGAAGGCCACAGTTCGATGTATAAGAAGCCAATAACTTGAAATTTTGATGAAGTACTTGAAATATGTGTCATGGAGAAAATCATGTCCTCACACAGACCTTGACCGTCCAACAATCTGGTGTTGTGAACACACTTTCCCTTAGCACGGACAAAGGGATTCTCTACTCAGGATCAACTAATGGGAATGTTAATGTTTGGGAATGAGAAAATCACATCTACATGAATTCAACGCTACAACCAGCTAGATTTAGGAAAAGGCCATTGCAGTGATATGTATGGCCACTGTTAAGAATATCCTTTTTGCGGGTTGGCAGATAAGACGATACATATATGGAGACAAGGTGATATCAATGGTTCCCATTCGTGGTTGGACATGTTTTAGGGCTAGAGTGGACCCGTAAACTCCATCGTGGCAGTCGTTGATGTTTCCATTTCCAATGGATTTCTTGTGTACAGCGAGAGTATGGATCGGTCAGTGAAGGTATGGTGGGTCGAAGATAATGATTCTTCACCAAATCAAAATGCAACTTACTATCCCACAAATAAGGAACTATCGCTAGCCTGGGTGCAATAAAAGATCATAGAGTAAATTAATTCCTCTCCTGACATTGTACCACAAATTTACGAGAGAATTCATCCATTAAAATACCCCTGGCTTACGCATTTGTTCACTTCCTCAACCACACATTAGAACCAATGGTAATGGCCAATGCACACATTCAAAATTCTCGTTGTTGTGGACTTCCATAAATGGAGTTCATAATTTATGAAGAAACACTTACTTAGGATAAAACAAACATACAAGTAACATGAATAGGCTCTAAGGGCGCTAGAGAGACAAAACGGATAAAGTGCATGCTTGTGAATTCAGAGGCATTTCTGATGCTTGGCTATGAATACATGGGAAACAAGTAATCCCAAATGGGCCAAGTTTATTACTTTGGTTTCCCACTGAACTTTCAAATTAGTTAAATGAGAGGAGCTCAAAGATACTAGTAATGGAGGTCGATAGTGTTATCTCCTAAAATAAACCAGTCAGTTTATTAAATTTTTAGGTAATAGCATAGTCATGAATAAATGACATATTTAAATTTTTGTGGTCTATAGTTTCCAAGTAAACGGAATAAGTGATAAATTCCAAAATAAATCAATTTGTTGTTTATTACTTTCAAAAATCAAAGAAAATCCTTTTCAGCGGCTAACCATTGTTTTAAAGTTGAAGATGAGCCACCGAAAGTTCAAGCTTCTAGTGGCAAAAGAAACAGTTGGAAACATGAAGGATCCCCCAAAAATTCAGAAGCGGTTTTAGGCATCGCCTCTTCATGAGTCTGAAAGGGAAAATAAGTAAACACGTCATAAAGGAATGATCACCATTTTTATGAAATATTGGTACATTTACACGACCGTATCACCGGTTATGGAATAATCATTCCAAATTTGGTTATGCCACCTGTGTGAAGGTGTGATGTCTTATCAGATCTGAAGGTTATCCAACCATCATTATATTTCACTTTCTCGTTGTTGGATCCTTGTCTACATCAACATTATTTCCATCATTTGAATTCAAATCCCATGAGTTTTGAATGCCTATAAACAACATTTCTTCCCACCATTTGATCATACAGAGTTCATTCTTCATTGCCAGCAGGTTCTTTCCATTGGTAATCTCTCTGTTTCAGGTTTCTACAGATTAACTTGTGTTTTGCAAATGGGTAAGAAATGAGGTGGTCCACTTCTCAGGAAGGAGTTAGACAGTATACAATATCTAAAATCTCATCTAGAGATTCATCAGTATTTCTCAAATGCGGGCTGTCTCACTTATATGGAAAAGCTACAAGAGGGATACCACCAGGGTATCACATAAGCCTTTGCAAAATCATATGATTGAAACAAAGCCACAATTTCCCCTTTGGAGATACAAGTTGATGAAGCATCCATAACCTATGCTACAGGCATGCCAAGAACAGGGAAAAAACGGTTCAAGACCACAGCCACTAAGAATCTGAATTTCAGACCTTATTTAAAGCTTGAATTCCAAGACATCATTTGGAATAGGGATATCCCCACTTCTCATATGGAGGAGAAGTGGCAGGCTCTTCTCAAAGCCATACAATTATATATAACTACAGAGGGAAGATATGATAGGGTCATGTTATAACTCTTCAAACTTATGGACCACTTTACAGGAAAGGTTCCTCTCAATCTACCATACTATCTTCACAAGAGCTTGACAAAGATGTCATGCAAGGTTCAAACTAAACCTGACCATATCCAGAATGCCTTGTTTCATTTTGGCTTGATCAAAATGATTGTTGTAGAAGAATTGAGGAAGAGGGAAAGAACATGAGAACACTTTCTGTTTTGGGGAGGTTTTGAGTTAGAGACTCAACCTGATAAAGGAAAAAGGAAATCAAGCAAAAGGTCACCAACTCCTCAGAGAGGTTTAAAGAGGAGGAGAGCCATCACCCCTGACCTCTTAGAATAACCAGCATCCAGCTCAAGAGTCAAGAAGACAAAGAACACATTGGTCTTCAAGGAAGTTGCAAAGAAAGATTCAACTCAACAGACCAAGCAAACAAATGTGCTAGACCTACCCTTCTCATACTCTGATTCTGATTCAAACAAAGAAGAAGTCCCTGCTGATCAGATCATAGAATTTTCTATGGAGCAAGCACTAGAGAATGAGATGTCCACAGGTTATGAGGAAGGTGAAACATCAAGAAAGAAAAAATCTAGTAAATCACAGAAGATTAAGAAACTGAAGGAGAAAATAGCACAACAAGAAGTGCTAGAGAGGGTGATAAAGTCTAGTTATGAAACTTTATCAAAGAATTTTGCAGAAACCAATGTAGGCTTTAAAATATTGGCACTTAAAAGTGTAAGGTAAAACAAGAAGAAGAAGAAGATCATAAAGGAAAATAACAAGCTATGGAGAATAGTCGAGCATTTGAAGACAAAAGTCAAAATGTTGAAGGCCAAAATAGCTACACACCCAGATTTGCGCATTCTAGCAAAGGTTGCTGAAAATTTGAAAGAAGATCAATCCAAATAATTGAGGAGAAGACTCATGTTTTAAGTGTTTATCTTTTTGGCAAACCAAGGCTTTTCGTTGGCATAATCAACATAACAACACACAGTTAGCCACCAAAAATCAGGTCTTTTGGCGGCTAACTTGCATTTTTCAGGGAAAAAGAGCCGTCGACACCACAAGAAACAGATTTTAAATATCTGGAGCTCGAGCAAAGGGGGTTTTCAGTGATATGAAGTATAAAAGAGTTTCCAACAATTTTCCAATTACATTTTGGCAGCTTATTTCAGAGTTTTGAGGCACTGTGTAAGGTATATGGTTGATAATTGACCTATCTTTAGTGGAAAAATGCTTACATCTATTGAAGACCTCCAGCTATTGAAAGAAACATCTACTCTTCCTTGACACATCAAGATTTTTGAGCAACTTTTGAAGACCAGAGTTTTTGAAGACAAATCGACTTGGAGAAATGGACTAGATCCATTATTTTTGTAATATTGTTCATATATTGACTATTTTAGGAAAACTAGATCCATTCTTTTAGGATCTGGAAACTGTGTGTAAAGGCTATAAAACCTGTTATTTTGATAGACCAGAGGTTCGATTCTGGAGACTAGACCCTGTTGCTATTGTATTAGACCCTTCATATATATATAATACAGATCACAAGTTCCTTTCATTATTGATGTCAGATTTCCATTCTTCTGTATTTTCTGTACTTTGCATGATTGTTATTGATCTGTGTTTATCTTAATTACTAGTCACTTTTATCTCACTTAGCCAATTCATAAACTGTGATTTAATAAGTAGTCTTTACTATCTTATTTGACCCATCACATGTGTGTTCTGGTTAATAAGTATAGTCTTTCTTCATCCACCAGTAAGCTATTTTTATGATCATTGATTCTTGAAAGCATTGTCTCATCTGATTATATACCTTTGACTATCTAGATAATATATCGAGTAGGTCAATATCCCATTTGATCCAATCATAAATATAAAAATATTCACACCTTAAGTTATCAAGATTCTTCAAACTTACAACCTGAGAAGGACTCTTGGAGAGATAACAAATTGGTGTTGTTGTTGGGGACCGAAGACAGAAGTTAAAGAAATATTCCATGGGGAATGACATTAGAACTGCTCCTTGATGATAGACAAGGATTAGAAATTACATCGGTTGTAATCATCTATCTGGCAACTCCACTGTGTTCACTCTAGCTCCCAAAAGGATCAACACCAGGGTGAATCCACAAGAACCATATGTTACACCAGTACCAAATCCAGATCTAATTCTCAGAAGAGGAAGATCATTTCAAGATCAGACTTCAAAATCAAGTACTAAAAGTAATCTTCTTTCTCATTCTAAGAAATCAATAGCAGAAAACATTGAATCTTCTTCCTCTAAGATTGTCATTGAAAGATCAACTGTAACAGCTGCAGAAGAATCAATTGTTGAAAATGTTATTATAGAAGAACCAATTGTTTCTTATCAAGAGGAAAATGTCATTCTAGAAGAAGTGTTAGGATCTAATCTAGTTGAAGAATCATCTAATACCTTAGAAAGAAATCGCATCTCCTCATCTCTTGAGTCCTTTCACTCACAACAGGAAGAAGACCATATAAATATCCACACTAGCCTTCTTGTTGTAGAGCATATTCTTCAAGATTTGTCTCCTAAAGGTGAAGAAAACTTATTTGAACAACTTGCAAATTTCTATATAGCCTCATATCAAACTTCTTTCCCTTCAGAAGAATCTCCCCCTTTTCAATTAAATCCTCCCATTGTTGAAGAATCTGATAAAAGTCTATCACCTCTCTCACCAATAGTCATTATGGTTTCACCTACTCCATTGACCAAAATGCAATGAATTCTAGCTACTAGATATGCACCTCTTATCTTACAAAATCCACCTACATCCATGCCTACTAGTGATTACCAAAAGTATATGCCAAAATTCACAGGAGAGAGAGATGTAACTGCAGAGTAACATATAGATGCCTTCTATAGATATGTTGAGAACTTAAACATAGAATATGATGATGCCTGGACCAGAGTCTTTGTCCAGAGCTTAGATGTTCACTATATGAAGTGGTTCAAGGAAATTCCTATTGGTTCTATAGCTGGAATAGAAGAGTTGGATGATATCTTTTTGAAACACTGGTGATATAAGAGAGACTTCTTGTACTATATCACAAAGTTTTGAAACCTTAAGAAAGAAAATGGTGAATCTGTATCTGATTTCACCAAGAGATTCAATAGAATGTATAGTAAAATACCGACAGAAATCAAACCTACAGATACCTCCACCAAAATCACTTATGCCAACTCATTTGATTCTAAATTTTTTTTGTTGTTGAGAGAAAGAAGGTATGCTACACTTTCCATAATGCAAGATGTTTCCCTTGAAGTAGATTCAAATATCTTAGTTTCTCATAAGTTAAAGGGAAATGTTGATAGAAAAAAGAAGAAGGAAGAAGCCTCTTCCTCATCAAATTTAAATCCTCAGACAGACAAATTGGCTAAGATGCTAGAATCATTAACCTCGGAAATGTGCAAGCTAAAGATTGAGAATAAGCAGACTGCCAAGGGAAAAGGTTCCTATGAATACACTCACAAATATCCAAATCAGAATCCTAATATTTTCAGGAGAAATAACCAAAAGGTACAGATCTTGAAGAGAGAGAGAAAACCCACAGATGATCAGAAGGTAAAAGCTCCTCTCCAAAATACTGTGATGGATGAAGATGAAGATGATTTTCAAGAAGAAGAAGAAGATAATATTCATTGTGTTGAAGATGATGCAAAGAAATATTATCTGACACGAAATGATTATGAGGAGGCATTAATGAATGAACAGATAAACGAGAATTCTGATGATAATGGTGTTTTTCAGACTGATGATAAGAACATATACAATTTAAGATCTAATTCCAACACTGTAAAACAAATTGTACCATCTCCTCCCAAGAAGACTGTTGCTCCTGCCAAACAAAAAACTCAAAAAGATAAAATTCCTAATGACCAGTAGATTTCTTTGAAAGCCCCTTCAAATGAGGTAAAAATTTTCGACAAAACCTCTTATTCTTTCAATTTTGAAGCTGAGATACAGAAAATCAAAATCCCTGTCCCTTTGGTTGAATTAATGAAGAATGAATCATTCAAGAAAGATATCCTCAAGACTCTTGATCCCAAATCCATATCTTCCTCTATTGATATCCTTAATATACAAGATGAAAGCCCGCCATTGACTTAGGTCAAATGATAAAGGATAGAGATGAAAGTTGTCCACCTTTTTATATCTCTATGGACATTCATGACAAAATATTGCACAATTGCCTGCTAGACTCTGGAGCCTCTCACAATTTAATGCCAAAGGCAATTATGGATGAGCTTGGATTAGAAATTACTAAAACTTACCATGATATTTTCTCATTTGAATCTAGGAAAGTTAAATGTCTCGGGTTGATCAAAGATTTGGCAGTAACTTTAACTCAAGCATCTATGAAAACTATGGTCATGGATGTAGTTGTAGAAAATATTCCACCCAAATTCGGATGTTTGTTATCAAGATCATGGATGAAGAGGTTAGTAGGAACTCTTCAAATGGATCTTTCATATGCTAATATTCCTATTTTTGGAGGAGGAAATAAGAGACTATACAGAGAGTCACAACTTTCCTACATTATCAGTGATGAAAAAAATCCATACAATCATCCTATTTACTCAATTGACACAGGTATGAGATCTTGCATATTATAGATTGATGATTCACTGTCATATTCATTGTTGCTATAAAATCTTGGGGTTTAGTCCACAGAGGTAGGAGAAGATGATCTTTGGAGTATGTTCTTTGATGGGGCATGCACTAAAGAGACTGCTGGAGCAGGGGTCATTTTTATTTCACCATCTAAATAAACTACACACTTGTCTTTCAAGCTTGATTTCAAATTCAAAAATAATATTGCAGAATACAAGGCTCTTCTCTTAGGTTTGAATGTTTCAAAAGAAATGAAGATTAAAAGGCTACAAGCATATGGAGATGTTGATTTAATCATTCAACAGGTGAATAAGTCTTTCCAAGCCAAGCATGTGAGGCTAAAATCTTACAGAGATGAGTTTTTCAATGTGAATGTTTCTTTCACTGAATTCAAGATCTCATATATTCCCAAGGCCATGAATCAGTTAGTTGATTCATTGGTTGTCTCAACCAGTACTTTCATACCTCCTTTTCCCCCAAATTTGAATTATGAAATTTAGGTAAAGTATAGGCCTTCTTTACCTGATAATGTTAAATTCTGGAAGGTATTTGAAGATGATGTAGAGATAAAAAGGTTTATAGGAGTGATGGATGAGTATTCAGATTTACAAATTGATCAGGAAAATGAGCATGATGAAGAGGCTCAAAAGTCCAAATTTAGAAATAAAATTGGATCCCATGAAATTGTGCAACTCTCTACCAACCGTATCCCCAAAGGTTTGGTTCCTTTAGAGAGACTTTTTTATCATAATGATGTTGCCATTAAGCTACAAAATAAGGAGAAAGATTCTAATGTGTTTCAGTTTAATGTAGCAAATGGAGAAAACCACAAGTATGTAAATCTAGCATCTCATTTGACTGACAAACATAAATCTGAATATGGTGAGTTGTTAAAGGAATTTTCTGATATATTTGCATGGCAGTATAGTGATTTGAATACATACCATACAAAGGTCATACAACATAAAATTACTTTGAAAAAAGACACAAAACCTTTTAGACAGAAACTTAGATCATTCAACCCAGTGTTGTTGCCTACTATGGAGAAAGGAATCAAAACATTGTTGGATGCCAAGATCATCATCCCTCTTAGATATTCAAAATGGATTGCAAACCTTGTTCCTATTAGAAAGAAAAATGGTGAGATTAGACTCTGTGTAGACTTCAGGAATTTAAATAAATTCTCTAGAAAAGATAATTACCCATTGCCCAAGATGGAACACATTCTGCAAAAAGTCTTTGGAGCTAGTGTCATGTCATTTATTGATGGTTTCTCAAGATATAATCAAATTGCAGTCCATCCAGATGACAGAGAGAAAACAACCTTTACCACACCATGGGGTACATTTGTGTATGAAAAAATGCCATTTGGATTGATGAATGCGGGAGCCACATTTCAGAGGGAAATTGACATTGCATTTGTAAGGGAAAAAGACAATTTTTTTTTATTTATCTTGATGATATCACAGTCTTTTCACATAGCCATGAAGACCACTTGAAACATCTAAGAAATACATTCTTGAAATGTAGAAAGTATGGCATTTCTTTAAATCCCAAGAAATCTCTTTTTGCACTCAGAGAAGGAAGGTTTCTTGGGCATATTGTTTCTGTAGATGGGGTGAAGATTGATCCAACAAGAATAGAAGAAATTCAGAAATTGTCTCTTCCAAGATCCAAGAAGGATATCCAATCTTTCCTTGGAACCATAAATTTCATCAAGAGGTTTATTGCAAATTTTGGAGAGCTTACTAAACATATCACATGCTTGTTGAGAAAGGATTTTGAAGTAAAGTGGACAGAGGAAGCCATACATTCTTTTGAAGCTATCAAGGAAGCTATTATGACTTCCCCTGTCTTAATTAGCCCAAATTTTGATAAAGATTTTTATATTTTCTCATTTGCCTCTATTGATACAATTGCAGTAGTGTTATTACAGAAGAATGATGATGGGCATGAGAAGCTAATATATTTCTTCAGCAAGGTTTTGAGAGATGCTTAAGTCAAATATGATGCAATTGAAAAGAAAGCTTATGCGCTCATCAAATCACTTAAAGATTTCGGAATCTATATTTTACATGCCAAGGTAATTGACTATGTACCTTCAAGTTATGTAAAAGATGTCCTTGTTCATCCAGACATTGACGAGAAGAGGAGCAAGTGGATTTCTAAAATGATAGAGTTTGACATTGAGATCAAGCCAATCAAATTGGTAAGAGGCGAAGGACTTTCTAGACTACTTGCAGAAGACAATTGTAAGATGCTTGGGATTCATTTTGTTGGGGTGAATGCAGAAAATTTACAATCTCAAATTTCTGAAGAGAAAAATACTTATTACCTTCAAGTATCCCCTCACTTGGTTGATTGTGAGTGGTATAGAAACATTATCTATTTTTTGCAAAATATTACAGCTCCTCCAGGCATGAGCAAGATACATGTGAGAGATTTGAATCTTAAGGTCATTAAATTTACAGCTCCTCCAGGCATGAGCAAGATACAGGTGAGAGATTTGAATATTAAGGTCATTAAATTTTGTATTAGTGACAAGATCTTGTTTTGGAAACATCCCTCGGGTGTATTGTCGAGATGCATTAACAAGGATGAATCGGTCCAAACTATGAGAAAGTTTCATAGAAGTGAATGTGGTGGACACCATTATTGGAAAACAACTTCTCATAAGATTTTGAGAGATGGTTATTATTGGCCTTCTTTATTTTCTGATGTATGTGCATTTTTCAAATCATGTGATAAATGCCAGAGGTTTTCAGGTAAGCAGTAGTTGAAGTCTCTTCCCCTTAAACCTGTTGTGGTTATAGGTCCTTTCCAACAATGGGGGTTGGATTTCATTGGAGAAATACATCCACCTTATAGCAATCAACATAGATGAATTCTTGTTGCTACTGATTACTTCACAAAATGGATTGAAACCATTCCCACCAGGGATGGTAATCATATAATAATCATTAAATTTCTATATGATCATATTTTTTCTAGGTTTGGTTGTCCCAAAAGACTTGTTACGGAAAATGCAACAACATTCAATGATAAATCCTTGGTAAATTTGTGTGAGGAAATGGGAATCCAACGATTTCATTCTACAACCTATTATCCACAAGGCAATGGCCTTGTTGAGTCTTCTAATATGAGTTTGGTAAGAATTGTTAAAAAGTTACTAGATCAGAATCAATAGAGTTGGGACTCTAAATTAAAGTTTTCCTTATGGGATGATAGAGTAACCAATAAGAAATATATTAATACATCTCCATTCAAGATGGTTTATGGCACAAAAGTTGTTTCTCCAATTCAACTTGCATTACCAACAGCCAAATTTCTTCAGGAGGTTGATTTTGAGCCAAATGATCTTACCAGGAGGATTTTTCATTTGGTTGAATTACAGCAGGTCATAGAACAGTTGTTTGAAAAGACTAAATTGCATCAGAGGAAGATGAAGGACACTTTTGATAGAAAGGTAAAGGAAGATATTTTTAAAGCAAGGAATCTAGTTTTGAAATGGGATGCAACAAGGCATGAAAAGGGTAAACATGGCAAGTTTGATGCTCTCTGGACAGGTCCATTTATTATATCACTAGTGCAGCAAAAGAACACTTTCGTTCTTGAAATTTTTTTAGGTGAAGAGATATCAGGTGGCCCATTCAATGGGCGGTTCCTAAAACTTTATTTTTCATGAGGCTTTTTCAAGCCTAGTTCTACTGTAAATATTCTTTTCACTTTTTTTTTCTTTTTTTCAGTTTGTTTTGTCAAATAACTCCATGCCCAATGGAACACTCAGTCAGTCAGTCAGTGTTTTAAATTATAGGAAGGATATTGAGTCCAATAAGGTTCTTGAAACCTCACAAGGAGGTTTCATCTCCAATAGGAGCCATATGTTATCTCCTAAAATAAACCAGTGAGTTTATTAAATTTTTAGGTAATAGCATAGTCATGAATAAATGTCATATTTAAATTTTTGTGGTCTATAGTTTCCAAGTAAAGGGAATAAGTGATAAATTCCAAAATAAATAGATTTGTTGTTTATTACTTTCAAAAATCAAAGAAAAGCCTTTTCAACGGATATTCATTGTTTTAAAGTTGAAGATGAGCCATCGAAAATTCAAGCTTCCGGTGGAAAAAGCAAAAGTTGGAAACATGAAGGAGCCCCCGAAAGTGCAGAAGCAGTTTTAGGCATTTCCTCTTCAAGAGTTTGAAAGGGAAAATAAGGACACACGTCATAAAGGAGTGATGACCGTTTTTATGAAATATTGGCACATTTACATGACCTTATCACCGGTTATGGAATAATAATTCCGAAGTCGCTTATGCAGCCTATGTGAAGGTGTGATGTTTTATTAAATCTGAAGGTTATCTAACCATCATTACATTCACTTGCTCATTTTTGGATCCTTGTCTATATCAACATTATGTCCATCATTCGAATTCAAATCCCACGAGTTTTTAATGCCTATAAACAACGTTTCTTCCCACCATTTGATCATACAGAGTTCATTCTTCATCGCCAGTAGGTTCTTTCCATTGGTAATCTCTTTGTTTCAGGTTTCTATAGATTAACTTGTGTTTTGCAGATGGGTAAGAAATGAGGTGGTCCATTTCTCAAGAAGGAGTTAGACAGTATACAATATCTACAATATCATCTAGAGATTCATCAATATTTCTCAAATGCAGGTTGTCTCACTTATGTGGAAAAGATACAGGAGGGATAACACCAAGGTATCACAGAAGCCTTTGAAAAATCATATGATGGAAACAAATCCACAGTTGGCCCTTTGGAGATACAATTCAATGAAGCATCCCTAGCCTCTACTACAGGCATGCCAAGAACAGGGAAAAAATGGTTCAAGACCACAGTCACTAAGAATCTAGATTTCAGACCTTATTTAAAGCTTGAATTCCAAGATATCATTTGGAATAGGGATATCCCCACTTCTCATCTGGAGGAGAAGTGGCAGGCTCTTCTCAAATTCATACAATTATATATAACTACAGAGGTAAGATATGATAGGGTCATCTTATATCTCTTCAAACTTGTGGATCACTTTACAGGAAAGGTTCCTCTCAATCTACCATACTATCTTCACAGGAGCTTGACAAATATGTCACGCAAAGTTCAAACTAAACCTGACCATATCCATAATGCCTTGTTTCATTTTTCCTTGATCAAAATGATTATTGTATAATAATTGAGGAAGAGGGAAAGAACATGGGAAATCTTTCTTTCTTGGGGAGGTTTAGAGTTAGAGACTCAACCTGATAAAGGAAAAAGGAAATCAAGAAAAAAGTCACCAACTCCTTAGAGAAGTCTAAAGAGGAGGAGAGCCATCACCCCTGACCTCTCAAAAGAACCAACATCCAGCTCAATATTCAAGAAGACAAAGAAGAAATTGGTCTTCAAGGAAGCTGCAGAGCAAGCTTCAACTCAACAGACCAAGAAAACAAATGTGCTAAACCTACCCTACTCAGACTCTGATTCTAAGTCAAACAAAGAAGAATTCCCTACTGATCAGATCATAGAATTTTTTATGGAGAAAGCACCAGAGACTGAGATGTTCACAGGTTATGAGGAAGGTGAAACATCAAGCAATAAAAAATGTAGTAAATCACAAAAGATTAAGAAACTGAAGGAGAAAATAGCACAACAAGAAGTGATAGAGAGGGTGATAAAGGCCAGATATTAGACTTTATCAAAGAATTTTGCAGAAACCAATGCAGCCTTTGAAATATTGTCACTTAAAAGTGTAAGGGAAAATAAGAAGAAGAAGAAGATCATAAAGGACAATAACAGGCTATGGAGAATAGTCAAACGTTTGAAGACAAAAGTCAAAATGTTGAATGCTAAAATAGCTACACACCCAGATTTGCACATTCTAGCAGAGGTTGCTGAAAATTTGCAAGAAGATCAATCCAAATAATCGAGGAGAAGACTCATTTTTGAAGTGTTTATATTTTTGGAAAACCCAGGATTTTCGGTGGCATAATCAACATAACAACACACAGTTAGCCACCGAAAATCAGGGCTTTCGTCGACTAACTTGCATTTTTCAGGGAAAAAGAGCCATCAAAACCGCTGGAAATAGATTTTAAAGATCTAGAGCTCGAGAAAAGGGGATTTTCGGTGATATAAAGTATAAGAGAGTTTCCAACAATTTTCCACTTACACTTTGGCAACTTATTTCATATTTTTGAGGCACTATGTAAGGTATATGGTTGATAATTGACCTATCTTTAGTGGAAAAACGCTTACAGCTATTGAAGACCTCTAGTTGTTGAAAGAAACATCTACTCTTCTTTGACACATCAAGATTTTTGAGAAAATGTTGAATAGTAGAGTTTTTGAAGACAAATTGACTTGGAGAACTGGACTAGATCCATTATTTTTGTAATATTGTTCATATATTGACTATTTTAGGAAAACTAGATCCATTCTTTCAAGATCTGGAAACTGTGTGTAAAGGCTATAAAGCCTGTTATTTTGATAGACTAGAGGTTCGAGTATGGAGACTATACCCTGTTGCTATTGTATTAGACCCTTCATATATATAATATATATATCACAAGTACCTTTCATTATTGATGTCAGATTGCCATTCTTCTGTCTTTTCTGTACTTTGCATGATTGTTATTGATCTATGTTTATCTTAATTGCTAGTGACTGTTATCTCACTTATCCAATTCATAAAATGTGATTTAATAATTAATCTTTACTATCTTATTTGACCCGTCACATGTTTGTTCTGGTTAATAAGTATAGTCTTTCTTCATCCACCAGTAAGCTATTTGTATGATCATTGATTCTTGAAAGCATTGTCTCATCTGATTATATACCTTTGACTGTCTAGATAATATATCCTGTAGGTCAGTATCCCATTTGATCCAATCATAAATACAAAAACATTCACACCTTAAGTTACCAGGCTTCTTTAAACTTACAACCTGAGAAGGACTCCTGGAGAGATAACAAATAGTGGAGAGCAATGTAAACAAGATCCATGAGACACATACTCTATCGATATTTGTGACATCGCTTTATACACAACATGACCAACTTTCCAAACCTATTTATCATTCGATTGAGACCATTATCAATATTTAGGAATGATCGACCAAAGATAGAAATCTCTACCGACTTAGAATCTTGGATGTAGCTAGAGTATAGTCGAATGGAGATCACTATGTGTGGCCAAGTATAGTTAACTTATCGACTTATCTTGACTGCCTAAAAATGAAGATGAATTTTTTATCAACTTATTAAGATATAGTTGGTTGAAGAGCATGTGGATTAAAGGCACGATCCATTTCTAAACTAACTAGAAGGATTCAATTGAAGTTGAGTGTGGTTGATACAAGGCTTTTCGACAGTGATATCGACTAGTTGGCAGTAACAACATTGAATGGCATATCAATGGAACATATTTATAAGTTTGTATTGATCAAACACACAGTTGACAGGAGCATCGAGAGGCACAAAACAATAATTGTTACTAGAGGATTCTCTCAGGTGGAGGGAATATATTATAAGGAGACATTTTCTCCTATTTCTCGATACACTTCTATTCGAATGATTATTTCCCTTGCAACATCCATGGGTTATGTTATCAACTACTAATTTGCATTAATTTTTCCCAAAGCATCTTGTCCTTGTGTTATCTTTCCACTCAGATTTTAAAAAAATTTCACCAGCTCCATCAAGCTCCCATCACCTAAATCCTTCACTCAACTGATCATCCAAAACATTCATGTCCTCCATGAGTCAAAAAATTGGCAAATATCCCAAACCTATTCCTAGCCTTCATGCGTATTTGAATCCCTTAGTTCCATCACTTCATTCATTTTTACCCTTATTTTCATATTCCCATTGAAAATAAAAAAAATTCCTTTTCTTAAGCACCCTTATCCTATCCACAAAGTCATGTGTTAAGCCCCATATGCCCAAAGTCCTTAGAAAATAGAAAAGGGGGTTTATTATTATTAATATAAATATTTTTATATTAAAATATTTATATTAATATTTGATCCAATATTTAATTTATGGCATCACGTCAAATCATGGGAATGAATCTCGATTTATAATATGGAAAAGTCAAAGGGTGCATGGAGGGCACACATACATATCGGGCATATACTTAACGCGAAGGTTAATTATGTGAATGCCGACCGATATATAAACCGATGGCCGATGGCTTTTGGTTGGGGAGATGTGTCCTTACGTGGTGAATATCGGGGGTAAAAGTAGTTTGGGTTAAACCACTCTAGCCCAAGCCCGATATAATAAATGCAACCATTTATCATATAGTTTATGTGTGGCATATTTTCCAGGAATGCATCTCAATAATAATTATGGAATTTCCAATAAATGAGATTCTTCCTCACGGTGAAAAGGTTTTACAGAGGTAAAATTTAATTTTTACAAATTAAAGAGATTAATATTTAGTTCCATGGAAAATATTTAAATGGGAAGATGCATGTGAAAGGAAGACTTGGATAATTCTTTATCCAAAGGTTTTACAGAAGTAAAAGAAGAAGATCAAAAGTATTTTACCAAAGATGGTAAACAAGACATGATTTTCAAAACCATGGGAAAGAAACCAATAAATGGTTTTCACAGTGAAACAGTAAATTGGAAAAAACATGACACAGTAAATTTTTTTCACAGTGAAATGGTAACAGTAAATGTTTTTTACAGTGAAATGGTAAATTGGTCAAACAAGACATGGTTTTCAAAACCATGGGCATGAATTAAATTATGGAAATTTAATTCTACAGGATAGAAAAATATTTGGGAATTACTTGTTATTCAAATATATTATTCCCAAATATTTAATAAGAATATGGATAAATGGAATTAGATTTGAAAGAGTATAAGTGAAATTTCAAAGAGAATGTGGCAGAGGAAGGAGCTAGAGTGTCAGAGGAATCTGTAGGGATCATGAAATATTTTTTCTGAAAACTGTCATTTGTAATCATTTTAGAAGCTTAAACGTTTCAGTTCAGCTATTGTAATCAATTTATAACTAAAGGAACTCGAAATTGTATAAATGATAGAGGTTTCGAATGTATTAAATGTTGGAAGAAGTGCAAGGGCACCTTTTTATTGTTTTTGAACTCAATTGTAATTTTTTGGAGCTGAATTGAATACACATGCAGAAGCTTTTGAAGTCTCTATGAAAAGATTCTAATGGTGGTGAAATGAGTTTTGTCTCCTTTCATTGTATGTATTTTCTGTGTTCTTTATTTCCATTTACATTTTTGTTTGTTTAAATTGGAGATTTAAAGGCCCAGAATTCGTCTTGTGACGCTCTTGGCTTAAGAAATTTAAACTGTGTGTATTTCTTCCTAGCTAATTCAGAATTCATTTCCATAATGCTCTGATGCGGTTATTTGTTTTTTCCTTCCTCTTACCACTCTAATTAAACTCAATTTACAACTCAGATTCATTTCCTCATTTATCCTTTATCCTCTAGAGATTTCTATAGGCCAATCAATGTTTTCATTCAATTTCAGAATTTTGACTCCATTGCCCAAAGTGTCCCTCCCCTTCCTAGCCAACAACTTTATAAAAATCCCCAAAACAAACCAAATCTAGCCACTGATTATCAAAGAAATACCCAGTGACACGAGAGATCCCTCTCTGAGTTGAGAAGGCTAGTGCCCATCTCTAAAGTAGGTTGAAACAGTTACCTCTATCGTTTGTTTATTCAACCGGACAAAATTTACAGAGTTTTAATATTCTGGCACCGTTGTTGGGGACGAAATTGAAACATTTTCCCTGGGAAAGAATGACATGGTTGAGTTATAAGGTCTAAGAGAAGAAGATACTTAGACACATATTGACTGTATTCCTGCTCTGGAAACTCCACACATGAAAAAATCAGTTTGAAGGTGATTGCACTAGTAGAAGAATCCAGAAATTTAAATTTTAACTGGCGACTCCACTCTCAATGCAGAATCTAGCTTTCAAAACATCATTGGTGACTCCATTGTCTGAAGTCGAGTTAAATATCTACAAGGTATGCTCCAATGAATCGCTCTCATATTCCTGGCTTTCCAAATCATATTCCTCACATAAATTGGCAAAAATATTTTCCTAAATTTGAAGATGGGAAAGGAAATGATGTTGCCTTGCATTTGATTAGAGTTCACATGCACATATGTAAGTTGGGGGTTGAATTTCATGAGGATTGTTTGATGAAAATGTTTATGGATACTTTAGAGGGGAAGGAAATATTATGGTATGAAGGTTTAAAACTAGGTAGCTTATACTCTCTTAAGGATTTCCACATAACATTCTTTAAGCATTATGGAGAATCTAATCCTTCATTCTTGGTGTTTGAAGATTGTTGTGAATTTTGTGAACATTTCATTAAGTACCTTGAAAATGTTTTTGGTTATGAAGAGTGTATGAGTGATGAAATCATAGAATCCATTTATGAATATTCATCCCAACAAAAAATAGTATCCCCTCATTTGGTTGAAGGTGAAGATGATCAAGAAATTGTTGTTGAAAGTCATTTTCCTTCTCCTAAACTTGATGAATATATTCAACAAGATTTCCAACAAGACAAAGTGTTTCAAAGTTGTCTTTTTTCCCATGTGAACGATGTGGTTGTTCAAATTCTAAGTGGCCTAGACATGGATGATGATTCTGAAACTGCATCTATGGAGACTTCAAGAAGTGAACAAACAAATTACATAGAGTTTCAGGAAAGCAACAAAACAACGTATGTCATTTTTTAGTTAGAAATACAGAAAAATAATGAAGAGGCAGTGGTTTTATTTGATTCATTTGGTTTTGAAAATGCATCAATGGGAAGTCTAGATTGTGAAATAGTGCATGATGTTAGCTTTTCACATTTTCAAGAATATTATGATCATGAACTTATTTCCATTCATTCATTTGAAAGTCAAAATGACAGTCCTCAAGCAAATTTCCAGAAGTTTAATAAAACTAAATCAAAATTGTTTGATGAACAAGAGGATAGCCTTGATGCACATAATATGGCTACCATATTTGAAGATGTTCAAGAATGTATGAATGCTTTTGTTGATATGCATGGAAGAGTAGACAAACCTATTGCTTCCATTTCATTTGAAAATGTTCTCAAAATAGAAGAAATAGAGCAAGAACAACAAACACTTATGAAAGAGGCTTGTCTTTCTATTTTTGCTCATCAAGAAGAAATGATTTTTCATGGTTTTCAAGATCCTGTGGCCATCCTATTATAGTCATTAGTGAAGGGGGAGTTTGTTTCATTCATAAGCTCGGATTTTGGATTCAATTTTTGTTTTCAACTACCATCTTTTACATTTGTCTTCCTTCTTAAGAAAGATGTGAGCAGAGAAAAATCGGGAAGCCAATTGCTTGATTGGATGCATTGGCATTATGATTTCACTTGATTGGCAGTTCATTGCAACAGTTAGGGTAGGTAGGAGTGTGTGAATAAGCTTGTTGGTCAAGCATTTTTCAGTTTGGATTTGCAGTAGTGTGTAGAGTCAGATTTTAGTGGTGTATTCAGTGTTTAGTATCTGGTTGAGAGAAGTGTGTAGAGTTTGGTTTTCATCAGACATCGATGACAGGTAAGAGCAGCGTACACACACATGTTTTGGGAGCATCCCAATGGATCTGGCACCGGTTCTATGAGTTCTTTTCTACCTTACAGGAAGGATAGCATCCCCGGTTGGAGCCTATGTTATCACCTGCTAATTTGCATTAATTTTTCCCAAAGCATCTTGTCCTTGTGTTATCTTTCCACTCAGATTTTAAAACTTTTTTCACCAGCCCATCACCTAAATCTTTCACTCAACTGATCATCCAAAATAGTCATGTCCTCCATGAATCAAAAATTTGGCAAATATCCCAAACCTATACCTAGCCTTAATGCGTATCTAAATCCATTAGTTACATCACTTCATTCATGCTTACCCTTAGTTTCGTATTCCCATTGAAAATAAAAAATATTCATTTTATTAAGCACCCTTATCCTATCCACAAAGTCATGTGTTAAGCCTCATATGCCCAAAGTCCTTAGAAAAATAGAAAAAGGGGTTTATTTTTATTAATATAAATATTTTTATATTTATATTAATATTTGATCCAATATTTAATTTATGGCATCACGTCAAATCATGGGCACTAATCTCAATTTATAATATGGAAAAGCCAAAGGGTGGATGGAGGATGCACATACATATCGGGCATAGAATTAATGTGGAGGTTAATTATGTGAAGGTGGGCCGATATATAAACCGGGCATAGAATTAATGCGGAGGTTAATTATGTGAAGGTGGGCTGATATATAAACTGGTGGTTTTTGGTTGGGGAGACTTGTACTTAAGTGGTAAATAACTCGGTAAAAGTAGTTTGGATTAAACCACTCCAACCCAATCCCGATATAATAAATGCAACTATTTATCATATAGTTTATGTGTGACATATTTTCCAGGAATGCATCTCAATAATAATTATAGAATTTCCAAAAAATAAGATTCTTCCTCATGGTGAAAAGGTTTTATAGAGGTAAAATTTAAGTTTTACAAATTAAAGAGATTAATGTTTAGTTCCATGGAAAATAATTAAATGGGAAGATGCACGTAAAAGGAAGACTTGGATAATTCTTTATCCAAAGGTTTTACAAAAGTAAAAGAAGAAGATCAAAAGTGTTTTACCAAAGATGGTAAACAAGACATGATTTTAAAAACCATGGGAAAGAAACCACTAAATGGTTTTCACAGTGAAATAATAAATTGGAAAAAACATGACACAGTAAATGTTTTTCACAGTGAAATGGTAACAGTAAATGTTTTTTACAGTGAAATGGTAAATTGGGCAAACAAGACAAGTAAATGTTTTTTTATAGTGAAATGGTAAATTGGGCAAACAAGACATGGTTTTCAAAACCACGGGCATGAATTAAATTATGGAAATTTAATTCTACACGATAGAAAAATATTTGGGAATTATTTTATTTTTTATTCAAATATATTATTCCCAAATATTTAATAAGAATATGGATAAATGGAATTAGATTTGAAAGATTACAAGTGACATTTCATAGAGAACATGGCAGAGGAAAGACTTGGAGCATCAGGGCAATCTATAGGGATCATGAAACGTTTTTCAGAAAACTATCATTTTTAATCATTGTAGAAGCTAAAGCGTTTAAGTTCAACTATTGTAATCAATTTATAACTAAAGGAACTCGAAATTGTATAAATGATAGAGGTTTTGAATGTATTAAATGTTGGCAGAAGTGCAAGGGCACCTTTTTATTTTTTCTAAACTCAATTGTAATTTTATGGATCTGAATTGAATACACATGTAGAAGATTTTGAAGTCTACATGAAAAGATTCTAATGGTGGTGATATGATTATTTTTTCCTTTCATTGTATGTATTTCCTGTGTTCTTTATTTCCATTTCCATTTTCATCTATTTAAATTGGAGAGTTAAAGGCCTAGAATTCGTCTTGTGATGCTCTCGGCTTAAGCAATTTAAACTCTGTGTATTTCTTCCTAGCTAATTCAGAATTCATTTTTGTAATGCTCTGATGTAGTTATTTGTTTTCTCCTTCCTCTAACCACTCTAATTAAACTCAATTTACAACTCAGATTCATTGCCTCATTTAGCCTTTATCCTCTGGAGAGTTCTACAGGCTAGTCAATGTTTTCATTCAATTTCAAAATTTTGAATCCATTTCCCAAAGTGTCCCTCCCCTTCCTAGCCAACAACTTTATAAAAATCC
Source organism: Picea glauca (assembly GCA_000966675.3). Classification (NCBI taxonomy): domain Eukaryota; kingdom Viridiplantae; phylum Streptophyta; class Pinopsida; order Pinales; family Pinaceae; genus Picea; species Picea glauca. The sequence goes on from JZKD02S0080775.1 coordinate 342,330, forward strand.
CCAAAACAAACCAAATCTAGTCACTGATTATCAAAGAAACAACCAGTGACATGAGAGAGCCCTCTCTAAATTGAGCAGGCTAGTGCCCAGCTCTAAAGTAGGTTGAAACAGTTACCTCTTTCGTTTGTCTATTCAGTCAGACAAAATTTACAAAGTGTTAACAGGTTAGAGATTACATCAGATGAATGTAAATACAACCTTTCTCAATGGAGAGATTGAGGAAGAAGTATACATCGAGAAACCATATGGTTTCTTGATACATGAGAAGGAGTCTTATGTGTGCAGGTTGAATATAGCCTTGTATGGAGTCAAGCAACCACCTCAAGCTTGGTATGCAAGGATTGATGGACATTTGATGATTTTTAGGCTTCAACAAAAGTGTTGTCAATTCCATCCTATACTACAAGACTATTAATGGTGAGTCCTTGATTTTGGTCCTCATTGATACAGAGAGCCTTATTATTGAATGCAAGTATGCATTGGCCTCTAAGTTTGAGATGAAATACCTTGCTATGACGCACTACTTCTTGGGACTAGAGTTGTGGCAGAGAACTGGTGAGATCTTCCTGAGTCAGGGGAAGTACACAGTTGAGATATTGAAGAAGCTTGAGATATTTAACTTGAAGCCCGTGGCTACACCAATAATAACGAATCTAAAGAAACTAAGTGTGTCTTCTTCCGACTATGACGAAATTGATCCAACTCTGTACAGACAGCTGATTGAATAATTGATGTATCTGATTAACACCAGAACAAATATTTGCTATGCAGTGAGTGCACTTAGCCAATTTATAAGTCAACTGAGATAGACAGACTAGATTGTTAGGAAGCATGTGTTGAGATACTTGAGAGGCACAGTTGGACATGGTCTGAGATATACTTCCAATATTGATATGATATGATAGGAATATATTGACTATGATTGGGCAGGAAGCGCAGTGGACATAAAGAGAACCTTCATGTGTTGCTTCACTTTGGGATCTTCCATGGTTTCCTAGCATAGGAGGAAACAAATTTATGTGGCTTTGAGCACAACAGAAGAAGAGTACATTGCATTAAGTATGAGAGTCCATGAAAAAGTGTGGCTTCACAAGATCCTTGCAGATTTATCCGAACATGAGCTGGATTCCACCATTATTCATTATGGTAACCAAAATTATGTGAAGATCTCTGATAATCCATTTTTTCATGACAAATCAAACCACATTGAGATCAAGTACCATTACATCTGAGACATGGTGTAGAGGAAGGAAGTATTGGTGCAGTACATTCCTACAGATGAGTAGGTTGTTGATGTTCTTACCAAACTAGGATGAAGTTCAAGTACTTTTGTGATAGACTTGGCATGGCAAATAATGCCTCCCTCGCTGAGAGGGAGTGTTGATGTTTGCAGATTCCTGAAACATTCTCCAGATCATACTCCTCTATGACTAAGTTGAGTTGATCCGTGATGACACTTATCCGAGAAGGGATAAGTGTGGTTGGTCTTATAACCCAATGTTCCATGTGGAGAGCACATGAGGACATGTCAAGGGATTTGACCCTTGAAGTCACACACTATGGGAGTTGACCCTAGTGATTCTAGAGGGTGTAGCCTCTAGAAGTCTACATATATTTCAATGGGTGACAAACTTTCTCCAGATCGTACTCCTTTGTGAATTGAATTGAGTTTATCTGTGAGGACACTTATTCGAGAATGGATAAGTGGAACACTCATTCGAGAAGGGATAAGTGCATTTGTGCTTATAGCCCATCGTCCCATGTGGAGAGACCATGAGTACATGTCAAGGGAGTTGACCCTAAGTGTTCCTAGAGGGAGTAGCCTCTAGAAGTCCACATGGAGTGCCATGTGTGACAAAATTTCTCCAGATTGTACTCCTCTATAAATTGATTTGAGTTGATCTATGAGGAAACTTATTCGAGAAGGGATAAGTGCATTTGTGCTTATATCCCATCGTCCCATGTGGAGAGAACATGAGGACATGTCAAGGGAGTTGACCCTAAGTGTTCCTAGAGGGAGTAGCCTCTAGAAGTCCACATGAGAGTGCCATGTGTGACAAACCTTTTGCTACTATGGTGGTTGTGTACCACTGGTAGAGACTGTGTGTCTCTCGACAATAGTTGTGTACTACTATGGAAATATACCTCCCTAGCTAAGAGGGAGTGTTGATGTTTCAAGATCGGGCATAAATTCTCCTAGATTGGGCTATAGACCAAGGGAGATAGGATACATTTATCATAAAAGTGCACTTGTGGTAAATGGGCCTAGACATAGTCCTTCCTTTATCATGACAAGGAATAATATGGACTCGAGGTGCTTGAATTTATTTCCACGTGTTAGTTAGCATCAGGATGACATTCACTGATAGGTGTGTACCTGTGGTGAAAGATCCTGGTGTGGTCTTTGTCCTAGTCATGGTGATTTGACAAGGAATGATAAAGACTCAAGATGTTATATGCTATTACATGTAGACCCAAAGTGAGCCTAATCTTAGAGAGATTTAATTGGCTCAGAGAGAGAGCCACAAAAGGAGTTTCTCCTCAGTTCAGGTGGGAGAGAGATGTCTCCCAAGATTGACAAACACATGTCATGAGTCTAGGGTGAAGTTTGTATACTTCAAATACAAGATTGGAATGTTGCAGAATGTCTCCCTCATTGAGAGGGAGTGTTGATTTTTGGACAACATCGGGAAGACATTCTCTTAGAATAATAATGAATAATATAATTATTGATTATTAAATATTATATATAATAAGTAAATGATAATAATAAATAGTTATTGATTATTCAAGGGGCGTATCCTTTCATGGATGGTCACCGTATATTCCCTATATATGGAACACTCATTATTGTAATAATACATTGATCATATCTTATATGAAGAAAAAAAACAATACTAGGGTACCTTGGGATTCATTAACATCACTTGTGATTTCTCTCTCACTTGTTAACGGTTCACCTCAACGACCGATAATCAATTGGTTTCTACCATGTTCGACATCAAGACATCGATTCACATGGTTAGATTCATACTACATTGGAACTGGGACAAAGACCCTGGGTTGAGCATTCATTATGACCTATGCTTTTCTAGGATGGAAAAGAAATCATTTAAACATGTTAATACTTATGTTGTCACATATATCCACGTTGTATTGATCTCTTGCTATGTCTTATCATCTCGTAGCTCCACTGTGTATTTTCGTGGCTTCGATCAGTCCATGTCATAGAAGTATGGATCCACATTGTATCACTGGTGGCCATACCCTTAGTTAATATCATCATGGATCCGCAGTGTATTTATTAGCGGCCATACTTTGAGTCATTTATTAGACAAGCATAGGTATTCCTACATTGGGATTGGAACACATATTAACATGTGTTTGATGGTTGTTTTCATCTTCTACTAGGTTCTCTGACTCCATACCCTTGCTTCGAAGAATCTACAAAGTGTTTCGGTCATCATCTTTCATCTTCTGACTTCACACTTTGGGGGGCAATCTATTACATGTCAAAATTCCTCACTTCAATAATGTCACATTCTCATTTTTCGTGAGTGTTTCACTTTTGTCACAAGTGTCGTATATGTCATATTTTTGTTCTACGTGTGTCGCATTGTGAATGGCACCATGGAAACACTGGATACATCCTCTAGAACATGTTAGAATAAGAATCCACATCATTTGATAGATGAAACAAAGTGTTTTTCTATGAGAATTGGTCACTTTACAATTTTTGGAAGATCAACACTCCCCTGTTCATATGTAGGGAGTGCTAGTGCTATCTGTCTATCTAGAAGGGAGAATCATAGCGCTTTGTTTCCCATTGTAAAGGAGCGTTGATTGGTTAATAAAATATTGGGAAGAAATCCCCTTGTTCTCTAAGGACAACTAAGGATTATTTGAGTTGGTTTGGCTTGAATCTAACCTTTAGGTTGCATCTAAGGAAGATACCACAACTAATGGAGTCATATCCTCAACTAATCCCAAATTCAACCAAGGTGGTTGAGCCTCCCAAAGCCTATAAATGGAATCATTCTCATGGTGAACAAAGAGGAAAATAATCAGCAAAAGCATTGTCATTCTGATCATGGATATTTCGAGCAAGGGGTTCGACAAGGAGGACTTAGAGAGGTTGTTGCAACATCATCAATGATTGTAAGTATCTCTTTAAAAGTTCTCATCAATATACTTGGCATGTTCCCTTCAATCTTGTGTATTCTTTCATGTGCTTGTCTATTGTTCTAGATGGATTTGTTTAATCTAATCTCGTAGAGTAGGAGTTCTTTGTTTCTCTTTGTTGTCCATTGCATTGCAGGTTTCAAGTTGTGCTAAGGATTTTTAAGATCAAACTCGAATTGGAAACAATGAGGACAAACTTCGAAACAAGGTGCATCACACTCTTTCTCCCTCTCTCTCTTAGTGATTAGTTAAATTGAATTCAAAGAGATGTCAGTGTCCATTTGTGTTTTTCTGTCTTGGTATTAGGGGTCTAGAATCCAATGGCATATTCTACAACTATGAGATGATATATATCTTTGTTGACTGCTGCAAATAGGGACAACAATATTAACTTTCTTTTCCACCTAACATATAGCTCTTACAATTGACTTTTCTTGTGTCTCAGGAAGGTACTATCATCTTCTGCAGGTACTCAAATTTCTTGGAAACTATTAACCACTTCCGAGACTCATTTCCAATCTATCTTCCACTTAGTATCTTGACCTATAGGGGCATCATTTCCATCATATCACTTTTCATCTCATTTCCCCCTAGGGTCACCCATGACTCCCCCCTTGTGTTGGATTATTCCTTCACTAAAGAGAGGGAAGGGCTTATCTGAGGTGACAGTTGGTAAACTATCCCGTCGTTATCGCCATCTTATGGATTGGGTTGAGCTTTTCCCAACCTACAATTTGCGCGATAACAAGCATAAACCCCAAAAGAATGAATTTGATTCCTTGGAGTTTAAGATTTCTCTCTCATTCGATTCGCCTTCCTCGAAATATCACGCTACCTCTAATATAAAAATTCTCTCTCATCCCTCCCCTCCTTTTAGTACCGATATTGTTATAAATTTATCTTCTATTACTCTAGACCCATCAACCTCTTGAAAAGGGTTTAATTTGACCCTAACACCTAGATGTATCCCCATGGAGGACATTATCTGCTCCATTAAATCCTTTAGCCACAACCTTCTAGCTCATGAATCCGAAGAAATTAGGCAAGAATGTAGATGAATCCTTCGTTGTTCCAAGCCCCCTAAACAAAACCTTACCAAAGAACAATGAGAGTTTATTTGTCACCTTAATGAAAACCCTGACATCATTGGTCTCAAAGTTGATAAAAGAAATTCCACTGTCATTGTGAATACTTCAGATTATGATGCCAAACTTCTCAACCTTCTTTCAACCTTTGCTTATAAATCTCTCCCTAAAAACCCAATTAATACCATAACCACCATTGTTACCAAAGCCATCAAATCTTCTTGCCTTGAACCTAGCATCCAAAAGTGCCTCATTCCTCATAACCCTCAAATATCCATGATCTATAGGCAACCCAAAAGACAAAAAAAGGTATTCCTCTCAGACCTATAGTAAGCTCCATAGGAGCCCCCACTCATGCCCTTTCTTGTTTTCTTGCTTACAAGCTTCAAGCCTTCATTGGAAAAACCTCATCCTTTATTAAATATTCTATTGATTTCATTTATAAAACCAAAAATATTCACGTTAATGATGAGGACCTCATGGTTAACTTTGATGTGGTATCTTTGTTCACCAAAATTCCTGTCACTGAAGCCCTGAGCATAATCTCCAAATTGGTAGACCCCAAAACTATTTACCTTATCAACATCTATCTCTCTTCTACCTTATTCACCTTCAAGGGGGTTTGCTATGAACAAACCGAAGGTATAGCCATGGGGTCATCTTTATCCCCACTGGTGGCCAATATTTTTACGGAACATTTTGAAGATTAGCCTTAAGCAACTTCCATCTCAAACCTAAATGTTGGATTCAATTTGTAGATGACACGTTTGTCATATGGCCTCACATTACCAACCTAACCGCTTTCTTCAATCAACTTAACCACCTACAACCAAACATCCAAATCAACTATTGTCGAATACGCTTTCAAATCCAAGCACCTTATTTTCTTTGACCAAACAAAAATCATAGCCTCTTCCCCTCATTACTCCTCTTGTCTCATTCGGGAAGCCCTTGAAATCGAAAAAATATCCTAATAAATTTAATCGTGAAGATGGCTACGAACTTAGCCAATCTTGGAAGCCCACCATTAATTTCCTTGACCATTAGGCTTCCTCTCTTTGTGTTTTTCTACTTTTTTTCTCGTCCTTTCTGAATCGTTGGTTTCCTTTCCTCGCATCCAACAAGTACTTTTTCTACATCTTTTTTTTTCTTCACCCCTATTTTTCGCTTATCTCACTGTATTTGTAGGTTAACATATCTGTGTTACCCTAATTATTTTCAAAGTGGATTTTAAATTTCTCTCTCAATTATTAAAATCCCTTGGCTTTGGCTCAAAATTATTTCATTTTTTTCTCTTTTCTATTATTATCTCATAATAACTTGATTCTAAATCTCACCCTTATTCAATTAATTTAATCCTTTACCTTTAATCATTAAACTACCACACCTACTCTCTTCAAAATTTTGATGGATTTTCTTTTACCCTCCCATTTTTACCCTATTATTTCTCCTTTATTAATTACCTATTTTATCAACTACTACTTCTCCTAATTTATCATTTTTTATTAAAATATTAATTCATTCATGCTTATCCTTTACCTTTTATCACTATTTCTCCTTTCTCCCATACCTAATCTTAATGGCTACCTCTTTTAACCTTTTAATTTTTCCCTTATCTACCATTTACCTTTTATCACCTCTTTCATTCTACCTAAAAAACTATTATTATTTCATTCATGCCTAATCTCAACTGCTACTCTTATTGATTTGTAATTTTTTTACATTTCTAGTTGTTATCTTTTCTCTCTCTTGGAGAAATCATTGACCATTCTTCCTCTGTATATACAAGCCTCAAAATTATGTCCTAATCATACTAGCTTCTTATGTCCCTCATGATAAGTGGAGTGTCCACTCGAAACATCCAACCTCTCACATAGTTTTATCCAAAAACATTGTGGAAACTTATATACTCAAAATATATAATGTTTATTTTCTTATGTTTTATTATTTATTGAATTAATTTATTAAAGAACTAAAAAAAATTAATTTAATGATAAAAGGAATTATTATATTATTATATCATAGAATAATAATTTATAAGATCTAATACTTGTTAAGATTTTGTAAATGGAATAGTAAGCTATATAAATGTGATTACAACCAACATAGATCC
>JZKD02S0080776.1:14909-25197 GCA_000966675.3 Picea glauca
GTATAATGTCATCTATTATTTTGTGGAATTCCATATTTGGCCATATAAATTATGACATTCTTAGTTTATTGAGAAAGAATGGTGTTTTTAGTCTTCCTACTAATCCTAGAAAATCAAAGCAATATGATGCTTGCATCCTTGGAAAGCATATAAAACAACCATTCCATGATTATGCTTCCATGACATATAGAAAAATTGAACTGATTCATTCTAATTTTTTCATCCCTATGCTTGTTCTTTATACAAATGGAAATAAATATATAATGTTTTTTATTGATAATTACACTAGGACGTGTTGGGTGTATGATCCAAATTATTTTTGGCACGAAATGAGAGTAGATATATAATAAATCAATGTACAAAGATATCTCAGATATCCAAGAATATAACATAAATGTATCAGAGATGCAACCATAAACACAGAGATACATTAATACACAATTTTCTATTAATGAGTGAAAATGTACAAAGACCGTAAAAATACAGAGTGAAAGACTTGCTAGAATGGTGGCATCTTATCTCTGAGAAGAGATATGCCCACTAATCGCATTCACAAGAACATGATTTTAAAATGAGGCTCCAAAGGTATTTTTATCATAAAGAGAATCCAAAACCCTAACCCCGGAAGATAAAAACCAATAGTTTTGTGGACCTCGTTTTGGGTAGTTTGGTGTATCAACTTCTCGGGGGCGTAACTTTGGAATATGATCTTCGTTTGGGGCACATGATAGATTGTTGGAAATATATCGTCAAGGAAATTAATTTACGGGGCTCAATCAGAGCCTTCATCTATCATTGAGAAGATCGATCCCAAAAAACCTTCATTTAGGCCCTCAAAACCGCCCCGGAAGTTAAAAACTGCTAAAAATAGTAAATGACCAAAACGGCCAGAAAACTATTTTGAGCCAGTTGGAAAAAATGGGTGACCACCAATATCAACTTGGATCAATCCTCCCTCCTTAGGAAGAAATGGTATTCATTGTGTTGAGTTTCTGGGGGAGAGGGAAAAATGTTTGTTGAATCTGCATCTTGATGAGTTGTTTACCTTGTTGGAGAAGTTGCATTGCTTGGCTTGTTGAAGGTTGTCATGAACCTATGGCTAGAAGGGTTGGACCTTTTTAACCAGTCTGGCTACATGATATTCCTGTGTGTAGAAGAAATCTTTACACTTTGCTACAATCTTGTCGACCCGCTTCTGTTGGATAGAAGGTGCTTGGGCTGAGGTTGTAGTGGTTGCAGTATCCCTATGTTCACCTTTTGAACAAATTGTCAAGAAGCCAAATTTTGTAGTATGAGATAATACCTTGCAACACTATTTAGGTGGAACAATAGTTGGAACTACCTATGGTATTCTGTAGAGATGACCCTCCAAAGAAACAATGACACTGCGTGGTCGAGACTCATAAACAACATGGAGCTTCCACATATATGGTTGGCCCAAGAGAACATCATAGAAATACAATGGGGAAACATCACATAATACCTCATCCTTGAAGGGATGGATGTCGTATGACAATCGACACTGCTGGCTGACACAAAGATCTTGTCCCTGGCGAAGCCACCCGATGTTGTATGGTTGAGGGTGTGGTGTTGTTGACAATCCCAACTGTTTGAAAACCTCTGCTGAGATTAGGTTCTTATAGCTTCCACTATCAATAATAAAATGCAGCGAGGTCCCCTTCACCCACATATGTGAATGAAAAATGTGCTCCGCCTCTTTAGGATCTATTGGTTCTTCTGGTTGAATTGTTGCGGTCGTGACAATAGTAGTGGAGTCTGCGTCAATGATTTGTTCTTTAAGAGTATTTTTAGAATTAGATTCTAAATCAGGGTTCGACTGCTTTTCTTTGATCTTATCCACCAATGACTATTTTGAGCGACATTCATCAGTGTTGTGCGAGGAGATTTTGTGGAAATCACACCATTTTTTGGTGTCCTTCTTTGTCTTCCCATGACCCTTCTTTTCCTGTGGCTTGGATTGGATTTTCAGAGACTGTTTGTTAGGGACGTTGACGCAAACCTCCCCCTCACCGAGCAAGCCTCTCCCACCAGGACCTTCTTCACTCACGGGCCCGAAGAGTAAAAGTACTCTTCCTCTCCCTTCGGGAGTCCACTACCTACAGTAGGTTCCCTCGACGATCTCCCTCTTCGGAAATCGGGATATCGTGACTCGGGAGTTCGCGGTTCACGCGAACACAATTCACATACAAAACCAAAACCTGATCCCCGATGGTCAACGGGTCAACACTTCCCTCTATCGGAGATTTCACTATCGATAAATCGGCACATGAAATTCCGTGATTCACTTACACCATGAGTCCCCGAACCCCGAACTCCGATATGCTTCCACATGTACTCCACTAGCGATCGCGGTCCCACATGCCACGTCACTTCGGGATTTCGCGGATCGCGAATCCGCGATGCATGACTCCTTGATGTCAAGAACCCCGATTCTCCGAACCTCGACTCCCAGGGATCCTTTGACGCGTGTCCCTATCCTGATCGACGGTTCCAGTTGATTTGGGGAATCGTCGGTCGCGATTTCACCAGTCGCAATTCTTTTGCATCGCAAAACCCTGAACCTTGATCCTACGATGCCACCTGTCAACAACTCATGGTCAAGCCTAACGCCTTGACACCTGTCCCCCACTCATGAAATCAGGAAATCGTGATTCGAGAATTTGCGGTTTCTGAGGCACAAGGTCACAGTCCTTGCAAAACCCCGAATCCCGACTCTTTAGGATCTTGCGCCAGGTGTCCTCGTTCTGATCGACGGCTCTGATAAATTCGGGGAATCGCAACTCGTGATTTCACGAGGTGTAGAACTCTCACCTCACCAATCCTCGAACACTGAAACCCCGAAGTCCGATGGAATTTTAATCCTCCTCGCCTGCACTTACGGGTTAACTCCCGCGTAACTCCTCCTTGATCCGACGATCCTTGGGATTTCACAGAACTTCACGGGGATTTCAAATCGTCGATTCTCTTCCTCTTGAGAACTTATCCGCTGCACCAACTTCGTCCTATGAAACTGAAGCAAAGGGTACTGTCCCTCCTGATCTTGGTCCCTCTTCTCCTCCAGAGACTCTGCACCAACTGCCCACGCTCGAACTTCCACAACTCTTGAAGTGTTTAGTTCTTCCAGACTATGTGCGCTCACAAAGGAAATAGCCCACGTCGTTCTTCTCTCAGACTTACTACTGAGACTCCAGTCTGACCTGCACTCACCTGCATGGTTCAAACAACCCAACACAGCCCGGGCAAAGAAGAAAGCAAAAGTTTAACTGTTTAGCCTCCTCGACGCACTCTATGCGGAGGAATTCGACTGCACTCTATGCAGGAATCTCGTGGCCCAAACAGAGAAACAATTGGAACTCAATTCCTCATTCTCTCAGGTTTCGAACCTGATATGCAATCACATATGAAGCATATAGAAGATAAGCATAAAAAGAAGCAAGCATACAAAAGCATAATATCAACAGCACACAGAGATCAAACACATCCATGAGATTGAATCAAAGCTTTCCTATTAATTCAATGTCTATACATGGGGTTTCTTCACAAGCTCCCTGCTCTATCTCTCTCCTTGCTCCTCTATGAATGAGAATGCTGAATAATAATCCCAATTATACAGGGAGGGTGTCTATATTCGTTTTCCCTCCTGAAGTAAAAACTGTCTAATCTACAGCTAATTTCTATCTATTAGCATTAAAACCCATTAAATGCCTTCCTATCTATAACATAATACAAGTGCGCTCAGCTTTGAATGCCTTCAGTTAAATGGCGGCACAACAATATTTCCAAAGTATTTCAAAAATATATGTGTTGGGCATGTCCAGCTGTATGTTCTTTTCCTCCACGCGCTGGCTCGCTTGATGACGTCGTAAGATGCTCCTGCATCATACTCCTCGGCTCAAAAGATTTCATGGGCTCCTGTCCATGAGCTCCCGTGCACTATGCCCATGCTTCTGAATAACGGCCTCTGTTTCCCAGGTGGCATCCTCCACTGGGTGGTTCTTCCACTTTACCAGGTATTCAAAATATTGCTTTCTCCTGGTCTTCTTTCCAACTCTTTTATCCAGTATGCACTCCATATCAGGCTTCTGTGCAACTGGCAACTATTTCTTCCATTCGATGACTGGTTCCTCAACACTCCCAGCTCCTGCTTCTTCGGCTTTATATGGGTATAAATCCGAAATGTTGAAAATCGAAGATATTCCGATGCCCTCTGGCAACTCAAGCTCATATGCATTCTCTTCGAACTTCTTCAGGACTCTGCATGGTCCGATCTTCTTCATCTTGAGCTTGTTATATGTTCCCCTTGGGAACCTTTCTTTCGTCAAGTGTGCCAGAACCATGTCCCCAACTTCAAACTAAAGCTGCCTCTTTCTCTGATCGGCTCTGTGCTTGTACTCCTGATTCGATTTCTGTAATCGCTGCTTCACCTGTGTGTGAAGTTCTAGCATTTCTTCAGCGAATTCCTCAGCTCTCGTGCTGCTGGTTTCAGCCTGTTATGACTCCCTGAGCTCAGATACTCCTCTCGGCTGTGTCCCATACAAAATTTGAAATGGGCTCTTACCTGTGCTCCGATTCACAGAATCGTTGTACGCAAACTCGGCCTGTGGTAGGATCTGATCCCAACTGCTATGATGCTCCATCACCAGACTTCTTAACAGATCCCCCAAGCTTCGGTTGACCACTTCTATCTGCCCATCTGTCTGCGGATGGTAAGCAGAGCTGAATGCTAAGTCAGTCCCTAGCTTCTTCCATAGCGTCCTCCAGAAGTGACCTATGAATTTGGTATCCCTATCCGAGACTATGCTCCTCGGTAATCCATGCAATCGCACAATCTCCTTGAAAAATAAATTTGCGATGTGGGTTGCATCGCTGGTCTTATGACATGGGATAAAATGTGTCATCTTCGAGAATCTGTCCACTACTACAAAAATGGAATCCACGCCTCTCTGCGTCCTCGGTAATCCCAAAACAAAATCCATACTGATTGCCTCCCATGGCCTCTCAGGTATGGGTAACGGCTGATAGAACCCTGTGTTCTACTTTCGGCCTTTTGCGTGTTGACATATCCGGCACCTGTCAACGAACCATTTAACATCTGCGCGCATGCCAGGCCAGTAATACGACTCACTCAGCTTGGCGAATGTTTTTTCATGTCCAAAATGACCTGCTAAGCCTCCACTGTGCTTTTCCTTTACCAAATTCTCTCTCATAGAGCAATCTCGAATGCATAATTGATTGCCTTTGAACAACAATCCATCCTGGGTCAGGTAGTCAATCCACGGACTCCTATCTCTGAGAAATGGGTTCTCGGCTGCCTCGTATGCCTCGCCAAAGTCTGCGTCACCTGCATACATATCTTTCAGATTCTCAAAACCTAAAGTCTTGACCCTGAATTCCTACAGCAACAAACACTTTCTGCTTAAGGCATCAGCTACCTTGTTCGCAGTCCCCGAAATGTGCTTGATCACGAACGTGAAATTCTGCATGTACTCTACCCATTTTGCATGCTTCTGATTCAACTTCTCTTGCTGACTCACGAACTGTAACGCATGATTATCACTGTACAGAACAAATTCCTTGTGGATGAGATAATGCCTCCACTTTTTCAATGCATGGATAATGGCATAGAATTCTTTATCATATGTGGAGTACTTCAGTTTTTCATCATCCAGTTTCTCGCTATAGTATGCCACAGGTCTATCATCCTGACTCAAAACCCCTCCAACAACATACCCACTGGCATCACACTTCACTTGGAAGGTCTTCTGAAAATCTGGCAGCACCAGAATTGGCTGCTCAGTTATCTTCCGCTTCAACAGATTGAAGCTCCTCTCAGCCTCGGCTGTCCATTTGAAAATCTTATGCTGCTTTTTCACAGTGTCCATCATTGCGGCACTGATTCCACTAAAATTACGAATGAATTTTCTGTAGAAGCTTGCCAAACCATGAAAATTCCTTACCTCAAAAACATTTCTCGGCGATGGCCAATTCCTGATTACTTCAACCTTCTCAGGATCCATCTTCAATTCATTTGCCGAAATTACAAAACCCAAATAAATGAGTTTTGTCTGCATGAAAGAACACTTCTTCAAATTGATCAACAACTTCTCCTGCTGTAACCTTCTCATCACAATGGCCAAATGCCTCAAGTGTTCAGCCTTCGTCTTGCTGAAAATCAGTATGTTGTCTAAGTATACGACCACAAATTTGCCAATGAATTCTCGCAGGACTTCATTCATCAGCCGCATGAATGTGCTTGGCGCGTTTGTCAACCCAAACGGCATGACCAGCCATTCGTACAAACCCTCATTTGTTTTGAATGCTGTTTTCCACTCATCTCCCTCTCTCATCCAGATCTGATGATATCCGCTCTTGAGATCTATCTTGGAGAAGTAATTTGCCCCACTCAGGCAATCCATCAAGTCGTCCATTCTTGGCAGTGGAAACCTGTACCTGATGGTAATCTTATTTATTGCCCTGGAGTCTGTACACATTCTCCATCCTCCATCCTTCTTCAAACTTAGTACCGTTGGGATGGCACACAGACTCAGACTTTCCCTGACTAGTCCCTTATCCTGCAGATCCTGTACCTGCCTTTTGACTTCCTCGTTCTCCTGAGGTGTCAACCTGTATGCTGCCTTATTTGGCAAACTTGCTCCGGGTATGAGGTCAATGTGATGACTCACACTCCTCATCGGTGGCAACGAATGAGGTAGTTCGTCCACGATGATGTCAGCGAACTCTCCCAGCAGTTCCTGAATCTCCTCTGGCAAGTCATCCACTCTTATGCTTGTGAGGACAATTCTTGGCTTCCTGACCACAAAGAACTGTGGATCTTCATCCTTCTCCAGCTCTGTGAGAAGCTCTTTCCCACTCATGAGAAGTATGGTACTGGTTACTTCCGGCTCCACCTTCTTATCCTTTACCGGAAGAAATGTATGTGTTTTTCCATCCTTCTCCAAGGTATATGTGTTCATTCTCCCATCATGAAAAACATTTCTGTCAAACTGCCATGGTCTTCCCAATAATACATGATAGACATCCATGGGAATGACATCACATAGAATCTCATCCCTATATTCACCCATTTTAAAATTAACCAAGCATTGCTTTGTAACACATACCTGGTGTCCTTTCTGCAGCCATGTCACTTTGTATGGACTCGAGTGTTTGTTCGTTCTCAGCTCCATATTCTCCACCATCTCGGTTGAAACGAGATTATCGGTGCTCCCACTGTCCACTATGACCTTGCATTTCTAGCCCTTGGTCTTGCAAGTCATCCAGAACAGTCTGCATCTCTGAGCTGTGTCCACCTCTTTCTCAGGTTTCAAAAGAACCTTATGCACTGTCAGCAACTTCCCACTTCCAGTGTCTTCATCCTCCACGTCACGCCTCTGCGCCTCAGTGACGTGAGCTTTTCCTCTTTCCATCTTCCTCTCTATACATTCCATGGCTTTGTGACCGTCTTTACCACACGTGAAACATGTGATGATTCCTCCTCTGCCTCTTCCTCTACCTCGGGTACGAGGAAATGTATTTGCATCAGCGTAATCTCCTTGTTGATCTGTTTGTTGTCTCCTCGGCTCAGAAACTTGCTGCCTCTGCTGTGAGGTTCCACCTCTTTCAGCCTTCCCTTGAGGTCTCTTCCAATCCTCCTTGGGCTTTTGAGTTCTTTCTTGGGCAACTGCTTTGCCTCTAGGCTGGCTTCTGCCTCGCCCTCGCTGTCCCTGCTTACGGCTCAGCTTTTCTTCGGCTTTCAGAGCCATCTGGCATGCATCCTCAACTGTGCGGATGGTAACCATGCTCAACTCATCCTGAATGTCATACCTCAGCCCATTCAGGTATCTTGCCACCTTTTTGTCATCACTCTCCCGATGACCAGCTCTGATATTGAGCCTGTAAAACTCCTCGGTGTACTCCTTCACCGTCATCATCTTCTGTCTTAGGTTCTGCATGCGCCTGAACAGAGTGATATGGTAATCCTTCAGAATGAACTTCACCTTCATCTTGGCGATCATATGATCCCAGCTCTTTATCTTTTGTTTTCCTTTGGAACGCCTATCTGCCTGCAACTCGTCCCACCATAAGGCTGCATGTCCCTTCAGCTTGGTGACAGCATGCCTCACCTTCTTGTCCTCTTCGATGTCTTCGTAATCGAAGTAGGTGTCGAGTGCTCGGATCCAATCCAACAGCTCCTCTATGTTTAGACTTCCCTCATAGACAGGAATATCCACCTTCGTCTTCGAGCTCATCCTCGAAATGGCTCTGATCAACCTCTCTGTTGAGGCATCTTTTGCAGTGAAATCTTCTTGGTCATGTCCAGCTTCCTCTTCAATCTCGGGATCGTTAAACTCTGCTACACTAGCTCCACACCTCTGGGTGGTCTCCATATCTTCGAGTCTCGCCCTGAGATCTCGTATTTGACGCTCCATCTCTAGATTCCCTGCTGGATTCCCTGCTGGCCTACCCCTTCTTCGGGCATCCCTGTCCTCACGATCAAGAGACTGCCTTTCTCTCCTGGGCGGAATTATATCTCTTCTATCTCTACTTCAGAAAGAAAAGGTACTCCCGCTATGATACCACTCTGACGCAAGTCGTGAGTATCAGAGTGCTTTCCTTTCTCCCTCACTCCTCTTTCCTGAAATATACAGACAAGACTTCAGGCTCTGATACCACTCTGACGCAAACCTGCCCCTCACCGAGCAAGCCGCTCCCACCAGGACCTTCTTCACTCACGGGCCCGAAGAGTCAAAGTACTCTTCCTCTCCCTTCGGGAGTCCACTACCTACAGTAGGTTCCCTCGGCGATCTCCCTCTTCAGAAATCGGGATATCGCGACTCGGGAGTTCGCGGTTCACGCGAACACAATTCACATACAAAACCAAACCCTGATCCCCGATGGTCAACGGGTCAACACTTCCCTCTATCGAATATTTCTCTATCGGGAAATCGGCACATGAAATTCCGTGATTCACTTACACCATGAGTCCCCGAACCCCGAACTCCGATATGCTTCCACCTGTACTCCACTAGCGATCGCGGTCTCACACGCCACGTCACTTCAGGATTTCGCGGATCGCGAATCCGCGATGCATGACTCCTTGACGTCGAGAAACCCGATTCTCCAAACCCCGAATCCCAGGGATCCTTTGACGCGTGTCCCTATCCTGATCGACGGTTCCAGTTGATTCGGGGAATCGTCGGTCGCGATTTCACTAGTCGCAATTCTTTTTCATCGCCAAACCCCGAACCGCGATCCTACGATGCCACCTGTCAACAACTCATGGTGAAGCCTAACGCCTTGACACCTGTCCCCCACTCGTGAAATCGGGAAATCGCGATTCGGGAATTCGCGGTTCCTGAGGCACAAGGTCACAGTCCTTGCAAAACCCCGAATCCCGACTCTTCAGGATCTTGCGCCAGGTGTCCCCGTTCTGATCGACGGCTCTGATAAATTCGGGGAATCGCAACTCGTGATTTCACGAGGTGTAGAACTCTCACCTCACCAATCCCCGAACACCGAAACCCCGAAGTCCGATGGAATTTTAATCCTCCTCGCCTGCACTTACGGGTTAAATCCCGCGTAACTCCTTCTTGATCCGACGATCCTCGGGATTTCGCAGAACTTCACGGGGATTTCAAATCGTCGATTCTCTTCCTCTTGAGAACTTATCCGCTGCACCAGCTTCGTCCTATGCAACTGAAGCAAAGGGTACTGTCCCTCCTGATCTTGGTCCCTCTTCTCCTCCAGAGACTCTGCACCAACTGCCCACGCTCGAACTTCCACAACTCTTGAAGTGTTTAGTTCTTCCGGACTATGTGCGCTCACAAAGGCAATAGCCCGTGTCGTTCTTCTCTCAGACTTACTACTGAGACTCCATTCTGACCTGCACTCACCTGCACTATTCAAACAACCCAACACAGCCCGGGCAAAGAAGAAAGCAAAAGTTTAACTGTTTAGCCTCCTCGACGCACTCTATGCGGAGGAATTCGAATGCACTCTATGCAGGAATCTCCTGGCCCAAACAGAGAAACAATTGGAACTCAATTCCTCATTCTCTCAGGTTTCGAACCTGATATGCAATCACATATGCAACATATAGAAGATAAGCATAAAAAAAAGCAAGCATACAAAAGCATAATATCAACAGCACACAGAGATCAAACACATCCATGAGATTGAATCAAAGCTTTCCTATTAATTCAATGTCTGTACATGGGGTTTCTTCACAAGCTCCCTGCTCTGTCTCTCTCCTTGCTCCTCTATGAAT
>JZKD02S0080842.1:0-19243 GCA_000966675.3 Picea glauca
AGGTAAGGCTCTACGATATGTTTGATATCATGGAAAGCGTACGACATGGCCCGCTGGAAAGTAGCACCATCATTTTTGAGACCAAAAGGTAGATTTCGATAAGCGAAAGTTCCCCATGGGCAGATAAAGGCTGTCTTCTGTTGATCAGTAGGTAAGATTTCAATCTGGTTATAGCCAGAGAAGCCATCCATGAAAGAGAAGATTACGCTCCCAATGTAATTATCAATGATTTGGTCGATGAAGGGCGTAGGGTAGTTTTCCTTAGGACAAGCTTTGTTGAGGTCCTGATAGTCAACACAAACACGTATGGTTGTTTTTTGGCAACCAGAACAAGGTTGGAGACCCATTCTGTCAAAGGGACAGGATAGATAAAGCAAGATTTTAGAAGTTTCTCAACTTCTGCCTTTATAGCTGCGATTTTCTTGGGATGAACCGAGCAGAGTTTTTGTCGAACAAGTTTCGTGCCAGGTTAAGTCTTGATTTCGTGCACGACGATCGAAGGGTCGATCCCTGTCATTTCCTCGTAGCTCCAAGCGAAGACATCGCAAAATTCTTTAAACAAAGCAGTGTAAGAGACCACTTCTTCGGGTGTGCAATTAGCACCAAGGTTAATGTTTTCCACGACACCTTCTTTGATCGAAATATCAATAATGATCGTGGTAGAGATGTTACCCATATTCCCTTCAGAAAGAATATCTTGTGTGAGGATAGGAGATTGTGGAGCATCGATAACATCGGGAGGGAAGACAGAGTGTATGTCTTGGTGAATTCCTTCCAAAGGCGGAAGAAAAGAGGATCGATGATATTTATCATCCCAAGGTAGATCGTCAATACTAAGCATTTCCATAATAGATTCATCAGAAGGAAAAATTTGGGAAATGTAATCGATGGCAGACGATAGGGAATCCAACCATGAGGGCACCGAGGAGGCATCAGGTGCCAATAAATGTGGATTGTTCGGAGAGGGAGATGCAGATTGAATAGCTACATATGTGGCCTCGGCTGGCTAAGTGGCATAGTGTCACCGATCACATCGAATTCCAAAGGACTAGGTACAATCCAAGGGTCAGATGATTCCAAGGATTGA
Organism: Picea glauca; assembly: GCA_000966675.3. Lineage (NCBI taxonomy): Eukaryota > Viridiplantae > Streptophyta > Pinopsida > Pinales > Pinaceae > Picea > Picea glauca. The sequence continues at coordinate 1,088 of JZKD02S0080842.1, forward strand.
TAAGGCATAATAGAGATCATATTGACGGTGGCAATATGATGCATGGTAGGTGGAAGTGGTGTAGGGAAAGTACCCATAAGGCTAGAATATTTCAACAAGCCAACACCAACGCTTTCATACGTAACTGGGTGGTCTCCCAAAAAAGGAATGTTGTTGGTGACAGGGACGCGAGCGTCGGGTGTACAGAAATCTAGTTGATCGACAGTGACAATTTTGCCTTAATGGGGGAATTGTACACATTGAAACACCGATGAGGCGACGACAGTCATAGCGTAGAACCAACTTCTTCCAAGTAGTAGGTTGTAATCGGGGGGGGCATCGACCACCTCGACATCAACGGTAACAGTCTTGCCGCCCAACTGAACGACTAAGGATTGTAATAGTCTGTGAGGATGAAAACCTCGTCCATCGAAAGCGCATAACATCATAGGGGATTTGTTAAGGGCAGGTGATTTTAAGCCTTTCCAACAAGCTAAATACATGACACAAGTAGAGGCTCCCTCATCCAGGATAGTTCGGTGGATTTGTTGATTGTGAACAACAACATCGATTTGAAAAGCTAGTTTGTGGGAGAGTCGTGGTTGATGATCATCCAGATTAAACGTGAGGTTATTTGATGACTCAGGGTCGAAAGCACCGATGGCAGCTAAGAGCATTCTACGTTGGTTGGGATAGTGTTGTAGAACTTCCAAAGCAGACATAACACACGGTGCTTGAGCCAAATATTCAATAATGTTGTAGTTTTGGGCAGCCCGTGAACTAGGATTGAAGGTAGATTTTTGGATAGTACTCTTAGGAGGGCGTAAGATGGAGTCAAATGAAGGTTTCTCAATATGAAGTGGCCCAGATGGAGGGCTGGTAGACGGAGGACTAATGGAAGACGGTAACGGGTCTGGTACAGAACCATTAGTAGTCTTCAGCTTATCAGGTTTAACTGGCGTGTCATATGTCGCAGTGCGAGTGGTCAGATTAATCTATTTAAACATGTAAATGCAGGTGCTTGTCGAGGCCTCATCTTGGGATTGGTTGGAACTACCCCCTGCAGTGGGGGTTTGAGCAACCAAAGATTGTTGCTATGGAAAAGGCTGAGTAAGCACAACGAGTTGTGAATTTCCCTTGAAAAGTTTGGCCACTTCATCGCGATGTGGACAATCTCGAGTGTAGTGATTGTCACCACAAATGAGACATGGGAATTTTGGTTTTCGTTGTGGTTGTTTTCTGGCAGCAGGGGTTTGAGGTTTATTTTTCAGTTGTTCATTGTTGTTGTTTTTCTTGGTTTTATTTCTCGCTTTCTTCTTGCCCCCAAATTGCTGTGAAGGGGTCGATTGGACCGCATTCACCTCAGAGACCTGAGTTTGAGGGGGGGTAGAAGAGGGTGCATTCGGGCTGGGAGMAGYCGTCGAAGCGRGCCGCTGAGTTGTTCYAGTCGACTGGGAAGTAGATTGGGTTTTGACGGAGCCAATAACTCCATTCACGTGCGAGGCAGACGATGGTTTGGATGGATCATTAGTGGCATGGGTAGCATTCGATATCAACTCGTACAGAGTACCAGACTGCGAATAAACCAAGTCTAAGTATTGAGCCCGAGTAATAGCTTCTTCCTCGGTGACTACACCACCCATGGCAACATCACAAGCGATCTAGGGTAACAGTGATTTGGTGAACCATTCTGCTAATAATTGGTCAGGAATGACTGCTTTGATTAGCCTTCGTCGTCGTCTCCATTCATGAATATGATCGGAGATATGTATGGAGGTTGTCCGACAAAGGGAGGTCAATAGTTCCATGCCCGTCTCGTATCGAATGGGTAGTTGGAAGTGTGTGAGGAAGGACATGGCAAGGGAGTTGAAATCGTGAAAAGAGGCACGTGGTAGTTCAATATACCATTTTGCTGCAGAACCTATAAGCGTTCGTTGGAAAAGACGCAAACGTATAGAATCGTCCATGAGGGAATTGGATGAACACCACAAATGGAAAGTCATCACGTGGTTGTTTGGGTCTTCTATGGACTTTCCGTCGAATTTTGGGATATCAGAAGGAAGTTTAGCTGGAATAGCTGGCCTAACCGGAGAATGAAAAATGGGATCATTCATTAACCAAGACAAGTCTGGAAGGTCCAGGGTTGCTAGAAAAGGTAGTTGTCGGTTAGCATGTGGGTAATACTGGTGTGGCATGGGGACACCAGTAGGGCCATACACTGGGTTATGTGGATAATTGTAACTAGTGGGCCCTCTCGCATGAGGTTGGTGTTGACCAGGGTACATAGGATTTGAGGTGTTTTGAGAAACATGTGCAAGCAGAGGATAACCAGATGGGTTTTGAGGATTATAAGCTGGATTTGGTGTTTGTCCATAAGGGGGTTGTTGTGGAGCTTGATAATTGTGTCCTGCCGAGAACTGTGGGTTCCCTGGAAAAGGGATATTCCATGGGTTAGGTGTGGCAGACACATTTTGTCCATACGGTTGATGGTAGGCTCCGGATTGAGGTTTCCCCCCCAATGAAAGTTGTCCTCCGGTGGGAGGATGCCCCCCAGCTTGAGGTAGAGTTCCCAAAATTTGAGAACCAAACATAAATGACTGACCGATACCGCTGAATGGATTAAGACCACCAAGACTGGTCCCTCTAGGTTGTTGGATAGGTATCGAACTTCCCAGCGTAACTTGGGTAGTAGTGGCAGTGGTAAAATTTAGCTCTCTATACCCAAAAGGGAGTGATGATGCAGGTCTTGGTGTTACTGGTGTGCCAATTGCAGCTTGGCTAACCACCGCATTACCGGTGGGAATAGTCGAAATATGAGGGACCATTGTGGAATGGACCGTCTGGAGAGGAAAAGTAGACCTTGGGCCAATGGACGATGTGTTCGGACCAACATATGGTGTGGTCGTAAAAATGGTGGTATCGGTAAAATGGTTTAGGGGTACAGTGTAGGTAATAGGTGCGTCGTCACCTATTCCTGCTCCATAAAGATCCCACACCATGCGCAGTGGACTTCGAACAATGTTTGCGGTCCAAAAGGGGTCGTCAGCTAAAGGGTTTGGACGAGACCCAGTCGGAATGTCAGAAGGATTGACGACGACAAATTCACCAATTGAATTCAGTTGGAGGACACATCGTTCATATCCCTCCGGAATGCGAAAAGCTTTCGGAGACTCTAAAACAATTCGAAAATTCTCTAAAGGAGTGGGAACTTCTTCTTGGGAAGTTGTAGTGTCTTGAACCTCGCTCTGTTGAGGAGATTCCTCCATAGAATGATGGGGTAAAGGGGTATTCCCTTCCATATTTTCTGGAGGAAGTCCATGTAGCCTCCGCAAATGGCGTGGACGGTCGATGTTGGCGAAAAAGAGTCGACGGAAAAGATCTATGGCCAACTACCGAAAAGAAACAACATACGCTAATAGAATCTAAGAATCACAACCAAGCAAACATGACCTTCTCTCGATGACTGTACTAGTTGGTGATGAAATCCAACGTTCCGTGATCAAGTCAAGAAGGGGCAGGGATATGTTGGAATAGTTACAATGGAGACCTTCTTAACGGACTTACACCTTGGTGCAAGTTTCCACGCAGTAATTGTGGATTTACCCTTCAAGGAGCCCGAGTGAGTTTGACCAATGTCTGCTCCAGGTACAGTGAGACTTCCCTTCACTGTCACCTTGTGTAAGACCCTAAAGATTATGGCCACTAAGGTTACCAATTCGCAGTCAGCCCTTGGGCGGGTACAGTCGACAGTCCGATCTGAACGTACGGGCAGGGTATCTAGCCCGAAATCAACTTGAAAGGCTTCCACGCAGTAATTGTGGATTTACCTTTAAGCGACCCCCATAATACGATCTGACCACTACAGTCAGTCAAACCATGAAGGGATAATCTCCGTAGCTCTCCCGAATGCGACCTCGTGCGTAACCCCTGTGTGAGAGGGGGATCCCAGGCAGACTTATACGATAATTGGATTTGACTCTCCCTAGCTTAGGATGCTAATGTTTGTTTTGGAAACTTCGGAGAGTTATGCTCACAGCCTAATCCAAAGTACTAGGCCTATTCTACTGTTGGTGGAGGATCCTAGAAAAGAAAATGTTCTAAATAATTTTTCATTAGCGTTCATTTTATAGCCGTTCTTTACTCAAAAGGGGTTCATGGAAATGAAACGGATGGAATTATGACTCAGTCTCCAAAAAATGCATCAAAGATGATAAGCATTCATTTATTTTCCGATGAACATCTATCTGAGGGAGAGAAAGAGGGTTCTTTTCACTAACAAGCACTAATAAGGAATGTCCTCAAACGAATTTTCTTCAATGAAATCCGATGTGGTGCTAAAACTTTTTGAAATACCTTCTAATATGCAAAATCAATCATGAAGATGTTCCTTTATTGTTTGTATGTGAATAATGATCAATTCAAAATAATGCTCGTCTTGCTAATTATCTTTTTGGATCAATGAAAATCAGACCAATACAAGCATGTTTCGTACAAACAATACACCCTCTTGTTGTGATCAAATCAAGAAGTGAAAGAAAAGAAAAAATCAAAGAAAAATCAAGAACTTCACACCAAAAGAAAAGTCGAAGAACAATAACCTTAACTAGAGTCAAATGAAAATATCCATAGGCTTCTGATGTCCTTCACCGAAGTTTCTCGCTCAGTCAAAAAGAAGAGAACAAAAATGGATTGGTTTCAAACTCCCAATCAACAGAAAAAATAAACAACAATGAAGAAAGCTACAAGACCTAAACAACAAGGTGTTTGTTCTTCAAAAAGAAAGATGTCAAAGTTGAAAAGGAAGAAGCATTGACTCACAGGGAGGCTCAGCAAGTGAAACACAGAGGTAAAACCCTGAAAAGAGCAATTCTGGAAAGTTTTTTGGCCAAAAGAGGGTTGGCACTCTGTTGTAAAGGGCATGGAGCGTTATAGCGCTCTGTGTAAGGCACTCAGGGAGTGCTGGCACCCTGTTAACATAGGCACAGGGGCACCAGGTTCAAAAAGCTCCTAAAAGTGTCAAAAATCCAAAAATTTCAGTCCATTCTCGTCAATAAAGCTGAGTGTGATGGGGTAGGGAGTCAATCAGCTCATGAAATCAATCAAAAAGGGGTGAAGCAGGTCTGAGAACAATCAAACTGTGAGACAAGGTCTATTGAGGAGAAATCAAAACAAGAAGGTTTCGATTTGAGGACCTCCCCAGTGGAGTCGCCAGTTTCTGTTGTAGGAAAATCTCCCTGCAAACAAGTAGATTGCCTCAAAGAGCTAGACCCTAAACTCTAAGATAGAAAATGATTAATGTGGACACTGAATTCCTTTCAGATCTATACAAACTAATGCATGAGGAGGAAGGAGAACATAAGTACCTTTTTATCGACGTTTGTCCCTGCACGCTCCGATTTGAGCTCCAATCTTTCGCTCCTCGATGAGCCCTGTAGACAAAACAACAATACGACCACTTCCTACTCTATTGATATTAGCTTGAAAACAGATCTATCTATCAATGATAAGTTCATGTAAGATCATGCACAAACTAGAAAGAAACAGGCCAAGCATGTCATATTAACGAGAACAATGACATCAGTACTTACAATCGTAGATGCCAATGCGACAACTTCCTCAAGTCCCCTTTGTCTAACCCTTGCTCGAAAGATCCATAATCTGGATGATAACAAATTCACTGGTCACTCTCCTTTAGTTGACTGTGTGTTTCCTATGAGATCATAGGTTTCATGCTAGCAATTCTCCCCCCTTTTTCACCATCATAGAGCCTACTTATATAAGTTAAGAGATGCTTAACCTCTTGAGGTGTCTTTAGGGTAGGTTGATAAATTCCCTCCTTAGATAAGGGATCTTCTGATTGAACCAAGAATTCAAATGCAACTACCTTCCAAACTTGAAAGATCCTCCCCTTATTCTCCTCAACGGGCCAACCAATGCCCATATTAGACAGTGCTCCCTCAAAAAGAGCATCAGGGCATTATAACGCTCCCTAGGAGGCTCAAGGGGAGTGCCAACGCTCTAAGGATGGGTAGCACTCCTTGAGAGGTGCAGTTTGGTGTTATAACGCTCCCTAAGACCTTATAGGGGAGCTCCAGCGCTCCTAAGGCTGATGTAGAGGAGCGCTCTCCTTCAAAACCCTAGTTTAAGAGCTCCTTTTAGGTGGTAAGAGTTCCTTGACTTCAGTTAATCATTCTCCCTCCTCCAAATCAAGTGTCTGAGGTATTCCAAGTGTCTCCTTGGTGTCATCATCATGGTAGTATGATTTTCTTGATGTTTGCGACACTCGTGAACGACATGCGACACTTGTGATAGTTGAGAGGAACATGCGACACTTACGACACTTATCGAAGTGAGCAATATTGAGGTGTAACAGCTTCTACATATTTCAGTAACTATTACATTAAAATTTGAGACTCTCTCCAACTTAATTCCTTGAGTTTCTATGTTGATTACATCTTTGATATACTGAGCTAATAACCATTGGAATTTAAAAAACATTTATTGATAAGAAGAAGCAAAATCCTGGATTTTTGGGGCCCTTCCTTGTTGCACAAGTCTATCCTCAATATCCATAGGTGGCATAGCTTGAGCTTCAATGCTATTGATATTGTTGCCTTCCTGAAGAGATAAAATATGGTGATTAATTGATGTAGAGGCTGAGTGCTGAAGGTAAACATGTGTCTTGAACTGATGGAATTCAATCTCCATCACTTCCCTTTGTTGTGTCAAGGAGGACAAAGCAATTTTGAAATCCCCCATTTCCCCTAAAAGCTGATGAAGCATGGAACAATTGTCAGGGATATTTCTTTGAGTTGCTTGAGAATATTTTTAAAGTCGCTCCAAGAGGGCTCCATTGAAATCCATTGTAACCAAAAAAGCCTTCGATCCCTAGAGATTCCAAACCCTAATCCAAAAATAACAAGTGCAAAATTGATAAAATGGAAGAGAAAAAGGACACAGGGATGATAACCTACCCTATTAGAATCAAAGACTAAGGATTAAAAATCACAAAAGAACTTGTAGAACTCAACGCACAAAGTCGATGAAGAGCAGGCCCTATCCTTTGTAACACGAACTAGAAATTCGACTACCGACAAGCATAACAACGAATACACCCACTCACATTTGTTGACTAACTGGAGCAGAAACCCAAAGCTCAAAGCTCAACCTAGGATGGAGACCCTTCTAAAAACCAACGAAGAACAATCCATGGGAAAAACTTGCATGTTGCATAAAATCTCGAGGAGGCACATACCATAATGAATGCTCACACTGCAGAAATAAACACAGAAATGTGCGGGACGAAGAGCACAAGGATCAAAGAGACTCTCCATTTCCAAATGTCTGCACGAAGAGGGAGAGGTGCAATTAAGGGATAACCACGACCCCCCTAACCCCATTTATATTAATTTCTCCACATTCCAATCTAGTATTTATCCTTTCCCATTGATCCGCTAAGGGGTTAAGGTCCCTTTTTATGTGGTAAAGTATAAAGTCAAGAAAACTATCAACCATAAACAAAATGCCAAAGATAACATTGTTAAAAACTGATCCAGCTGGATATTAGTGGCCACCCACCTATTCCAACTAGCTCCTCTTGACAATTTTTAGTTTAACACGTTCTTCTATAATTATTTGTAATTGTGGGTTCTACACTTCCAGGGTTGTTTGAATCCCCACAAAGTTTCTAGGTGGATATTGGTGGCCATCCACCTAATCCAACTGGCTTAGTTTGAAAGTTTTCATGTCAAACATCTTTTTGTACTTCCAGGGCCGTTTTGGGACCCTAAACAATGTTTTTTTAGATTTCCACAATCAAACTATAAACGAAGTCAGAGTTTGATGACACAATGTGTAGTTCTCAAAAATACCTTTCCAACGGGCTATCATGCGCCTAAAACAGAGGTCGTATGCAAAAGTTACGACCTCGGGAAGTTTAGTTACCAACTTACCCATCATGGCCCACATAACTTTTGGCATTTCATCTTCTAGGGTTAGGTTTTTGGATGTCTAGGGTTTTGGCATTCATGAGTAATTTTTAAAAGGCCTCTAGATCCTCATTGTAATCATTCTATTCAGCTGGATGCATGTAGCAAGCCACATCTCTTCTCAAAGATAGCTACCACCATTCGAGCAAGTTGTTTCTAGTTATGTAGTTTTACAGTTTCAACCTATTTTATGTATTCAATAGAAGTTATTTTTCACTGGACATTTGTTGTTGTTCTCTGTATATCTATGTTATTGTATTCAATATGTTATTCCTTTCATTCCTCTCATAAATTCGGATCAGTGGTATCATAGCGGTTTTCTCTTCATTTATTTTTCTTCATGCATGTCCCTGACAAGATATGGGTACAAGAAGTTTGGACTTGAACCCGTCGAGCCTTTGCAAGATCGGCCACGTTGAGCCCGACAAAAACCCATGGGGGATGAGAATAAATATGATGGAGTAGGAGATCCTTTTAAAATGCTGCTCAAGGAATCCCTTGCACGACAAAGGAACGAAATGATGAACAACTTTGCATAGATCCTTCGACGACTGCCCATATGAGATGCATCTTCATCAAGCGGCCATGAAACCCCTTTCAAGGTACAAGTAAATTTTTCTATTCCATTATTTGAAGGACTGATAGATGCAGATGCTGTAGATAAATGGTTGAATCTGCTCGAAGGGTATTTTTCAGTCCACAATTTTTCTGATAGGGAAAATATTACTTTTGCACTTGTCAAGGTCGTCCCCTATGTTAAGGACTAGTGGGATACTTACTCTAAGCAAAGGGCCAAAGAGGAATCTATAATATTTGCGGTCACCCTCACATGGGATTCCTTTAGGGATGTCATTAAACAAAAATACTACCCTGTTGGAAGCTACGAGGACCAGTACACAATATGGACCACACTACATCAGGAAAGGGATGAGACAGTACCAGATTTCATCAATAATTTCCGTACCTTATCCACCAAATTGGGTATTAAAGACTCTGAATGACATCTAGTGCTCAAATACCGTGGCTGTCTGCATAGACACATTCAAACAAAAATGGAGTTTTTGGACATCACATCATTACGTGCGACTTATAGATACGATGTCAAGATCGAGTAGAAATTTAAGTAGAAGAGGCGAGAGTTTGGATATGCAAACTCCTCACAGCTGAAGTAGGGAAAAGGTGGCCCCAACCCACAAAAAAGGGATAGAGTAAAGATGGCCACTCTTAGTACAACCAATCCAAGCCGCAACCCAAGAAGGGTAATGAGAAGTCGAAGAAGGACACAGGAAAATGGTGTGAATAGCATAAAATATCTTGGCGCAACACCGAAGAATGTCGCTCCAAGTAGTGACTGGTGGCCAAGATAAAAGATTCCAAGTTAGAGGCAGATTTTGACTCCAAATCAAATCCAGAAAATGGGAAGTGGATCAATGAATCCAAACCCAGTGCCACTGTCTCTACCACCAAAGTCCAACCAAGAACCAGAAGAAACAAAGGAAGGGGAACACCTTTTTCACTCACATATGTGGGTAAAGGGAACTTCGTTGCATTTCATTGTCGATAGTGACAGTCAGAAGAACCTAATTTCAACATAGGTCGTCAGGCAGCTGGACCTACCGATAAAACCACACTCGTAACCCTACACCATCAGCTGGATTTTCCAATGACGATATCTTCGCGTCAACCAACATTGTTGTATGCCCTACAACATCAAGCCCTTCAAAGACGAGGTATTGTGTGATATTGATCCCCTTGAAGTTTGTGATGTTCTTTTAGGCCAACCATATTTGTGCAAGTGACATGTTGTGTATGAGTCTAGACCCTGTAGTGTTATTATTACTTTGGGTATTGTACAGTATACCAGAGGTAGCGTTGCCTACCGCTATTTCTTTAATCTCTACTAAGAAATGCAGCAAGGTCATTTCATAGACCGGGAAGTTCATCTTCTTTGTGATTCGTGCTCACAATAAGCAGAAGGTCACCACCACATCCATGACCTCTACATAGAGCCTCTCTTTGTAGCAGAAGAAAGTGGACGAGATAGTGGAAGAGTACAGAGACGTCTTCTCCTCACCCATCAGGGTATTGACGCACTGCCAAGTCAAGCATCCAATTGATCTAACCCCCAATGCCCCGCTACCTAATGGAACAGTCTATCATTGCTCGTTGATGGAAAATGTCGAAATCAAGTGCCAGATACAAGAGTTGCTTCAAAAGGGGAACATTCTACCCAACTCCTCCCCTTGCGGAAGCCCGATTGTGCTGGTGCAGAAGAAAGACGAGACCTGGCATCTCTGCATTGATTACAGAGAATTAAACAAAATTATAGTAAGGAACCGGTACCCAATTCCCCGAATTGATGACCTTCTTGACCAACTCAAGGGGGAAAAGTTCTTCAGCAAGATTGACCTAAAGTATGGCTACCACCAGGTTCCCATCGAGCCAACTGATGTATGGAAGACAACTTTCAAATCTAAAGAAGGTCTCTTCGAATGGTTGGTCATGCCCTTTGGCTTAACAAATGCACCAACAACTTTAATGAGATTGATGGATGATGTATTAAGACCCTTGACCAACTCTTTTTTGGTGGTATATCTGGATGACATACTCATCTTCAATAGAACTTGGGTTCAACAGGTTTTGGGCACTCTGCGGTAGCACAAGCTATATTCCAACTTGGAAAACCGATCCCTTGGCATGAACAAGGTTCAATACTTGGGTTACATTGTTGATGAGCATGGGGAACATGTGGATCTAGCTAAGATCCAAGTCATTTGTGATTGGCCAGCCCCAACCACACTAACTGAGCTTTGGAGCTTCTTGGGACTTGCCAACTTATACCGAAGGTTCGTGTTGGGATTCTCCCATATTGCATGGGCCCTCAACCGAGTAACCAAGGGTGGTGGAAAGGNGAGTTTGACCAATGTCTGCTCCAGGTACAATGAGACTTCCCTTCACTGTCACCTTGTGTAAGACCCTAAAGATTATGGCCACTAAGGTTACCAATTCGCAGTCAGCCCCTGGGTGGGTACAGTCGACAGTCCGATCTGAACGTACGGGTAGGGTATCTAGCCCGAAATCAACTTGAAAGGATTCCACGCAGTAATTATGGATTTACCTTTAAGCAATCCCCATAATATGATCTGACCACTACAATCAGTCAAACCACGAAGGGATAATCTCCGTAGCTCTCCCGAATGCGACCTTGTGCGTAACCCCTGTGTGAGAGGGGGATCCCAGGCAGACTTATACGATAATTGGATTTGACTCTCCCTAGCTTAGGATGCTAATGTTTGTTTTGGAAACTTTGGAGAGTTATGCTCACAGCCTAATCCAAAGTACTAGGCCTATTCTACTGTTGGTGGAGGATCCTAGAAAAGAAAATGTTCTAAATAATTTTTCATTAGCGTTCATTTTATAACTGTTCTTTACTCAAAAGGGGTGCATGGAAATGAAACGGATGGAATTATGACTTAGTCTCCAAAAAATGCATCAAAGATGATAAGCATTCATTTATTTTCCGATGAACATCTATCTGAGGGAGAGAAAGAGGGTTCTTTTCACTAACAAGCACTAATAAGGAATGTCCTCAAACGAATTTTCTTCAATGAAATCCGATGTGGTGCTAAAACTTTTTGAAATACCTTCTAATATGCAAAATCAATCATGAAGATGTTCCTTTATTGTTTGTATGTGAATAATGATCAATTCAAAATAATGCTCGTCTTGCTAATTATCTTTTTGGATCAATGAAAATCAGACCAACACAAGCAGGTTTCGTACAAACAATACAACCTCTTGTTGTGATCAAATCAAGAAGTGAAAGAAAACAAAAAATCAAAGAAAAATCAAGAACTTCACACCAAAATAAAAGTCGAAGAACAATAACCTTAACTAGAGTCAAATGAAAAGATCCGTAGGCTTCTGATGTCCTTCACCGGAGTTTCTCGCTCAGTCAAAAAGAAGAGAACAAAAATGGATTGGTTTCAAACTCCCAATCAACAGAAAAAATCAACAACAATGAAGAAAGCTACAAGACCTAAACAACAAGGTGTTTGTTCTTCAAAAAGAAAGATGTCAAAGTTGAAAAGGAAGAAGCATTGACTCACAGGGAGGCTCAACAAGTGAAACACAGAGGTAAAACCTTGAAAAAGAGCAATTCTGGAAAGTTTTTTGGCCAAAAGAGGGCTGACACTCTGTTGTAAAGGGCAGGGAGCGTTATAGCACTCTGTGTAAGGCACTCAGGGAGTGCTGGCACTCTGTTAACACAGGCACAGGGGCACCAGGTTCAAAAAGCTCCTAAAACTGTCAAAAAATCCAATTATTTCAGTCCAGTCTCGTCAATAAAGATGAGTGTGATGGGGTAGGGAGTCAATCAGCTCATAAAATCAATCAAAAAGGGGTGAAGCAGGTCTGAGAACAATCAAGGTGTGAGACAAGGTCTATTGAGGAGAAATCAAAACAAGAAGGTTTCGATTCGAGGACCTCCCCAGTGGAGTCGCCCGTTTCTGTTGTAGGAAAATCTCCCTGCAGACAAGTAGATTGCCTCAAAGAGCTAGACCCTAAACTCTAAGATAGAACATGCTTAACGTGGACACTGAATTCCTTTCAGATATATACAAACTAATGCATGAGGAGGAAGGAGAACATAAGTACCTTTTTATCGATGTTTGTCCCTGCACGCTCCGAGTTGAGCTCCAATCTTTCGCTCCTCGATGAGCCTTGTAGACAAAACAACAATACGACCACTTCCTACTCCATTGATATTAGCTTGAAAATAGATCTATCTATCAACGATAAGTTCATGTAAGATCATGCACAAACTAGAAAGAAACAGGCCAAGCATGTCATATTAACGAGAACAATGACATCAATACTTACAATCGTAGATGCCAATGCGACAACTTCGTCAAGTCCCCTTTGTCTAACCCTTGCTCGAAAGATCCATAATCTGGATGATAACAAATTCACTGGTCACTCTCCTTTAGTTGACTGTGTGTTTCCTATGAGATCATAGGTTTCATGCTAGCAATTCTCCCCCCTTTTTCACCATCATAGAGCCTACTTATATAGGTTAAGAGATGCTTAACCTCTTGAGGTGTCTTTAGGGTAGGTTGAGAAATTCCCTCAAATAAGGGATCTTCTGATTAAACCAAGAATTCAAATGCAACTACCTTCCAAACTTGAAAGATCCTCCCCTTATTCTCCTCAACGGGCCAACCAATGCCCATATTAGACAGTGCTCCCTCAAAAAGAGCATCAGGGCATTATAACGCTCCCTAGGAGGCTCAAGGGGAGTGCCAACGCTCTAAGGATGGGTAGCACTCCTTGAGAGGTGCAGTTTGGTGTTATAACGCTCCCTAAGACCTTATAGGGGAGCTCCAGCGCTCCTAAGGCTGATGTAGAGGAGCGCTCTCCTTCAAAACCCTAGTTTAAGAGCTCCTTTTAGGTGGTAAGAGTTCCTTGACTTCAGTTAATCATTCTCCCTCCTCCAAATCAAGTGTCTGAGGTATTCCAAGTGTCTCCTTGGTGTCATCATCATGGTAGTATGATTTTCTTGATGTTTGCGACACTCGTGAACGACATGCGACACTTGTGATAGTTGAGAGGAACATGCGACACTTACGACACTTATCGAAGTGAGCAATATTGAGGTGTAACAGCTTCTACATATTTCAGTAACTATTACATTAAAATTTGAGACTCTCTCCAACTTAATTCCTTGAGTTTCTATGTTGATTACATCTTTGATATACTGAGCTAATAACCATTGGAATTTAAAAAACATTTATTGATAAGAAGAAGCAAAATCCTGGATTTTTGGGGCCCTTCCTTGTTGCACAAGTCTATCCTCAATATCCATAGGTGGCATAGCTTGAGCTTCAATGCTATTGATATTGTTGCCTTCCTGAAGAGATAAAATATGGTGATTAATTGATGTAGAGGCTGAGTGCTGAAGGTAAACATGTGTCTTGAACTGATGGAATTCAATCTCCATCACTTCCCTTTGTTGTGTCAAGGAGGACAAAGCAATTTTGAAATCCCCCATTTCCCCTAAAAGCTGATGAAGCATGGAACAATTGTCAGGGATATTTCTTTGAGTTGCTTGAGAATATTTTTAAAGTCGCTCCAAGAGGGCTCCATTGAAATCCATTGTAACCAAAAAAGCCTTCGATCCCTAGAGATTCCAAACCCTAATCCAAAAATAACAAGTGCAAAATTGATAAAATGGAAGAGAAAAAGGACACAGGGATGATAACCTACCCTATTAGAATCAAAGACTAAGGATTAAAAATCACAAAAGAACTTGTAGAACTCAACGCACAAAGTCGATGAAGAGCAGGCCCTATCCTTTGTAACACGAACTAGAAATTCGACTACCGACAAGCATAACAACGAATACACCCACTCACATTTGTTGACTAACTGGAGCAGAAACCCAAAGCTCAAAGCTCAACCTAGGATGGAGACCCTTCTAAAAACCAACGAAGAACAATCCATGGGAAAAACTTGCATGTTGCATAAAATCTCGAGGAGGCACATACCATAATGAATGCTCACACTGCAGAAATAAACACAGAAATGTGCGGGACGAAGAGCACAAGGATCAAAGAGACTCTCCATTTCCAAATGTCTGCACGAAGAGGGAGAGGTGCAATTAAGGGATAACCACGACCCCCCTAACCCCATTTATATTAATTTCTCCACATTCCAATCTAGTATTTATCCTTTCCCATTGATCCGCTAAGGGGTTAAGGTCCCTTTTTATGTGGTAAAGTATAAAGTCAAGAAAACTATCAACCATAAACAAAATGCCAAAGATAACATTGTTAAAAACTGATCCAGCTGGATATTAGTGGCCACCCACCTATTCCAACTAGCTCCTCTTGACAATTTTTAGTTTAACACGTTCTTCTATAATTATTTGTAATTGTGGGTTCTACACTTCCAGGGTTGTTTGAATCCCCACAAAGTTTCTAGGTGGATATTGGTGGCCATCCACCTAATCCAACTGGCTTAGTTTGAAAGTTTTCATGTCAAACATCTTTTTGTACTTCCAGGGCCGTTTTGGGACCCTAAACAATGTTTTTTTAGATTTCCACAATCAAACTATAAACGAAGTCAGAGTTTGATGACACAATGTGTAGTTCTCAAAAATACCTTTCCAACGGGCTATCATGCGCCTAAAACAGAGGTCGTATGCAAAAGTTACGACCTCGGGAAGTTTAGTTACCAACTTACCCATCATGGCCCACATAACTTTTGGCATTTCATCTTCTAGGGTTAGGTTTTTGGATGTCTAGGGTTTTGGCATTCATGAGTAATTTTTAAAAGGCCTCTAGATCCTCATTGTAATCATTCTATTCAGCTGGATGCATGTAGCAAGCCACATCTCTTCTCAAAGATAGCTACCACCATTCGAGCAAGTTGTTTCTAGTTATGTAGTTTTACAGTTTCAACCTATTTTATGTATTCAATAGAAGTTATTTTTCACTGGACATTTGTTGTTGTTCTCTGTATATCTATGTTATTGTATTCAATATGTTATTCCTTTCATTCCTCTCATAAATTCGGATCAGTGGTATCATAGCGGTTTTCTCTTCATTTATTTTTCTTCATGCATGTCCCTGACAAGATATGGGTACAAGAAGTTTGGACTTGAACCCGTCGAGCCTTTGCAAGATCGGCCACGTTGAGCCCGACAAAAACCCATGGGGGATGAGAATAAATATGATGGAGTAGGAGATCCTTTTAAAATGCTGCTCAAGGAATCCCTTGCACGACAAAGGAACGAAATGATGAACAACTTTGCATAGATCCTTCGACGACTGCCCATATGAGATGCATCTTCATCAAGCGGCCATGAAACCCCTTTCAAGGTACAAGTAAATTTTTCTATTCCATTATTTGAAGGACTGATAGATGCAGATGCTGTAGATAAATGGTTGAATCTGCTCGAAGGGTATTTTTCAGTCCACAATTTTTCTGATAGGGAAAATATTACTTTTGCACTTGTCAAGGTCGTCCCCTATGTTAAGGACTAGTGGGATACTTACTCTAAGCAAAGGGCCAAAGAGGAATCTATAATATTTGCGGTCACCCTCACATGGGATTCCTTTAGGGATGTCATTAAACAAAAATACTACCCTGTTGGAAGCTACGAGGACCAGTACACAATATGGACCACACTACATCAGGAAAGGGATGAGACAGTACCAGATTTCATCAATAATTTCCGTACCTTATCCACCAAATTGGGTATTAAAGACTCTGAATGACATCTAGTGCTCAAATACCGTGGCTGTCTGCATAGACACATTCAAACAAAAATGGAGTTTTTGGACATCACATCATTACGTGCGACTTATAGATACGATGTCAAGATCGAGTAGAAATTTAAGTAGAAGAGGCGAGAGTTTGGATATGCAAACTCCTCACAGCTGAAGTAGGGAAAAGGTGGCCCCAACCCACAAAAAAGGGATAGAGTAAAGATGGCCACTCTTAGTACAACCAATCCAAGCCGCAACCCAAGAAGGGTAATGAGAAGTCGAAGAAGGACACAGGAAAATGGTGTGAATAGCATAAAATATCTTGGCGCAACACCGAAGAATGTCGCTCCAAGTAGTGACTGGTGGCCAAGATAAAAGATTCCAAGTTAGAGGCAGATTTTGACTCCAAATCAAATCCAGAAAATGGGAAGTGGATCAATGAATCCAAACCCAGTGCCACTGTCTCTACCACCAAAGTCCAACCAAGAACCAGAAGAAACAAAGGAAGGGGAACACCTTTTTCACTCACATATGTGGGTAAAGGGAACTTCGTTGCATTTCATTGTCGATAGTGACAGTCAGAAGAACCTAATTTCAACATAGGTCGTCAGGCAGCTGGACCTACCGATAAAACCACACTCGTAACCCTACACCATCAGCTGGATTTTCCAATGACGATATCTTCGCGTCAACCAACATTGTTGTATGCCCTACAACATCAAGCCCTTCAAAGACGAGGTATTGTGTGATATTGATCCCCTTGAAGTTTGTGATGTTCTTTTAGGCCAACCATATTTGTGCAAGTGACATGTTGTGTATGAGTCTAGACCCTGTAGTGTTATTATTACTTTGGGTATTGTACAGTATACCAGAGGTAGCGTTGCCTACCGCTATTTCTTTAATCTCTACTAAGAAATGCAGCAAGGTCATTTCATAGACCGGGAAGTTCATCTTCTTTGTGATTCGTGCTCACAATAAGCAGAAGGTCACCACCACATCCATGACCTCTACATAGAGCCTCTCTTTGTAGCAGAAGAAAGTGGACGAGATAGTGGAAGAGTACAGAGACGTCTTCTCCTCACCCATCAGGGTATTGACGCACTGCCAAGTCAAGCATCCAATTGATCTAACCCCCAATGCCCCGCTACCTAATGGAACAGTCTATCATTGCTCGTTGATGGAAAATGTCGAAATCAAGTGCCAGATACAAGAGTTGCTTCAAAAGGGGAACATTCTACCCAACTCCTCCCCTTGCGGAAGCCCGATTGTGCTGGTGCAGAAGAAAGACGAGACCTGGCATCTCTGCATTGATTACAGAGAATTAAACAAAATTATAGTAAGGAACCGGTACCCAATTCCCCGAATTGATGACCTTCTTGACCAACTCAAGGGGGAAAAGTTCTTCAGCAAGATTGACCTAAAGTATGGCTACCACCAGGTTCCCATCGAGCCAACTGATGTATGGAAGACAACTTTCAAATCTAAAGAAGGTCTCTTCGAATGGTTGGTCATGCCCTTTGGCTTAACAAATGCACCAACAACTTTAATGAGATTGATGGATGATGTATTAAGACCCTTGACCAACTCTTTTTTGGTGGTATATCTGGATGACATACTCATCTTCAATAGAACTTGGGTTCAACAGGTTTTGGGCACTCTGCGGTAGCACAAGCTATATTCCAACTTGGAAAACCGATCCCTTGGCATGAACAAGGTTCAATACTTGGGTTACATTGTTGATGAGCATGGGGAACATGTGGATCTAGCTAAGATCCAAGTCATTTGTGATTGGCCAGCCCCAACCACACTAACTGAGCTTTGGAGCTTCTTGGGACTTGCCAACTTATACCGAAGGTTCGTGTTGGGATTCTCCCATATTGCATGGGCCCTCAACCGAGTAACCAAGGGTGGTGGAAAGG
>JZKD02S0080864.1:0-25196 GCA_000966675.3 Picea glauca
CAAGTATTTAAGAACAGATAATGGAGGCAAGTTCACATCTTTGGAATTTGAAAATTATTGCAAGGAAGTTGGGATTGAAAGGCATAAAACCATAAGTTTACACTCTACAACAAATTGGTGTGGCTAAATACATGAACATGTATCTTCTAGAGAGAACAAGGAGCATGCTCAGTAATGCCAAGTTGCAATAAGAATTATGGATAGAAGCAATCACTATAGTTTTCTATCTAGTAAATCGGTCACCATCAATTGCAGTAGACTGTAAGATTCTTTAAGAGGTATGGAAAGGCTATTCTTGCATCTGAAAAGTTTTGGTTGTGATGCTTATGCTCTTATTTCTAAAGATTATCATTCTAAGTGGGGCCCCATATCAAAGAAGTATATTTTTGTTTTTTATGGTGATGGAGTTAAGGGATATAGAGTGTGGACTTACTGCCCACAAAAATCATCATTAGCAGACATGTGGTGTTTGATAAATCTCCTCTCATAAAATCAGAGAGTAGAAGTTGAAATGAAACAGGAACAAGTACCACAAAATCATCAAATTCAGTTGGAAAATCATGGTGGCAAATGGGTCTACAATCTGAAAAAAGGGAGTAGATGACAAAGTTGAAATATACTAAGACTGGTGGCAAAAGGACATTTTCAAATGGAAGGTATTGATTTTCGTGAAATATTTTCACTAGTTGTTAAGCTTGTTTCTATTTGTGTAGTATTAGCACTAGTTGCTTTACTTGATCTTGAGTTAGAGAAGCTAGATGTTAAAACAACCTTTTACATGAAGATTTAGACAAGGAGATATATATGGAACAATCAAAAAGATTTTTAGGATCACAAAAGAAGATTTGTTTGCAAACTCAAAAATTCATTGTATGGCTTGAGACAGTCTCCCAGTCAATGGTACAAGATGTGTGATTCCTTCATGGTGAGCCAAAATCTTACAAGAAATGAGTATGACCATTGTGTTTACTTCAAAAGTTTATAAAATGGTATATTCATTATCTTGGTGTTATGTGTTGACAATATGCTTGATGCAAGCAAAAGCATGTTTGAGATCAACGAGTTAAAGGCTTAGTTGGATAAGACTTTTGACATGAAGGATCTAGAAGCAACAAAACAAATTTCATGCATAGAAATACACATAAATAGAAAACATGGTAACTTAGTTGATCACAACAGAAGTATGTGCAGAAGATACTTATGAGATTCGTTATGAATAATGTGAAATCAGTGAATATCCCTTTGGCTTCCATTTTAAGCTTTATTAAGGTTTATGTCATAGTAATAAAGAAAGAAAGGATTACATATCTCGTGTACCATACAATAGTGCAATATGACGTTTAATGTATGTGATGGTATGTAGAAGACCAAATATTTCACATGTAGTTGGTGTTGTCAATAGATACCTGGAAAATTCAGGTAGAAAGATTTGGGCAATAGTGAAATGGGTGCTTCGATATCTTAGAGGCACAAGTGCTTATTGTATCACCTATAATGGTTGTAGTGACTCAATTTATGGTTACGATGATTCATATGTTGCAGGTGATTTGGACAAAAGAAAACCTACTTCAAGTTATGTCTTTACTCTTGTAGGAGTCACATGCATGCAAGGAGACAATTTGGTTAAAGGGATAATTGGATGAGATTGGAGGAAATCGGTCCATCTTATCACAGTAAGACCAAGCATATTGTATGTTATCACACAAATTCTAGCTTGGGAAAATCCCAACTCAAACCACAAAGGTGTGACAACTATGGGAGTATTTAACCACTAACACCTTAGATAAACACTCCCCTCACTTTAGTGATAATGAAATCACCACAAGGGGGGAATCCTGGGTGACCCCAGGGGGATTGAGATGGAAAGTGATAAGATATGAGAGGTGCCCCTATAGGTTAAGGTTAAATGTGGAGATGAATCTTGGGAGATAATATCGTGAGAGGTTAATTGGTTACCAAAGGTGATGTACCTACAAAAAATTGTTATCCCTCAAATCAATGGGGATGCATCAAGTAATCTTGGTGTCCCAAATTGCAGTAGTATGAAAATATATATATCAGAAATGTTATCACGGAGATTGTACAAGAGTGAGACAACTATGGGAGTAGCTACCCACTGTCACCTTAGATAGATACTCCCCTCGCTTTGGTGATGATAAGTCACCACAAGGGAGGAATCCCAGTGACCCTAGGGGGATTGATATGGAAAGTGGTAGAATGATCAATGAAGCCCCTATAGGTCAAGTTTGTAAGTGGAAAAAAGATTGGAAGAGGTATTGATGATGAAGGGTGTTTTTCAAAGTGTTGTGTACCGGCAAGACAACGTTAAACCTTCTTGAGACAAGAAAATTGATCAAGATACAATCCAAATAACCAAGGAGAAGATCGAGGAAATATTGTTGTCCTAAATTGCAGTAGTATATCAGCAAAGTAAATTAGTAAATGGCTGAAAAATATATTGCCAAAAGTCAAGTAAAAGATACTAGAAACCAAGCTAGCAATGACTAGTTTAACTTCCACTAAACAGAGAAAGACTTTATTGGCATTTAGGGTTGTTTATTAGATGTTATTAGTAACTTATCATTGCAACCAAGTGGTTGTAGAAAAAAAATGATACAACAGAAAATTCCAACCACATAAATCAACAAGCAAGCCATCAAAAAGATAGCCAATGAGCAATATAACAATAATCTAGGTTCACAAGTAAATTTCAACGGTGGAAAAGTGAGCAATAGATTAAAAAATGTGAGTTTTGTTGCAACCCTAATGGCTGTATCATTAAGTTAATTGAAAAAAGAGAATTCCTTGGCCATGTTATCCCCATTTTGTGGGATAACTAAGGAGATCATGTCTCGAGGCCCTCAGGTTGCAGATATGGAGTGCTAAGAGATCATATGACCAGTAGTGTCCACTTGCACATACATAAACTCGCTCTGTCACCACATTTGATCCATTGTCTGCACATCCACCACACCAGCTAGCTTCTAGAAAGTGGATGGGTCTTTCTCCATGTGGTACAAGTAAGGTATTGTGGCAAGTAATCACCCTAATATTTAAGGCATTTAAGCATGTTATATTTAAGCTACTTTTGATTATAGAATGCCCGTTTGGATATTATTCTTTTGACCCTGTTTCACCTTGGTGAGTGTCATATATTTCCTAGTAAGTGGCCAACCTTTGGGAAATGTTTGCAACTGGGTTCCCTTGAGGGGTTATCGTACCATTCCCAACCATACATACCACTTTCCACTCATTACTTTCACATCATACTGCCCTCTTCTAGGCCCTTTGACTTTAGTGACCCAAGAAGGGCATGTACCTCATTTCATGGTAAGAAGGGGTTGAAGGCCAAGAGGGATTGTTGTTGGCTAAAACGATAAAATCCTAGATCTTAACCTTCCAGATGCTTCGCCCAGGGATCCTGGAGAAAGCAATGAAACACTTCTCTGTAAGAAAAGGGGGACCTACAAGAATAAATGATAATGAATGATTAAGGGGTTGGTTGGAGGATAGGAGGTCTCATCACGAGTTGACCTATCATGATCATGGGTATTTAGCGGTATGACATTACCATCATCTGGTCACCAAGACAGGGTAGTGGCTCTCAGGTGCACAACTGAGAGAAAGGGGGTCTCATCACGAGCCAATCTTCTCATTTCCGCAAGGTATTTGTGAATGACACTGTCATTATCTAGAAACTGTGCTAGGACAGTGGCCTTCAACTCGTTCCTTAAAACATGAAATAAACAATACATGGCAAGAAGATGGGCTTGGAAAAAATTCATTGGAAATGAAGGTGCCACACACCCTCTACAAAGGCACCCATGAATGAGATAATACGAGCCCTTGTATGTCATTAAACTCAACAACCTATGAATTCTAAACCCCTTCAACCTCATCATCCATTACAAAACCTTGGGAACATCCCCTACTTGAGGTCTTTGGTCTACCCAATAGGACCTTTATGACACCCCTCCCATACTTAATCTTGGTCAATTGTATAGGGTCTTTGAGAATTTGTTTGATTTGATGAGGTAGTTTTGATGCACATTCTTAGGTGTATTTCTTATTAGACGTGGTTTACACTTGTCATGATATATTTGAATTCAGATCTTTGGAGGGCGTACCCTTTTGCTTTACAGGACCTTGCTTGGTGGCCAGTTTTGGGAGAACAATCCTAGCTTGGGCTTCCATGGGGCAAGAAGCCCACAGGTTGAATGTGGTAGGTCCGCATACCGAATCATAGAGAGATGTATTTGGAGGCTTACTTGACATCATGGACGATCTTATCCAACCCCTAGCACCCAAACGATTTTCCTAGGAGAGGAAAAGCATCATTTTTTTAAGGATGATGTCATACATGAGAGGGTTTGATCGTGATGGAGCGATTGCACATTGACACTTGGAGTATTTTCAACGGATGAGGCATGGAGAAGGCCTAGCACACCATGAGGAGGCTCAAACAACCCCAATGAATTTCACATCTTCTCCAACAACTTTCTCAAGTGCCAAAACGTGCCCTAAAGGGGTGATCTCACCTTGTTCTAGGGTTTCTTTTGTGTGAAAGTGAATTTTAAGATGAATTGTTTAATATTATTTTGATGCAAGCGGTAAGATAAGGGTTTTTGACCCCTTATTTTATGTTTTACCCCTGCTAAATGGAAAAACTATGTGAATGACATTTTGTATAAATAGAGATCATGAAATCTCATTTTGAAACATAGCTCTCCCATTGTGAAGAGCTAAGGACTGAAATTTTTGCTACCCTTGAAGCTTTTTGTTCTCTTTTTCTATGGTGTGTTGTTTCTTTTGTTGTAGACTTGATGATGATGATGATGCGCTAGCTCTTGGAGGTCATTTCTAGCTATTGTGGTGGTTTATCTTGGCATACTATGGTTTATCTTGTGTTATTTGGATTGGTAAGACTTTTTACTTGTTGCTATCATATGTAATTCAAGCTCAAGGTTGATTTTTCTAAGGCTAAGTAGGAATTATAAGTGAATAAACCCCTACTTTAGTTCCACCATAATTTTAAGCATAGAATTATTGTTTGCAAGGGTTTCCTAAGGAAGTATAAGGATATACACCCCTTAGTTTTAAACCCTAGCTAGGTTATTTGCCTTGGGAATAAGATGATTTATAACCCCAAAGAGGTAGTAGCTCTAGCTCTTTATTTTTGACCCCATTAACCCATTAATCAAAGGCACTAGTCATTTCATTGGAGAAATAAAACATTGCATTGGTAAATGTGAAAGTTAATGTTTTGAATTTCTCTCACTTGGATATTGTTCCTTGAGCGCTAGGTTATCTTGCCTCATTGAGGCGTCCTCTTTCACCCATTAAAACTTGATATTGTTACAAAAATAACCTACATCTTTCAGGGCTTCATAAATCTAACCCTCTAACCCTAGATAAATCCTAAACTAACCCTAGATATTAGTTATAACTTTTCCCTAACAAGCTACTAACCCAAGCGCACCTTTTGGGAAAGTTTGAGGTAATTTTCATTGGCTGAATTTTCTGTTATAAGTCTTGGTTTTATACATCCATAAGGCTTATAAATATTACTACAGTAAGATTTTTGTTGCAGCCTTGCTTTATTGCTAAAGTCTTGCTCTTCCATTCTTAGTTGAACTAGTTTTACTAGCTTGTCTCTTGCTTATTCAACTAGACTTTAAGCATGTATTTTGTAGTTCTTATTATCCTTTACATGCTGATATATATCATTGATTTTTTCTGCAATCAGGGACAACAATCTTAACTTGCTTTTCCACCTAACATATTGCATCATATACTTGGTTTTCCTTGTGTATCGGGAAAGTATTCACTCTTGGCAGGTTACTCAAAGCATTGGCAACCTTAAGCAACCATCTAGACTCATTTCCAAGTTCCCTTTTCCATCTAGAAACTTGACCTTTAGGGGAATCCATTCATACATCTTATTTTTCATCTCAATCCCCCTAGGGTCATCGAGATTCCCCGCTTGGGGTGACTACCTCACCTCTAATGTGACGGGAACACCTGCCTAAGGTAACAGTGGGTAGGTTCTCTCTAAGTTGTCGCCATTGGTGGTTGGGTGGGGCTTTTCCCAACCTACAACTTGTGCAACAACATTTTGGCATCGTTGTCAGGGAGGATTTTGAATCCTCTTCCGAATCCTAATGACACTTTATCAAGATATCCCAAAGCCTCTTCCCTATCTTTCTTGGCGACTCCACCCAAGGGACGCTCCCTTTTTTACCATTTTGATGAGCTCCTTTTGAAGCTCATCTGGAGACTCCACCTTCCAAGAACCCACCTTATCCCTTTCCACCCTTTGATGAGCCTTGAGCTCATCTGGTGACTCCATTGAGGTATTTTCCTAAGTGATGGAAGTATGTCTTTGTGGCGTTTCCATGAGGCATGCAAAGCCATGGATATCGAGGATGTTTATTGGTATCCAAACAAGTGCCCGATGAATTGGCTTGAATCCATCCCAAAGTTTGATGGTGATCCTTCCCTGGCCATTACACACGTTGTCATGTTCACCCAACTTATCTTAGACTTATATTGTGATCAAGATGATGTAATAATAAGGTTGTTTCTCTTGTCATTTGAAGAGAAGCAGAGAGATTGGCTCAGATATTCTTGCAAGCCCAGAAGTATATCTTCTCCAACAACCCTTGTCCAAGAATTTCTTAAGCATTGGGGCCCTAGAACTCAGAATTTTGAGGATACTATTCAGGATATTGA
Source organism: Picea glauca (assembly GCA_000966675.3). Taxonomy (NCBI): domain Eukaryota; kingdom Viridiplantae; phylum Streptophyta; class Pinopsida; order Pinales; family Pinaceae; genus Picea; species Picea glauca. The sequence goes on from JZKD02S0080864.1 coordinate 6,733, forward strand.
GGATGTATTTCTATGTGCAAAGATTACCTATGGCCTTATCATAGATTTGAAGGAGACCCTCCATATAAAGTCCAACGAGATAACAATTCTAGAAAAGGAGGATGATAATAGTGAGGAAAGTTTTGAGTGCCTCAAGGAAAACATGCAGGAAGACAATGAGTTCTGTGAACAATTACTTGAACATTTCCATAATAAGGACTTCTTGGTCAAGTTTTGTGTGCAAATAAAGGAATAATACAATGTTATCCTCCACAATTATAAGGGGAAGCCTACCCTCAACATGGCATGGGAGGTTACCATTTCCTATTTTAGAGTAAAGTCACTGTGTAACACTGTGACAGAAAGGTATGACTACCAGGAAGGTTTCCCAGCTCAGGATCGATCATTCTTGATACCCGAAGAATTTTGTAAACTTATTAGAGATCAAGATCACAATGGTGAATTCTTTGAATCTATTGAAAATGACGAAAACTTGCATGAAGGAAAGATATGTGAAGAAAACCACCAAGAAGATCTCGATGAAGATCCGAACGAGACATTTGATGAAGATTAAGTGCTCATATCTGCCCTTCCATTTGATAAAGACATCCAAGAATTTTTTCCTCTTGCACATCAAGAAGAGAACATGGTGAGTTGTAATCCTTTTGAAGATCTTGATGACACGTTATTCCATGACTTTGGAAGTGAAAAAGTATTAGAGGAACCCTCAGATGTGATAGATCTTTTTGAGAGGAGGCAAACAAAACACTCTATACTAAGGATAAAACCCATTGTGATGAAGAGGCGATAGAGGGGCATGTGCATAAAGAGAGAGAAGAATTTTGAAGAATCACAACATGTTGAGACATCATTATATTTTATCTTGCTTGATGAAGGTGAGGTTGCCCAACCTTGATTTCCTCTTGTGCATGAAGTTGAAGAAACAATTAGTCTCAATGATGAAGAAATTGAAGATCCAGTTGAAATCTCCCTAGCCTCTGTCCTTCCTCGACACAAAGACAAAGAGATGTTTATTTTCAGTCACATGGTATTATGGAAGAACCTTTGGATATGGTTGATGAGCATATAGACACTTTCATACAGACTGGCAAACACAGGTGGGATTTTGGTCATCTCATTTTTTATAGAGACCCCATTTACGATATTGAGGGTAGCCCTCAAGAAAGGGGGTTTGAGTTATCGTCTTCAGGGGATTACTTTTCATTCAGGCATGATTCATATGCTTGGTGGTCGGATGATGACATGATTACAAATTTATTCGAGGATGACCAGTTGCAGCGTTTTCATGATGATTTTCAGTCATCCCTTGGTACTTGTGATGCATATATTTTTGGGAAACTAGACTTTTTGTATGAGGACTCTCGACCACCTTCATCATCAATTCTGGAAGAATACCAAGATGTGGCCATCTCAGAGCGAACAGAGGCTCACTCTACAAAGAGGAAGTATTTTCATATTGAGGATTTCTACAGGGATTCACAAATGAAGAGGCCACATTTTTCTTTCTCTAGACGCGAGGTTGTCCCTTACTCCATATCTTCTTCTCTGGGAAGCCATGCAGTCTTCTTCCGATATCTCATCTCCCCTCAGTGTTCAACAACCAGTGGATCTTTGTGTGTGAATGAAGATGAATCGTCGTCTATATACGATATCCCTCTTCAAAGATGGATTGATCAAGCTTGTGGTTACACTTTCATGCAGGATGATTAGGATGATGGTTTATATTTCCAGCAATATTTTCTCCCTCCCACCCATCTCCATGAGTTTCATTTTACGATTGATTATATATCTATTTATGCTCATGATCATTTTGTGTTGGACTTATCTTTGTTGTTTCACATGACTAAGCACATGGAGATATACTTTGATGAGATGATCAATTGGTTGCACTGGTTGTATGACTTCACCTGATATTCAGGGCCCCAAGGCCCCCAAGTAAGTAGGTAGGTCATATTCCTTTCCTTTCATTTTTATCTTGATTTCTCATATTAATTTAGATGTATTTCATTTTTCATTTTTCTTTACTTGCATATTGATTTCATGCTTAATTTAGAAATTTTTAAAAAATGCTAAAATTTTCTTTTCTAGATTAGTTTTCATTTGGATTTTGGCATATATGGAAGAAGGGTGATTAGTTTTCATACAGAATCACAGAGAGATTCCTTTGGAAGCTTACTTGACATCATGGAGGATCTTATCCAGCCCCTAGCACCCAAACGATTTTCCTAGGAGAAAAAAAACATCATTTTTTGAAGGATGATGTCATACATGAGGGGGTTTGATCGTGATGGAGTGATTTCAGATTGACACTTGGAATATTTTCACCGTATGAGGCATGGAGAAGGCCTAGCACACCATGAGGAGGCTCAAACAACCCCAATGACTTTCACATCTTCTCCAACAACTTGCTCAAGTGCCAAAACGTCCCCTAAAGGGGCGATGCCACCTTGTTCTAGGGTTTTTTTTGTGTAAAAGTGAATTTTAGATGAATTGTTTAATATTATTTTGATGCAAGGGGTAAGATAAGGGTTGTTGACCCTTTATTTTATGTTTTACCCTTGCTAAGTGGACAAACTATGTGAATGACATTTTGTATAAATAGAGATCATGAAATCTCATTTTGAAACATAACTCTCCCATTGTGAAGAGCTAAGGACTGGAATTTTCGCTACCCTTGAAGATTTTTGTTCTCTTTTTCTATGGTGTGTTGTTTATTTTGTTGTAGAATTGATGATGATGATGATGCACTAGCTCTTGGAGGTCATTTCTAGCTATTGTGGTGGTTTATCTTGGCATACTGTGGTTTATCTTGTGCTATTTGGATTGGTAAGACATTTTAGTTGTTGCTATCATATGTAATTCAAGCTCAAGGTTGATTTTTCTAAGGCTAAGTAGGAAGTATAAGTGCATAAATCCCTACTTTAGTTCCACCATAATTTTAAGCATATAATTATTGTTTGCAAGGGTTTGCTAAGGAAGTATAAGGATATACACCCCTTAGTTTTAAACCCTAGGTAGGTTACTTGCCTTGGGGAATGAGATGATTTATAACCCCCATGGAGGTAGTAGATCTAGATTTTTACTTTTGACCCTATTAACCCATTAATCAAAGACACTAGTCGTTGCATTGGAGAAATAAAATGTTGCATTGGTAAACGTGAAAGTTAATGTTTTGAATTTATCTCGATTGGATATTGTTCCTTGAGCACTAGGCTATCTTGCCTCATTGAGGCGTCCTCTTTCACCCATTAAAATTTGCTACTGTTACAAAACTAACCTTCATCCATTAGGTTTGTATAAATCTAACTCTCTAACCCTAGATAACTCCTAAACTAACCGTAGAAATTAGCTATAACTTTGCCCTAACAAACTACTAACCCTAACGCACTTTTTGGGAAAGTTTTAGGTGATTTTCATTGGCTGAATTTTCTGTTATAAGTCTTGGATTTCTACAGACATAAGGCTTATAAATATCACTACATTAATCTTTTTGTTGCAGCCTTGCTTTATTGCTAAAGTCTTGCTCTTCCATTCTTGAATTGAACTAGTTTTACTAGCTTCTCTCTTGCATATTCAACTAGAGTTTTAGCACATATTTTGTAGCTCTTATTATCCTTTACATGCTGATATATATATATCATTGATTTTTGTTGCAGTCAGGGAAAACAAGCTTAAATTTCTTGTCCACCTAACATATTGCATCATATACTTGGTTTTCCTTGTGTCTCGGATAGGTATTCACTCTTGGTAGGTTACTCAAAGCATTGGCGACCTTAAGCAACCCTCCAGACTCATTTACAAGTTCCATTTTCCATCTAGAAACCTGACCTTTAGGGGCATCCATTCATACATCTTATTTTTCGTCTCAATCCCCCTAGGGTCACCAGGAATCCCCGCTTGGGGTGACTACCTCACCTCTAATGTGACGGGAACACCTGCCTAAGGTGACACTGGGTAGGTTCTCTCTAAGTTTTCACCTATTGGTGGTTGGGTGGGGATTTTCCCAACCTACAACTTGTGCGACAACATTTTGGCATCATTGCCGGGGAGGATTTTGAATCCTCTTATGAATTCTAACAACACTTTGGAAATCTATCCCAAAGTCTCTTCCCTAGATTTCCTAGCGACTCCACCCAAGGGATGTTCTCTTTTTCACCTTTTTGATGATCTCCTTTTGAAGCTCATCTGGAGACTCCACCTTCCAATAACCCACCTTATCCCTTTCCACCCTTTGATGAGCCTTGAGCTCATCCGACGAATCCATTGAGGTATTGTCCTAAGTGACAAAAATATGTCTTTGTGGTGTTTCCATGAGGCATGCAAGGCCCTAGATATTGAGGATGTTTATTGGTATCCAAACAAGTGCCCGATGGATTGGCTTGAATCCATCCCAAAGTTTGATGGTGATCCTTCCTTGGCGATTGCACACATTGTCATGTTCACCCAAATTATCTTAGACTTATATTGTGATCAAGATGATGTAATAATAAGGTTGTTTCTCTTGTCATTTGAAGAGAAGCAGAGAGATTGGCTCAGATATTCTTGCAAGCCCAGAAGTGTATCCTCTCCAACAACTCTTGTCCGATAATTTCTTAAGCATTGGGGCCCTTGAACTCAGAATTTTGAGGATACTATTTAGGATCTCGAGGATGCCTTTCTATGTGAAAATCTTCCTTGTGGCCTTATCATAGATTTGAAGGAGACCCTCCATATAAAGTCCAACGAGATAACAATTCTAGAAAAGGAGGATGATAGTAGTGAGGAAATTTTCGAGTGCCTCAAGGAAAACATGCAGGAAGACAATGAGTTCTGTGAACAATTACTTGAACACTACCATAATAGGGACTTCTTGGTCAAGTTTTGTGTGCAGCGAAAGGAAGAATACAATGTTATCCTCCACGATTATAAGGGGAAGCCTACCCTCAACATGGCATGGGAGGTTACCATTGCCTATTTCCGAGTAAAGTCATTGTGTAACGTTGTGACAGAAAGGTACGGCTACCAGGAAGGTTTCCCAGCTCAGGATCGATCATTCTTGATTCCCAAAGAAGTTTGTAAACTTATTAGAGATCAAGATCGCAATGGTGAATTCTTTGAATCTATTGAAAATGACGAAAACTTGCATGAAGGATAGATATGTGAAGAAAACCACCAAAAATATCCCGATGAAGATCCGCACGAGACATTTGATGAAGATGAAGTGATCATATTTTCCCTTCCATTTGATGAAGACATACATGCATTTATTCCTCCTGCACATCAAGAAAAGAACATGGTGAGTTGTAATCCTTTTGAAGATCTTGATGACACTTTATTCTATGACTTTGGAAGTGAGAAATTATTAGAGGAACCCTCAGATGCGACATATCTTTTTGAGAGGAGGCAAACAAAGCACTCTATACTAAGGATAAAACCCATTGTGATGAAGAGGCGATAGAGGGGCATGTGCATAAAGAGAAAGAATAATTATGAAGAATCACATGTTGAGACATCATTATATTTTCTCCCGCTTGATGAAGGTGAGGTTGCGCAACCTTGCTTTTCTCTTGTGCATGAAGTTGAAGAAACAATTAGTCTCAATGATGAAGAAATTGAAGATCCAGTTGAAGCCACCCTAGCCTCTATCCTTCCTGGACACAAAGACAAAGAGATGTTTATTTTCAGTCACATGCTATTATGGAAGAACCTTTAGATATGGTTGATGAGCATATAGACACTTTCATACAGACTGGCAGACACAAGTGGGATTTTGGTCATTTGATTTTTTATAGAGACCCCATTTACGATATTGAGGGTAGCCCTCAAGAATGGGGGTTTGAGTTATTGTCTTCAGGGGATTATTTTCATGTAGGCACAATTCATATGTTTCACGATCGGATGATGACATGATTACATATTTATTCGAGGATGACTGGTTGCAACATTTTCATGATGATTTTTAGTCATCCCTTGGTACTTGTGATGCATATATTTTTGGGAAAGAAGACTTGTTGTATGAGGACTCTCGGCCACCTTCGTCCTTGATTTTGGAAGAATACCAGGATGTGGCCATCTCAGAGTGATCATAGGCTCACTCTACAAAGAGGAAGTATTTTCATATTGAGGATTTATACAGGGATTCACAAATGAAGAGGCCACATTTTTCTTTCTCTAGACGCGAGGTTGTCCCTTACTACATATCTTCTTCTCTGGGAAGCCATGCAGTCTTCTTTCGATATCTCATCTCCTCTCAGTATTCAACATGCAATGGATCTTTGTGTGTGAATGAAGATGAACCGTCATCTATATACGATATCCCTCTTCAGAGATGGATTGATCAGTTTTGTGGTTACACTTTCATGCAGGATGATCAGGATGATGGTTTCTATTTCCAACAATATTTCCTCCCTCCCACCCATCTCCATGAGTTTCATTTTACGATTGATTATATATCTATTTATGCTCATGATCATTTTGTGTCGGACTTATCTTTGTTGTTTCACATGATTAAGAACATGGGGATATACTTTGATGAGATGATCAATTGGTTGCATTGGTTGTATGACTTCACCTGACATCATCTATCACATGATCTTCAGAGCCCTAAGGCCCCTAGGTATGTAGGTAGGTCATATTGTTTTCCTTGCATTTGCATCTTTATTTCTCATATTAGTTTAGATGCATTTCATTTTTCATTTTTCTCTACTTGCATATTGATTTCATGCTTAGTTTAGAAATTTTTGAAAAATGCTAAATTTTTCTTTTCTAGATTAGTTTCCATTTGGATTTTGACATATATGGAAGAAGGGTGATAGAACCACCCTAGATTTTATGGTTTCTTGTTTCAATGTAGGCACAGGTATACCGGGATATGTTGCAGTTCTCGTGCACTCTATGACGAGTACATGTCCCCAAGTAGGAAGCAAATGCTATACCCATTTTGTGGGATAACTAAGGATATCATGTCTTGAGGACCTCAGGTTGCAGATATAGAGTGTCGAGAGATCACATGACCAAAAATGTTAACTTGCACATATAGAAGCCCACTCCATCACCACATTTGATCCATTGTCAACACATCCACCACACCAACTAGTTTCTGGAAGGAAGATGGGTCTTTCTCCATGCGATACTGTTGATATTTTACTTATACATCTAGCCGTTACGGTTCTTCTTTATTATTACAACCATTTAGAACATTAGCTGCATATATATGATCACTGAAAGAGAGACAATCACAGGAACACGAGAGACAAAGATTATCCTAGGAAACCCTTTAGGGGGAGAAAACCCAACAAACTTCCTCAATATAGATTAGCCAACCAAGAACAATGCTTCTCTCCAAGAGAGAACTAACAAGGCATAAGATCATCCTCTACTCCTTCACTAGGGGTGAGTAGCGCAACAATTAACCAAGAGACACCAAGAGATAAAACAGAACCCTCCTTGACGTCACACCTAGCTGCAGTAGATTCTTCTTTGAGACTTGCACACTTTTCCTCTTGTTGCAGAGCTTATGAGTGAGAGTGAGAAAATGAGGCGATGGCCTCCCTTATAAATAGTGGTCTGACCAGCCTAAAATTAGGTCTGGGCCGACCTATCACTTTACCCTTTTATTTTCTATTTTACATGTCAAGGCACAATAGGGCCAACTTTTACAAAGGCACAATAGGGCCTAATTAACAAATATAATACAATAATATTCTCTAGGGAAAATACAATAAGGATATCTTCCGAAGCTACTCAATATTCAACACTCCCTCTTAGAAAGGAAGGTATTATTATTGTCGCAATCATCATCATTGCTTCTGCGCTTTTGCATACTTGGTCATTGTCTTGTTGTCAATCACAGATCTATATATCATAGGAATTTCTGCACTTTCACTGGGGTAATGTACCAACTTGCATTGGGGTTACCAACCTGCACTGGGGTAGCGTACCATCTTGCGTTGGGGTAGCATACCAGCCTTTTCTGGGGTTAACAACCTGCATTGGGGTAGTATACCATACTGCGTTGGGGTTACCAACCTGCACTGGGGTAGCGTACCAACCTGCGTTGGGGTTACCAAACTGTGCTAGGGTAGCGTACTAGCCTACGTTGGGGTTACCAACCTGCATTGGGGTAGCTTTCCTCTACTGAGGATCTCATCACTTCCCTCTACTGGGGAACACATCACTTCTTGCTATTGGGGAACTCATCAATTCCCACTACTGGGGAACACATCACTTCCCGCTACTGGTGAAGCCTTTCTGGATCTCTCCAAGCTTGTCTTTGGAATACTCGAACAAGGGCTTGGTCAACACATCTTCTACCTGTTCGTCGATGGAAATATATTGGGGTAGATTTCCTCTACCTATTGAGGATCTCATCACTTCATGCTACTGGGGAACTCATCACTTCCCACTACTAAGGAACACATGAATTCCCACTACTGGTGAAGCTTTTATGGATCTCTCCAAGCTTGTCTCTGAAATAATCGAACAAGGGCTTGGTCAACACATCCGCTACTTGTTCGTCGGTGGAAATATAATGGAGTCTTGTTGCTCCCTTATGTACCATGTCTCGGACATAGTGGTATTTGATCTCGATATACTTGGACTTGTCATGACATACTGGGTTCACTGACAACTTTTTATGCAAATCTAGTTGTCATAAAAGATACAAGTTTCCTCCAACTCGAGATCAACCAATTTTGCAATCAACTTCCGACACCAAATTGCTTTGTCACAAGCTGACCATGCTGCCACATACTTTGCCTCTATGGAACTGAGTGCCATACAGGTTTTCTTCTCCCTGAGTCACGAGATCATAGTTGATCCCATACCAAAGCGACATCCGGATGTACTTTTTCAGTCTGTGAAACTGCTTGCCCAATCTGAATCTTTGTAGCCCTGCAATCTTATCTCATAATCCGAGATATATCTGAGTCCATAATTGATTGTATCCTTCAGGTACCTCATCACATGTTTCACCAAATTTCCATATCACATTGCACTAAACTGGTACGCTTGCTCAGCTGCAACTCAATCTGCACAATCATGTGTTGGTTATGTGTGCTTTCTATAAAGCACTGTCTGGCTCATTGTCTGAGAGTGTGTCATCTACTCTCTCTGCAACTATTTCTTCTGGAACTATGAATTTGCACCTGCAACTTCTCTTTTTGAAGCTGAGAATGTTTGCTCCATTCTCACTGTAGCTGCTGAAATCTGAGAGTGGCTCCTCTATTCTATCACCACAACAACTTCATTTGAAACTAGAAGTGGATCAATAACTGACACAGGGGATAGCCTATCCTCTTTCTCTGGAGGTAACTCAATCTTCTATTGTAGTCATGTCTCCATGGCCCGACTCATGTACTGCACCAATTGGTACTAGAAATAACTCAATCTCAAATACAGGGATTGCCATACATTCTCCCTATGAATCTCATACTGTGTCAACTTCTTTTAATGAATCATGTTTGTTATATATATACTTCTTTTGATTACTGGAGCAAGTGTCTCGTCATAGTCGTCTACCTCCTGCTGGGAGAATCCTCTGGACACAAATCAGGATTTGTACATATTTATACTGTTATTTGCAACATGCTTGATCTACTAGATCAATATTGGAAGTCACAATTGGCTTCCCTTATAGTCTCAAGGAAAAATCCATATCCCATTCCTTTTGAATGGATTTCTCCTCTGTCACTGAAACATGGGAATCTTCCTAGGAGATTTCACATCTCCTAGAAGTCTCTGAAGCTACGATCTAGTCTTCTCAACTCATGGCATCTATCTGTCAGTCATAGAAGACATCTATTTTTCTCATATGATCCTCTATGAGATCAGACTCACTCTGAGTCTCCATGCTCCCTATGAATCTTGATTCCCTCTGAGTCTATATAATCTTCGGAGCCATCTGCTCCCTCTGATATGGCTCATCAATTCTATATGGCTTTGCATCTTGCAAAGTATGTTGGTCTCTTCTTGGTTATTGCATTGATTCTAGGTAGGCTCTTCTGGCTCTACTAACTCTTTCTAATGATCTGAAGAGTGATCAGTTGCACTAGAGGATTTGTTTTGTCATCTTTGGAGTCTTCTGCTCTTCGTGATATGTATTCATATGAGATGTTGTGTATCTAGCAAAAGTAGCTTCTTCTTCTTCTTCTTTTTCTTCGGTACATGGATGTATACGGTCATGTAAACAAATTGGATAGTATGCTCCATGTCTCATCTAATATGTTTCCTTCTGCAACCGTCACTATAGCTCCCTCAGGGTTATCACCCGTGACCTGCCTGGGACAAGAACAACAAAGGAGAAACAGTAGACACGAATAATACTCTTTATAATAATAAAAAAAAAAATAGTGAGAACAATCGTCATAGTAGCTCCTTTAGAGCTATCACTTGTGACCTGCCTGAAACAAGGGTCAAAGGTAAGAAATACAGTAATAAGAAATAAGAGCAACACTCTTCTAGTGTTGTAATCAATCATTTATCCATGGTAACCTGGAAACAAAACAAGAAGTTTCTTCTAGAGGAGATGTTAGTTATATCTAGTAAATAATTATAATCAACATTTATCTCAATAGTACTCACATGCTACCAAGTATTCAATAATAAAACTTTTCAAATATTTCTATCACAACTATAGTGTTTAGCAGTTATCAAACTTGATATGTGTAAATTTGAATCTTATCAATTTAATTGATCAAACCTGGAACCTGGAGTCTTGTCGTCAAGAATGAGTGTGTTGTTTTTCTTCTGAGTCTCCTTCACTCAAGATGACAAGTATTTTTCTTCAACCTGTCTTATGTACTAAGATAATATGCTTTCTTGACAGAAATACGAGTTAGAGAATAAATTCTATAATCTCAACCTTAATCAATCTAATATTTTGACTTTAATTTTGACCAATGATTAGTATGATAGTCATAACTTCAACAGATCAAAATACAACCTAGATGTTCATAAGATCACAATAATTCCATAACGAATATATGCATATCAAATTAATCAAACCTGGGGTGCATTGTTTCTCTGAATGTGCTGGATCCGAGATCATTCTGGATCTATGATTGTTGTTTAGACAAAATATCATTTCTCCTGCAAATACCCTTTAGAATAATGATACAATTTAAACATATGTAAGTACATACCTCTGACAGTATCGACAGGTAGTGGCACCATCCGACAATAGCGACAAGCAATAACGAACCTTTAAAACTTCAAAGGTGCTTCAACTTGTAATCTAAAGGTAGTTGGATATTTTCTAGGGTAAGGCGCATTAGGACAATACAAATCACTCCTAACACTTCACAAAAACTTCCACTGCAACTAGTACTACAACTACTGCTGCAACTGGCATGAAGGCATTGGCACTGCAACTGCAACTGATACTACAACTGCAACTACAACTATAACTGATACTGCAACTGCAACTACAACTGGTACTGCAACTACAACTTAGGGTTTTATGAGGAAACCCTAATTTCTCAAACTTCAAATTTCAGAATTTTGATCCAGGACTAGATGCACCCTCCTAGGGCGAGTTCCTAGGTGTGGTTACTTTCTCCAACGTCCTCCTCAAGCAGGGAAAACATCACACTTAGGTTTTATGCAAAAACCCTAATTCTACAAGATCTGCAACATTGAAAACTAAATTTTGGAGATGGTGCACTGAGGCTAGCCATTTCTTTATAAATTGTGAGTTGGTCACTTTTAGGCCTGCTCTGAAACCATGTTGATATATTTTACTTATACAACTAGCAGTTACAATTCTTCTTTATTATTACAATCATTTAGCACATTAGTTGCACATATATGATCACTTAAAGAGACACAATCATAGGAACAAGAGAGAGACAAAGATTATCCTAAGAAACCCTCTAGGGGAAGAAAACCTAGAAAACTTCCTCAATATAGATTAGCCAACCAAGAACAATGCTTCTCTATAAGATAGAACTAACAAGGCAGAAGATCCTCCTCTACTCCTTCACTAGGGGTGAGTAACGCACCACTTAACCAAGAGATACCAAGAGATAGACCAAAACCCTCCAAGAGATGTCACACCTAGCTGTAGTAGCTTCTCCTCCGAGACTTGCGTACTTTTCCTCTTGTTGCATAGCTTATGAGTGAGAGTGAGCAAATGAGGTGCTAGACTCCCTTATAAATAGTAGTCTGGCCAGCCTAAAATTAGGTCTGGGTCGACCTATCACTCTACCCTTTTATTTTCTATTTTACATGTCAAGGCACAATATGGTCGACTTTTACAAAGGCGCAATAGGGCCTAATTAACAAATATAATATAATAATATTCTCTAGGGTTTGTCTTGGTCAAATAAAATAAGGATATCGTTTGAAGCTACTCAATCTTTAACAGGTACAAGTCAGGTATTGTGGTAGATAATCACCCTAATATTTTAGACATTTAAGCATGTTGTATTTAAACTACTTTTGATTATATAACGTCTTCTTGGACATTATGCTTTTGACCCTATTTCACCTTAATGAGTGTCATAGATTTCCTAGTAAGTGGCCAACCTTTGGGAAAGGTTTACAACTAGGGGTCCCTTGAGGGGTTATCATACCATTCTCGACCATACATACCACTTTCCGCTCATTACTTTCCCATCATACTGCCCTCTTCTAGGCCCTTTGACTTTAGTGACCTAAGAAGGGCATGAACCTCATTTCATGGGAAGAAGGGGCTGAAGGCCGAGAGGGATTGTTGTTGGCTAAAAATATAAAAGCCTAGATCTTAACCTTCCAAATGATGTGATTGCACATTGACACTTGGAATATTTTCATCAAATGAGGCATGGAGAAGACCTAACACACCATGAGGAGGCTCAAACAACATCAATGACTTTCACATCTTCTCCAACGAATTTCTCAAGTGCCAAAACGTCCCCTAAAGGGGTGACATCACCTTGTTCTAGGGTTTGTTTTGTGTAAAAGTGAATTTTAAGATGAATTGTTTAATATTATTTTGATGCAAGGGGTAAGATAAGAGTTGTTGACCCCTTATCTTATGTTTTAACCTTGCTAAGTGGATAAACTATGTGAATGACATTTTGTATAAATAGAGATCATGAAATTTCATTTTGAAACATAACTCTCCCATTGTGAAGAGCTAAGGACTCAAATTTCCGCTACCCTTGAAGCTTTGGTGTGGTGTTTCTTTGGTTATAGACTTGATGATGATGATGTGCTAACTGTTGGAGGTCATTTCTAGCTATTGTGGTGGTTTATCTTGGCATGCTATGGTTTATCTTGTGCTATTTGGATTGGTAAGACTTTTTACTTGTTGCTATCATCTGTAATTCAAGCTCAAGGTTGATTTTTCTAAGGCTAAGTAGGAAGTATAAGTGCATACACTCGTACTTTAGCTCCACCATAATTTTAAGCATAGAATTATTGTTTGCAAGGGTTTGCTAAGGACATATAAGGATATACACCCCTTAGTTTTAAACCCTAGCTAGGTTACTTGCCTTTGGGAATAAGAGGATTTATACCCCCAAGGAGGTAGTATCTCTAGATATTTACTTTTGACCCCATTAACCCATTAGTCAAAGGCACTAGTCATTGCATTGGAGAAATAAAATGTTTCATTGGTAAACGTGAAAGTTGATGTTTTGAATTTCTCCCACTTGGATATTTTCCTTGAGCGCTAGGCTATCTTGCCTCATTGAGGTGTCCTCTTTCACCCATTAAAACTTGTTGTTTTTATAAAAATAACCTACAACCATAAGGGCTACATAAATCTAACCCTCTAACCCTAGATAACTCCTAAACTAACCCTAGAAATTAGCTATAACTTTTCCCTAACAAACTACTAACCCTAGTGCACCTTTTGGGATAGTGTGAGGTGATTTTCATTGGCTAAATTTTCTGTTATAAGTCTTGATTTTAAACAACCATAAGTATGATAAATATCACTCCATTAAGATTTTTTTTGTAGCCTTGCTTTAATGCTAAAGTCTTGCTATTTCATTCTTGAGTTTAACTAGTTTTTCATCTTATTTTTCATCTCAATCCCCCTAGGGTCATTGGGATTCCCCCATTGGGGTGACTACCTCACCTATAAAGTGATGGGAACATCTGCCTAAGGTGACAGTGGATAGGTGCTCTCTAAGTTGTCACCAATCGGTGGTTGGGTTGGGATTTTCCCAAACTACAACTTGTGCGATAATAGGCCAAAGTAGACGCCCTTAGGGCATAAGCTAGCTTATAACACTTAGAAAATATTCCAACTTGAAAAAATACAATATCTCTCAATTTCCTGTATACCAATGCAATGATTTTATTTCTCAAATGCAAAAATAGACAAGTTCTTTATCAATGTGTTATGGAGTCTCTTGTGTAAGAGCTAGGGTTTGCAACTTCTCTAGGGGTGTAAGCCCTTTTACCTCCTAGAGCATGCAAAACCCAGTAAGGTAAATCTAGGAGGGTGTAAGCCCTTTTACTCCTCCTAACAACCTTTCCAAATAGCTTATCCACTTAACAATAAAGATAGAATTGGTGGAGGGTGTATACCCTTATACTCCTCCAAGGGTTTAGACAAGAAAAACCATGAAACAAGAAAGAAACACCAACATGTAAAAAATCCTTACCAATTCCAATAGATATGCAAGATAAACCCTTATCTACCAAGAACATTCCATCACCATAGCAAGAGACAAGCATCCAAGAGGTAGAACACCACCTCCTTCCACAAGACAAATAACTAGCATCCAAATAACATCAAAGAAAGAGATATGTGATTTTCCCAAGTGGGGGCAAAACTTTCAGCCATGTATATGTAATTCTCAACTAATATTGTTATGTTTAAATGAAATGAGTTAGGTATCCTTTTATACAAGACCTTCAAAATAAGTTTGTCCACTTATCTTTAGGGTAAAACACAATTAGAGAGATCAATCCTCTAATTTCCCCTTTTCAAAATCAAATTTTAATTATACATAAGAAATAACCCCAAAAGATGACGCCATGCCCTAAAAGGGTGACGTTTTGGCACTTTGAGCGGGACATTGGGTTGGATGAAGAAGTCATTGGGCCTCCAAAGGCTATATGTCACCATGTCAAGTGATCTATTCTACCAACCATGGCAAGCCATCATCAAGTCATCATAACCATCAAAACCCTAACCTTCCATGTGTGACGTCATGCCCCAAAAGTGCAGTGTTAGGCCTCCAAAGGCAAGTCGTTTGGGCTAGGAAGGCTAGCAAATCACCTACAGAGGATCCTCAAGTGCCTCCAAAGGCAACGTCACTGGCCTAGGTGTCCAAGAAGTAAGGATACATCATCCATCGTGTGGGCTTCAAGCCTCAAGTGAAGCTCCATGTGACCTTGTGCCTTTACGAAATGACTTCCACCTGTTAAAGCCCATGCAAAGACAAGAAAATTTGCCCTCCAAGGGCTCACATGTCACAAGCATCATGTCAAGTAATCCATATATAATAAAAGAACCACCCAAACATGTGCATCAAGTCCCCCCTCTCAAAATAAACAAATACTCAAATACCTTATGCAACTTGTCAAATTTAGGTATGGGAGGGTTGTCATGGTGACCTATTGGGTGAATCATTCCCCAAGTTAAGGAGTGTTTCCCAGGTGGACCCTTTCTAAGTCATGTGAAGAGTATGAGGTGGATAGGGGTAATACTTTTGGGCATGGGGTTTCTTGACATACAAAGGCTCATATTGTCTCATTTATGGGTGCCTTTGTAGAGGTTGTGTTTCCCTTCATCCACGATGCATGATTTTTCCATGCCCTTTTTCCATTTAATTTATTGTTCCCAAGTTGAAGCTAAAGTGGGAATTCTACCTAAAGCATGAAAAACATTCCCCACCTTATCTCTACCTTAATCACACTGTGCTTCCCCAAGTTGAAGACGATGTGTGAGACTTCTACCTAAGCATGAAAAACATTACCCACACATGCTCTACCTTGGTTGGCATGTTCAATTAGTTATTATTTTATGGGTCCCTTAGTTTTTTACGAGAAACATTTCATTGCTCTCGGGATCCCTAGGCGAGCATCTGGAAGGTTTATGAATGGCTCTTATCTTTTTCCAGCTACAAGCCTTTGGGCCTTTAGCTCCTTCTTCCCATGAAATGAGGTACAAGCCCTTCTTGGGTCAATGTGGCCTGAAAACCCAAAAGATGAGGAAACGAAGGGAAAGAAGCATATAAAGTGGCAAGAATGTGTGGTAGTGGTACGATGACTCATCAAGGATATCCCCCAGTAGAAAACCTTTCTCTAAGGGTGGCCACTTACTAGGACAACAATGTCAACCGCCAAGGTGAAATAAGGCAAATAACATAATTTCCAAGCAAATGTTTTCAAAATCAAGGAAGAACCCTTTGCAACATATGTAAATGCTTCATTTATTAAAATGACACTTACCACAATGTCAGACTCGTTACCTCATGGAGCAATAGTTATTGTCATCTGTGAGACAAGTTGGTGTGGTGAATGGTGCAACCATCAATCTCATGGTGACGGGTGGTGTGATGTGGGGCTCCGCCTGCTGGTCTGTCTCTCGGTACTCCGTGTATGCAATCTGAGGGTCTCAAGACATCATCTCCTTAGTTACCCCTAGAAATGGAGGGTAACAAGCAACAAATGATAATAATATATGCAAATATAACCATCAAAATCAAGTACAAGATATTGGAAACAAAGCTAGCAATAACTAGATAAACTTCTAATATTTAAAGAAAGACTTTGATGGTGTTTGGAGGGCTATTATGTAGTGATATCAACATTTTTTGTAACAACCTTATGCTTGTAGCAAAAAAATGCTACAACAACAAATTCTAGCCACCAAAGTTAGCAAGCAATCCACCCAAAAGATAGCTAATGACTAGTAGATCAATTATGGCAGCTTACAAGTGAATTTTAGTGGTAGAATAGTGAGTAAACAATAAGATTTAAATGAGTTTGCTACAACCCTATTGGTTGTAGCATAAATTTACAACAACAATAATAATTACTTGGCCAATCAAGATGTCTTTGGAGCACAAGAAAGCCTATAGCATGTATAAATAGGTCCAACTTAAACAATTGCAATATCTCAAAAATTCACGTATATCCATGCATGAATATACAATCTCCAATGCAAGTAGATTAGTGTTTTATCAATTGGGTTAATGGAGTCTCTTGTGTATGAGCTAGGGTTTGTTACTTATCTAGGGGTGTAACTTTCTACTCCTTGGAGAAAACAAAACATAGAAAGGTAAATCTACAAGGGTGTAAGTCATTTTACTCCTTGTAGCAACCTTTGCAAAATAGATCTTTCAATGACAAATAAAGATAGATCTTGGTGAGGGTGTATTCCCTTATAATCCTCCAAAGATTTAGACAAATTAACCTTGAAACAAGAAGAAACAACACAATATGTAGAAAATTCCTTACCAATTTCAAGAGATAACATGAAAAACCCTTCTTCTTTACCAAGAATATTCCATCACATTTGCAAAGAGACAAGCATCAAGAGATAGCGCCTTAGCCTTCCTTCCAATAAACAAGTAAATAACATCCACAAAGTATCAAGAGACAGATAGAGCATTTTCCCAAGTAAGGTGAAAATTTCAGCCAAGAAAGTATGTAATTCTCAATCACATGATGATAAAATGACATTTAGGTGACCTCTACTTATATGGAGTCACCTAAAACTAATTTGTCCACTTTTTAAATTGTCAACAAAAAATTAGAGGGGTCAACCTCCTCTATTTTCCCTTTTACAACTTAAAATTTCAAAATACATAAAGTAATTCCCCTTTTAGTGGTGACGTCATGCCCCAAGAGAGACGTTGAGCCTCTTGATGAAGATTGTTGGGTCTCCAAAGGCCATGTGCCTTTCCACCAAACACTCTAATGCATTCCATGTGTCTCTCTCTCCATCAAACCATGTCAAATCACCATCAAACCCCATCAAACCCTAGCCCTTATGTGATGTCTAGGGCATAAAATGTGACGTTTTTCCTCCAAAGGCCAATGTTGAGGTGCAAGGGGCTAGCATGTGATCATCTCATGGTGTCCAAGTGTCTCCAAATGAAACATTCATCCTTCCAAGTGTTCAATGAGAGGGGGTGCATCATCCAACCTGTGGGTTTCATGCCCCTATGAAGGTCCAAGCAACCTTGTGTCTCCATGAAGAAGCTTTCACTTGGCAATGTCCTGCAAAGACAAACAAGTACGCCCTCTGAGCGTCCACAAGTCAAAAGTATCATGCCAAGTAAGTCATATTTAATAAAAGAACCACCCAAACATGTGCATCAAATCCCCCTTTCAAAATAAACAAATGCTCAAAGACCTTATACAACTTGCCAAATTTAAGTATGGGAGGGTTGTCATGGTGCCCTATTGGATAGATCATTCCCCGAGTCAAGGAGTGTTTCACAGGAGGACCCTCTCCAAGTCTTGTAAAAGAGTATGAGGTGGATGGGGGTGTAACTTTTGGGCATGGGGTTTCTTGACATACAAGGGCTCATATT
>JZKD02S0080886.1:27132-68564 GCA_000966675.3 Picea glauca
TTCTAAGATGACACATTTTATCCCATGCTAGAAGACCAGTGATGCAATGCATGTTGCAAATCTGTTTTTCAAGGAAGTTGTAAGACTTCACGGCCTACCCAGAAGCATTGTCTCGGACAAAGACACAAAATTTGTTGGTCACTTTTGAAGAACATTGTGGAAGAAGTTGGGGAAAGATTTGTCCTTCATCTTAGCTTATTACCCTCATACAGATGGACAGACTGAGGTGGTGAACAGAAGTTTGGGAGACTTATTGAGGAGTTTGGTCACCAAGCACCATAGTGATGCAGGAGCATTTCTCCAACTCAGCATAAGCGCCAACCAACCAGCACATCCAACGTGCATTCATGAAAGGGAGAGGCGCAACCCTCTCGTTTTTCAAAATTTGAATTTGAATTTAATGTTGTAAGGCTGATAGAGACCAGATCATGCCTTTGTACAGGTAGTGGTTGAGGTTTCCTTTAATGGTTACCTGCAGCTAAGTCCAGATCAGTCAGGTCTGCGACTTCCTTTTGTGTAATGTAGTCGTAGGAGTAGGAGCCTCTCTAAGATAGCGATAGCACAGAGGCGGTGGATGAGGATAAGCTCAAGAGAGCCCTCTTTTGTAACGAGTATCTCGAGGAGTAGAGTGGAGAGGGAGAATAGGAGAATTCTCAGGTAGAGAGATCTCGAGGGAGAGAACTGAGACTCTGTAGCAGTCGAGTTTTTGTAAAAACACATTTTGTATGGACATTTGGAGATTAATTAAAGTGTAGTTTTTCCTTCCCATGAATTGTCTGTGTAAGTTTATGCATTTGAATGTCACTTGTATGCTGTAGATATAGGTTATAGATAGATTTTACTATCTGTTTGTGAGTTTGTTGGTTTCTATCTGGGTTCTTTAGGCCGTGAAAGGAGTGCACAACAAAACATTTGAAGTTCTATAGCTAGTGCAAGGAGTGTGCATCTGAGCTCTGCGGAGTGAACACCAGAAATATTCACAGACTCAAGGAGGAGCCTCAAGGTTGCTGAACACCTTGGAGGACGAGTTGTGCAGGGGAGGGCACAGAGAGAAGACAGAACGTCTGAAGTTCTGTGAATCTCTGCCAAGAGGGAATTGAGTAAGTGCATAGAGTGCACAGGAGAATTCTATTTCGAGTTCAGAGAGAGAAAACATAATCACTAAGGATTCTGTGTGAAGCTCTTCCAGGAGGGCATTGAGCAGTTGCATAGAGTGCACAGAAGGACTCTTTTGTAGTTCTATTGGGAAGAGAAGTGTCAAGGAGAGACACTCATAGAGTTACTGAATACTCTGTTAAGCTCATCAAGGAGGGCTTGAGAAGAAGGTAGAGAAACCCTTTGAGGTTTCACAATTGAAAAAACTCAGAAGGGATAGCGTTCCTAGAACGCAAGCGATATACAAAGGAATTGAGCTCACAGAGGAAGAAAAGGTCGAGACCTTTGAAACTTCAAAAAATCTCCCAAGGGGAGGGAGGAAGTTCTCAAGGTCAGGAGGGAGCACAGCTATCGTTAGATCAGATGGAGAGATGACATATGGACCGTCGAGTTTCACGTCCAGACAACAGGAGGAGAGAGCGCAGAAGATTAGATTTGGGTCATCAGATCTAGCATCGATATCTGACAATCCTTGGATCTAGCGAAGAGGCACGAAGTTTAATATCTAGAAGATGCACATAAGAGAAGAAACGGATGGTGGAGATGCTTCGTGGAGAAGTGCAAAATCCCATAGGTCGTTAGATCTCACAAATCTGTGAGGAAGTTAAGACTAAGCATCTTTTAGTGTTCAAAAGATCAGGAGGAGTAGTGGTCATTGGATGAGAAGCAACAGGAGCCGTTGATCCCCCTTTGGAGCGAAATTTTGGCATTTCGACATTTTGGGCTTCGACATTTTGGCAATCCCAATGACAAGGAGCCGAGGCACTTAGCGTTGAAAACCATGAAGTTGTGAAATCCGACGTGTCTTTGGAGTAGGGCTATGGTCGCAGAGGAAGTTGTCACATGGACTAAGATTTGGTCAGGGGCTAATAGTCGTTGAGCCCATTTTGGCATTTCGGCATTTCAGGTTTGGGGAAGTAGAGGAGGCTGTGATTTTGGAATCGAGAGTTTCACACTCCCCGTTCACGAAATCCCAAAAGATCTAGAGTTGTCGGATCGAGGAAGATCTCAGTCATAGATCACGTGGGAGGTGAGGCTTCGGGAATTTGGGAATCAGAGTTTCGAAAAGTAAGGAAACTCTCTGCTGTGGATTTTCGCAAGTCGCGAAATCCTGAAGAGCGAAAGGAAAAATTCTCGAAAGTTTCTCTCAAGGGGTAGTATTTCGGAATTTTGGGACTCGGGATGTTGAAGGACCAAGAACCATTTGCAGCCGGAATCGCGAAATTGCGAATTCCAAAATCCCGAAAAGTGGACCGGGGTCAGGGGTAGATTTTGGCATTTCGGGATCCGGAAGTTCAAAGGACCTAGAATTGTTGCAGTCGAAATCACAAAATTGTGAATCGCAAAAACCCGAAAGCATTCGGAGGAATAGCACCGGGTCACAGGACTAGTCATATGAAAAGCGACTTGAGGGAGAAACTATAGAGTTAGGCCCTATTTCGGGTTTCAGCAATTCGACATTTCAACGACCGGGAATTGGGGAGACAAGGAGTCTGGGAGAGATCGCATGCAGGAGTCCCGAAACCCCAAAACGTTAAAGGTGTGTTGGTTCAGAACAGAGAAGAGCGCTGCAAGCTGAGCGCGTGTATAGATTTTCTCATGGCCTGTGCCAGGGAATTAAAGGGACCTATGGATTTGTTCAAAGGGTTCCAACAGGAGCCTGAAGAGCTATTTTGGCTCAAAAGAAGAACGATCTAGAGACCGGGAGGTTAGTGGACCCTGCTGAGGTAGGGGGTCTGCATCACATAGTCAGTGGGATTAGATTCAGCCAAAGGAAGAATTTGCATATAATGACTCACCAAACAAGAGCACTAGAAAAAGCCCATTCCAAATATGGTATGGAATGCAACCCAGGGGGGTATCTGAATTGAGAGACTTGGAACATAGTGAGATCAGGAGCGCTGGAGCAGAAGATTTTGCTGCAAACATGCAGAATCTCCATAGCCAAATCAAAGGATAGTTGTAGAGTTCTAACTAGGAGTATAAATGTAGAGCTGATCAACATCGCATAGAACTTAAATTTGAAGTAGGAGATCAGGTTTTGGCACATCTTAGAAAAGAAAGGTTCCCTAGGGGAACATATAACAGGTTAAAGATGAAGAATATAGAACCATGTAAGATCTTAAGGAATTTTGATGCAAACGCCTATGAGATTGAGCTGCCAGATGGTGTGGACATATCACCCATATTCAATGTTTCAAACCTGTATCCTTACAGGAAAGATGACACAGAGGGGTCAGAAGATCAAGAGAAGATCCAGTAAGAGAAACAAATGCCTGTAGCAGAGAAGCCACAAATGGAAAAGATCGTGGATCAGAGGATCGGTAAAAATACCAGGAGGAAAACCTATTTTGAATATCTGGTCAAGTGGAAGGGACACCCAATAGAAGATGCCAGTTGGGAAAATGAAGCTGCTATACAGAATCATGGAAGATTAGTGCAGGAGCTGATGGATAGGAGTCCATGAATTTTTGTCAAGGGGAGTATGATGCAGGAGCATCATTGGCAATCGTGTGGAGAAAGACTTATTAACGTCAAGGAATCTGTATGGGAGTTCAACGCTAGTAGTCACAACAGATATTTTGGAAGTCCACCTTAACTCAATGCCATAATTAATATTTTGGAGGCACGCTTGAAATCAGGCCGGGAAAAGTTGGAGCCATGCTTGGAAGATTACAAGCAAAATGGGAGACTCCACTATGACTCTGGAATGCAACTAGTCTAGATAGTTGTCAGGTCAAGTTATAGAGTAGGAAAGTAGCTAGAAAAAACCCTAAGAACCCTCTGAGATAAATAGAGGTTTTGTACGCCCGAATGAGGCTGGTATTTAGTCAGTAGTTGGCTGGAATAGAGATGTTAGGAGAAGAAAATAAGATAGAATCTAGGGGAATATTTCCGTTGTTTTTGTTGTTCATTTACATTTGTAACCATTTTCACTTATGAATATAATAGAAGAAAATTGATCGAATGCATGGTGTGAACATTGTTTAAAATTCTTTGTATTGTGTTTTCATGAATGAATGAATGAATGAAAACACAATACAAAGAATTGCGCGGGTCTTGACTAAATGTTAGACCCGCGGAATATACGCCCGAATCAACATAGGATTTGAACCTCAGTCCTTCAATCCCATGACAGCAATGATACAATGTAATCAAGGGAGATTGAGAGATGGCCAAGTTCAATGCTACCACCAATAAATCTGTGCCATTTTAGAATCAGTGCTTTTCCTATCCTGGTGATTGCTGGTGCGCTTTTATTCTAAAAGCTCTAGTTTCCACAAGGTGATCCTTCGCCTGGGTAAGGTTCGATACGCATAATTTCATTGTTGTTAGTTTAGGCTTGGTTTTTCCTTGACAAGAGGGTAGGTACTACGCTGGCGTCGTGGAGAGATCAACAATGTCGTGGGTAGGGGAGGCCTAGGAACATCAGAAAAACAAGAGAAGAGACCTCTCAATCGATGCTAGAAGAAAAATATCAAACGGTAATGCGGTACAAGATAAGGACGTCGTTTAAAAAAAAATCGCTGGAAGAGAAGAGGAGATCCCTTGAAGCTGATCATCGTCCAAAATATGATACATGTGCTAGATAAAACCATTGATATGGAGATCCCTATAGGCCATTAAGGTTTGGACACCATTCCAAAGATGGAAGAGATCTCTATGATTTTGGGGATGGCGCAAGGTGCAAGGCCCGAAATCAGTAGTTGGGTTGAGTTCCAAGAAGGCCGCACTGAGTGAACCCAAATCTATCAAGAATTGGGTGTGCAATGAAAATGGGCGCACTCAATGATGCAGGAGCATTGTTGGCAATCAAGTGGAGCAAGACTTATCAACATCAAGGAATCTGTATAGGAGTTCAACGCTGGCAGTCACAACAGATAGTTTGGAAGTCCGCTTTAACTCAGCATCAGAATTAATCTTTGGAGGCTCGGTTGACATCAGGTTGGGAAAATTTGGAGGCACACTTGGACAATTATGAGCAAAATGGGAGACTCCACTATGGCTTGGGAATGCGACTTCTCTAGATAGTTGTTAGGTCGTTAGGTCAAGTTATATAGTAGACAAGTAGCCAGAAAAAACCCTAAGAACCCTCTGAGATAAATAGAGGTTTTGTACGCCCGAATGAGGTTGGTAGTTAGTCAGTAGTTGGATGGAATAGAGCTGTTAGGAGAAGAAAATAAGATAGAAGTTAGGAGAAGATTTCAGTAGTTTTTGTTGTTCATTTACAGTTGTAACCATTTTCACTTATGAATATAACAAAGGAGAATTGATCCAATGCATGGTGTGAACATTCTTTGCAATTCTCTGTATTTTGTTTTGATGAATGAATGAATGAATGAATCTCATTTTGAGTAGATGGAACTGTGAATGTTAGGATAAGTTTCAATTTTTTCTCTTCTACGAAAGTAGTGCAATGTGTGCACACAGAACGCAAGGAGTGCGTTAACGGGATATGTCTCGATTCCAAATCTCAGAAGAGATAACAAGAAATTTTCCCTTTGCAAGGAGTGCAAAGAGACTGGTGCAAGGTGTGCACAGTCATCTGCAAGAATCTTAACCTTGCGTGAAGATCTGGTGCAAGGGGTGCACAGATCTGAGATTCGACTAAGCTTCGAAGAGTCAGGAAAGGAGAATGTCAGGAGGGCAAGAGGAGTTTATCTTCGAGAAAATACTTAAAAATGTCTGAGTTATCGAAATCTCCAGAACGCAAGGAGTGCGTGGGGAAATTGAAGTCTTCACGAGACCAAGCTCAGAAGGAATAACACTTTCATAAGTGTTGACAAGATCTAAGGAATGGACTCGCAGGAAGGACAAAGGTCAAAGCCTTTGAATCCTTTGAAAATCTCCTAAGTCTGAAGAAATCGTAAGCTAAAGAGGAAGGATCTCAACCATTCAGTCTGAGTGCTAGAGAATCAGAACCATCCATTAGGAGGGACGTGTGGCGAATGATCAACATTTCACTAACTCAGATTGTGGAGGAGTAAAAGGGAAGAACGCTAAGCATTCACAAAGCCCGAATCCACGACTTGATCTGAGTCATTGGATCTAGGTGAGATTTGGACCCTTGATTGTCCAGGGTGAAATATCGACATTTCAGGGATCGGAGGATCGGAGGTGACAAGTCTTTTAACTTCGCGAAACGTGAAGTCCCAAAATCGTGATGAGCATTAGTTATGAGGAGAGACTTGGACCGTTGATCTAGTTCCATCGCAATTTTGGCTATCGGGTGAATGGGGGTAGCAACACTCCCAGGGTCACAAAACGTGAAATCACAATGCACCTTTCGCTCAAATGCATTGTCACCACGAGTGGTCACAAGGGAGAAAGTGCTTAGAAGAGAGAAGCTAGTGCCCTTTTGGCATTGAGGTTCGAACGATGCTTGGAAGATAAGCCGCGGATCTCAGGTTACCTGTGCATTTGGAGAAAAGGACCTGTGTAAGTGGGTTTGGGGTCTAGCAGAGACTCAGAGAGTCAATCAGACTCAGTATCTTGATGAATCCTAGACCAGGAGGTCATGCAACCCTGAGGAGAGGAGGGGGGTCTGGATCAAGTGGTATTAGAGTTGATTTTGCATCTGTAGATTTTAGGCGAAGGAGAAAAAGAAATCGAAGTTGTACTCAGTGTGTAAGAGACAGTCAACACAATGCCACCAAGGAGATGAGTGGAACAACCATTGGCCAATCGAGCTGTGGAAAGGGAGATGTGAGAACTCTGTGAAGTATTAGAGGTGATGGAGGTAGCGCAGAGATGAGCACCTGATGCTGGAGACATCAACGATGCAAAGAGCGAAGAAGCAGTGGGTGAGGATGTTTTTGAAGAAGCTGCAGGAGAGGATGTTGCAGAAGAACGCTTGTTGATAGAAGTTGCCAGATTGGGAGGTAGAGGCAAGATAGAGGTTCCAATGTATGAAGGAAACTTAGATGCCGAAGAGCTATTAGATTGGATAATATCCATGGACAAATATTTCGACTATGAAGATGTTGATGAGGAAAGAAGGGTGAGACATGTTGTCACCAGACTAAAAGGAAATGCAACATTGTGGTGGGATGAACTCCAGGCTGAGAGAAGAAGAAAAGGTAAGAAGAAGATAAAGAGCTGGGACAGAATGGTAGCCAAATTGAAGGCCAAATTCATGCCCAAAGATTATTAGATCAATCTGTTCAAGAAAATGAAGAACTTGAGACAGAAATAGATGACAATTAAGGAGTACACCGAGGAGTTCTATACGATGAACATAAGAAATGGAAAAAGGGAGAGAGATGAAGAAAAAGTATCCAAATATATAAATGGCCTCAGATATGAAATCCAGGATGAAATCAACATGATGTCAGTAAGGACAGTGGAGGATGCTTATCAGTTTGTGCTGAAGGCAGACGAAAAGTTGGCTAGAAAACAAAGCCAACGAGGAAGAGGTAAAGGACTCATCCCAGAAAAAATAAAGGGAGTTACCCATGATAGAGCACATAATTCTAAGGACGAGACTGAGAAACCACATAGTCACTTGGAAAGAGGAGGAAGTTCTCGAGAAAGACAGGGTGGTGGAAGAAATTATTCCATAGGAAGAGGAAGAAGAGGAGGAGGAGACGTAAGATGTTATGCCTCTGGAAAGAAAGGACACATGTCTTGGGAATGTCCTGAGAAAAATAAAGAAGGAGGAGGCGAAGCTCAAATTTCAGAAGCACAAAGAAGAGATGTTGAAGCAAAAGGAGCAGAGGATGGAAGATCCCTGATGTTGAGGAAAGTTCTCTTAAAACCAGAGGCAAAAATTGAAAGACCAGTGTAGAGGAACAGTCTCTTCAGAACAACTTGCAAGACTAAGGATAAAGTATGCAAGGTGATCATTAACAGTGGGAGCACTGATAACATAGTATCCACCGAGATGGTGGAGAAATTGGAGCTGGAGACAACTGCACATCCAAAGCCATAAAAAGTCTCATGGTTGCAGAAAGGACACCAGGTAGTGGTTACTAAATAATGATTGGTTGAATTTAAGATAGGAGGATATAGAGATGA
Source organism: Picea glauca (assembly GCA_000966675.3). Classification (NCBI taxonomy): domain Eukaryota; kingdom Viridiplantae; phylum Streptophyta; class Pinopsida; order Pinales; family Pinaceae; genus Picea; species Picea glauca. Next base: position 35,305 of record JZKD02S0080886.1, read on the forward strand.
AATTATGTGTGATGTAATTCCCATGGATGTATGTCATATTTTGTTTAGAAGACCATGGCATCTTGATAGGAATGTCATTCACAATGGGAGGAAAAATACATACACATTAGAGAAGAATGGTAGGACACACATGTTGTTGCCAATAGAGGAGAAGAGAGTGAAAGAGGAGGTCAACACAAGCATACTTTTCATTAGTGGGAAGGAACTCCTGAAAGAAGTCAAGGAAGAATAGGAGATGCGTTTTGTTGTGGTAAGGAAGCCTAGAGTTATACTTACAAGTACTTCAATGGAGGATTTACCTGAAGAAGTTCAAGAATTGTTGGATAATTTTGCTGATATAGTGGTATATGGGCTGCCTAACTCATTACCACCCATCAGAAGTATCAGTCACCATATCGACTTGATACTAGGAGAAAATCCACCAAACAAATCACCATACAGATTGACACCTTGAGAGAATGAGGAGGTAAAGTGCCAAGTCCAGGAATTCTTGGACAAGGGTTTGGTTAGAGAAAGCTTGAGTCCATGCACAGTACCAACTGTGTTAAGTCCAAATAAAGATGGAGGATGGAGAATGTGTATAGACTCAAGAGACATTAACAAGATCACCATCATGTATAGATTTTCTTTACCAAGATTGGATGATTTAATGGACTGTTGAAGTGGAGAAAATTTATTTTCTAAAATAGATATGCAAAGTAGATATCACCATATTAGAACAAGAGAAGGTGATGAGTGGAAAACAACCTTTAAGACAAATGAAGGTCTTTATGAGTGGCTTGTTATTCCATTTGTCTTAACAAATGCCCTAAGTACTTTTATGAGGCTGATGAATGAGATATTGAAAGATTTCATTGGCAAGTTTGTGGTTTTATATTTGGATTATATATTGATCTTTAGCAAGACTAAAGAGGAGAATTTGAGGCACCTAACATTAGTGATGAGGAGACTACAGTAGGCGAAGTTGTTGATAAATATGAAGAAGTCCTCTTTTATGAAGACAAAACTCATTTACTTGGGTTTTGTGATCTCTTCAAATTAACTGAAGATGGATCCAGAGAAGGTGAAAGTAATCAAAGAATGGTCGTCACCAAAGAGTATGTTTGAAGTAAGGAGATTTCATGGATTAGCAAGTTTCTATAGGAAGTTCATTAGACACTTCAGTGCAATTTGTGCACTAATGATGGATACACTGAAGAAGAAGCACAGGTCTTTTAAATGGACAGGGGAAGCCGAAAGGGGCTTCAATATACAGAATGAGAAGATAACAGAATGAAAAATTCTGGTCTTGCCAAATTTTGAAAAGAAATTTCAAGTGAGGTGTGATGCAAGTGGAGTTGCAATTGGAGCAGTCTTGAGCAAGGAAAATAGACCTATTGCATATTTCAATGAGAAGCTGAATGAGACCAAGAGAAAATATTCCACATATGACAAGGAGTTTTATGACATAATTCAAGCCTTGAAGAAGTGGAGACATTATCTTGTCCCATAGGAATTTGTCTTGTATAGCAATAACCAAGCTTTACAATTCATAATCAGGCAATAAAAATTGAATCAGAGGCATGCAAAATGGGTTAAGTTTATGCAGAATTTTACTTTTTTCATAAAACATATCGTTGAGAATGCTAACAAAGTTGTTGATACATTAAGCAGGAGATGTTTGATTCTGCAAGAATTTCAGGTGAAGACCTTGGGGTTTGAACACCTTGAGGACATGTATTGTGATGATACATGTTTCAAGGAAGTATACGAAACATGTGAAAATACTCTGCTGAGAGATAGAAGACAGTGGACATAGTACATGATTCAAGAGGGATTGTTGTTCAAGGGAAATCAATTTTGCATACCAAAATTCTCAATGAGGGATAACCTTTTGAAAGAAAAGCATAATGGAGGATTGGCTGGACATTTTGTCCATGATAAAACATTTGTGCAGTTGAGTAGTTCATACTACTGGCCAGCTATGAGAATGGAAGTGATAAAGTTTGTGAATAGATGTAGAATCTGCCAACATGCAAAAGGGAAGAGATAGAACACTGGATTGTCTCAACCATTTCCAATACCATATAGGCCTTGGAATGCAATAAGCATAGATTTTGTGTTGGGGATACCAAGAACACAAAGAGGATTTGATTCCATATTTGTGGTGGTGGATAGGTTTTCAAATATGACACATTTTATCCCATGCCAGAAGACCAATGATGCAATGCATGTTGCAAATCTTTTTTTCAAGGAAGTTGTAAGACTTCACGGCCTACCCAGAAGCATTGTCTCGAACAGAGACACAAAATTTGTTGGTCACTTTTGGAGAACATTGTGGAAAAAGTTGGGGACAGATTTTTCCTTCATCTTAGCTTATCACCCTCAGACATATGGATATACTGAGGTGGTGAACAAAAGTTTGGGAAACTTATTGAGGAGTTTGGTCACTGAGCACCATAGTTAGTGGGATCAGATTCAACCACAAGAATAATTTGCATGCAATGACTCACCAAACAAGAGCACTGGAAAAATCCCATTCCAAATATTGTATGGAATGCAACCCAGGGGAGTATCTGAGTTGATAGACTTGGAACATAGTGAGATAAGGAGTGTTGAAGCAAAATATGTTGCTGCAGACATGCAGAAGCTCCATAGCCAGATCAAAGGACAGTTGCATAGTTCTAACCAAGAGTATAAATGCAGAGCTGATCAACATCGCAGAGAACTTCAATTTGAAGTAGGAGATCAGGTTTTGGCACATCTCAGAAAATAAAGGTTCCCTAGGAGAACATATAACAAGTTAAAGATGAAGAATATAAGACCATGTAATATCTTGAGGAAGTTTGATGCAAACGTCTATGAGATTGAGCTGCCATATGGTGTGGACATATCACCCATATTCAATGTTTCAGACCTGTATCCTTACAAGAAATATGACACAGAAGGATCAGAAGATCAAGAGAAGATCTAGTGGGAGAAACAAATGCCTGTAGAAGAGAAGCCACAAATGGAAAAGACCGTGGATCAGAGGATCGGTAAAAATACCAAGAGGAAAACCTATTTTGAATATTTGGTCAAGTGGAAGGGACACCCAATAGAAGATTCCAGTTGGAAAAATGAAGCTTCTATATAGAATCATGGAATATCAGTGCAGGAGCTTATGGATGGAAGTCCATGAATTTTTGTCAAGGGGAGTATGATGCAGGAGCATCAATTGCAATCACGTGGAGCAAGAATTATCAACATCAAGGAATCTGTACGGGAGCTCAACACTGGCTGTCACAGTAGATATTTTGGAAGTCCACCTTAAATCAACCCCAAAATTAATCTTTTGGAGGCACGCTTGGATGATTACAAGAAAAATGGGAGACTCCACTACGCCTCTGGAATGTGACTAGTCTAGATAGTTGTTAGGTCAAGTTATAGAGTAGAAAAGTAGCTAGAAAAAACCCTAATAACCCTCTGAGATAAATAGAGGTTTTGTATGCCCGAATGAGGCTGGTAGTTAGTCAGTAGTTGGCTGGAATAGAGATGTTAGGAGAAGAAAATAAGATAGAAGTTAGGAGAATATTTCAGTAGTTTTTGTTGTTCGTTTACATTTGTAACCATTTTCACTTATGAATATAACATAGGAAAATTGATCCAATGCATGGTGTGAACATTGTTTGCAATTCTCTGTATTGTGTTTTCATGAATGAATGAATGAATGAATATATTTTTGAGTAGATGGAACCTGAACCATCAGTTCTGAGGAGAGACCTGAATCGTTGATCCAGTGCCATCGCAATTTCAGCTATCAGGTGAATCAGGGTAGCAGCACTCCGAGGGTTGCAAAATGCGAAATCGTGACATGCCTTTCGCTCGAGCGCGCGGTCACTGCTAGTGGTCACAAGGGAGAAAGGGCTTAGCAGAGAGGAGCTAACGCCCGTTTGGAGTTGAGGTTCAAACAATGCTCGAGAGAGAAGTCGTGGGTCTTAGGCGACCTGCGCATTTGGGGAGAAGGACCTGTGTATGTGTGTATTGGGTCTAGAAGAGAGTCGGAGAGTCAATCAGACTCAGTGTCTTGATTGATGCTAGACCGAGAGGTCGCACATCCCTGAGGAGAGGAAGGGGTCTACATCACTCAACATGCTTGATCTTTGTCAATGGAATAGCCAAGGGGAAGGGTGCACTAGTGCATAGGAGGCATTTGAAATATCTGTGTGGGTGTGCATTGGCACAGTGGCGATTGAGCTGGAAGGGGTGTGTTTGATTGGCACATGGAATCATTCGTAAGACTGTAAGTGTGAGTGCAATTTTCACTATGGGGGGAATTGATTTCGTGGGGTTGTGGGCGTCTGGTGTGAAGGAAGGTACCCACTAAAGGATGAATATGAATTTAACAATCTATTTATCTTCACAAATCCATCAATTTGTTTTGTGAGAAAAATAAGGGATTCTGTTTTTCTTACACACTGCGCATGGGAAGATCCTTGGCCATTGTGCAATTTATCAATGCTTAAGTTTCAATTTTTAACAACAATTTCAGACAAAGTTTGGCATTTCCATCCCTACAACTAAATTTACTTTTAGACAATTCTATTCTTAAGAAATGGTTGAAGGTCAATATCATTTAGATCAAGATGAGAAAAAAAATAAATTAGAAGGGAGCTAACGAATTCCATTACTTGGTTGCAAGACATGAATATCAATTTCAACTCGAACACTAAACTTTTCAAGGATTCATAACAACTCAACATCCAATTTTCAATCACAGTTCATGGCATATTCTAAAACTCATTTACCAATTAATATTATTACAATTATAATCCTCAAGAAGAATACCATAACTGATGAAGACAAAATAAAAGATGTTCTTTCGTGGTAGCGCTCCTTTCGATCTCCTTCTTGCTAATTGTTGAGACTTCACCGGTATCTCCCAGCCAATGCTATGAGTACTCTTCTTCCTCCTTAGGCCCCGAAGCTGCAAAGGGGCCACACAAACAAACCATAAATGATCTAGCTCCCATCTTGCCTTGCAAGGTAGAGCCACCACTCTCTCTCAAGCTGGATATCCCAACTCTCACAAGTAAAACCAGTCAAAATTTCTGCAGCATAACCTTACTCATAACCAGTGTGATCCCTTTTCCCTCTCGACCATTTTCTTTATAGGAGTTTCCTTAATGACACATCCCCAATGTCACAATTAATTCACTTTTTAATTAAATAAATTCGAATTATTTCCCTCTTACACTTGTTACCCTCTCCACAAGTTGCACAAGTAATTCCAGATTTTATTTTAATAAAGTCAATTTACCTCACCCTTCCTAAAAGAACTCCTTAAATCACTCCTAGTTGTATCCTTATTCCCCATATTTCCATTTAATGACTGACGCCTTACTAAATATGAGTTGAGTTAAAATAGGATTCTTCTCTAGTTAGACTAGTGTTAACTAGACTCTAGATACCTTTCTATGCGTACACATTCTTTCATGCTTATTTCTTTCTTATTTTAAAAACTCCCTTTTAATAATTTTTTACACATATGTGCCTTAAATCAAATATTTACGTTTATTTCATTTTACTTAATTCTTAAATTTATTTCCTCATTCCCATTTTGATTTAGTTAATAATTTAGTTTTAGTCTTCTCACCTAACTTAGACTTAGGCTTCCCCGGATGGGGAGCCACATTGTAGAGCAGAGCCACACGGGATGACGCCGGGATGCACCATTAATACATCCACCGGCGACCATCCCCTCAACAATTAAACAAACATGAATCTATGTAGCAAAATCCAGGAGATGAGCCCCTTCGCGCAAGTGATTGGTACAGTGCACCAACACACTCGGAAGTAAGCCTTAATGGCCATGGCGGTCGTTGTTGTCCTCCTCCTTATCACCCGCCATTACAGCATTGAGCACATTTGCCCATTGCAGCATCGAATGCAGAGTTAATTTTAGCAGAGCGACATCTTGCAGACCCACTGGAGCTTTGGAGCAGAGCCTTCCACCTGCAAGGAACCTTGGTCATCCCCAGGGCCTCCATTATGTCTAGAGGACGCGGTAGGCCACGCAGGGGTGCAGCTTGGTACACAGCCAAATCTCCCCGCCAGAGGCAGAAGAAATTTGAGCAGGCACTAGCCATGGCGTCCTCGCGAAGACGTAGGAAACCATGAACACCTCCAATTGTGTACGTGGAAGAGATCACCCTGGAAGACGTCATGCAAAGCTATCCCAAGCTCCCTCTGTTCACAGTCCAAAACAATTGGAATCGACCCACTGATTTTGGCACTGATGACAAGACTTCACCTTCGGGCAAACTGCTTGGCTCCAGTGCAAATCGCCCGGCGGAGAAATTTACCACCTGCTATGTTTAAGAAGAGACCCCGTCCCGCACAAAAGGAAGCAGAGACTCATCCCCCGGTGCACCTATGGAGGAGGTGACCCAGCTATCCAATCGACCGACACATCATGACTGCACATCACAATGTAATCAAGGGAGATTGAGAGATGGCCAAGATCAACGCTACCACCAATAAATCTGCGCCATTTTAGAATCGGTGCTTCGCCTGCCCCAGTGATTGTCGGTGCGCTTTTATTCTAAAAGCTCTAGTTTCCACAAGGTGATCCTTCGCCTGGGTAAGGTTCGATACACATAATTTCGTTGTTGTTAGTTTAGGCTTGGTTTTTCCTTGACAAGAGGGTAGGCACTGCGCTGGCGTCGTGGAGAGATTAAAAATATCGTGGGTAGGGGAGGCCTAGGAACATCAGAACAACAAGAGAAGAGACCTCTCAATCGATGCTAGAAGAAAAATCTCAAACGGTAATGCGGTACAGGATAGGGACGTCGTTTAAAAAAAAAATCGCTGGAAGAGAAGAGGAGATCCCTTGAAGATGATCATCGTCCAAAATATGATACATGTGCTGGATAAAACCATCGAGATGGAGATCGCCATAGGCCATTAAGGTTTGGACACCATTCCGAAGCTGGAAGAGATCTCTATGATTTTGGGGATGGCGCAAGGTGGAAGGCCCGGAATTGGTAGTTGGGTTGAGTTCCGAGCAGGCGGCACTGAGTGAACCCGAATCTGTCAAGAATTGGGTGTGCAATGAGAATGGGCGCACTCAATGATGCATGAGCATCATTGGCAATCGCGTGGAGCAAGACTTATCAACGTCAAGGAATCTGTACGGGAGCTCAACGCTGGCAGTCACAAGACTTAACAACGTCAAGGAATCTGTACGGGAGCTCAACGCTGGCAGTCACAACAGATATTTTGGAATTCCACTTTAACTCAGCGTCAGAATTAATCTTTTGGAGGCAAGCTTGAAATCAAGCCGGGAAAATTTGGAGGCACGCTTGGATGATTATGAGCTAAATGGGAAACTCCACTACGGCTTGGGAATGGGACTTCTCTAGATAGTCGTTAGGTCAAGTTATAAAGTAGACAAATAGCCAAAAAAAAATCCTAAGAACCCTTTAAGATAAATAGAGGTTTTGTATGCCCGAATGAGGCTGGTAGTTAGTCAGTAGTTGGCTAGAATAGAGTTGTTAGGAGAAGAAAATAAGATAGAAGTTAGGAGAAGATTTCAGTAGTTTTTGTTGTTCATTTACAGTTGTAACCATTTTCACTTATGAATAAAACAGAGGAAAATTGATCCAATGCATGGTATGAACATTATTTGCAATTCTCTATATTGTGTTTTGATGAATGAATGAATGAATGAATCTCATTTTGAGTAGATGGAACTATGAATGTTAGGATAAGTTTCAATTTTTTCTCTTCTACGAAAGTAGTGCAAGGTGTGCACACAGAACGCAAGGAGTGCATTAACGGGATTTGTCTCGATTCCAAAGCGCATAAGAGATAACAAAAAATTTTTCCTTTGCAAGGAGTGCAAAGAGACTGGTGGAAGGTGTGCACAGTCGTCCGCAATAATCTTAACCTTGCATGAAGATTTGGTGCAAGGGGTGCACAGATCCGAGATTCAACTAAGCTTCGAAGAGTCAGGAAAGGAGAACGCCAGGAGGGCGAGAGGAGTTTCTCTTCGAGAAAATACTTAAAAAGGTCTGAGTTATCGAAATCCCCAGAATGCAAGGAGTGGGCAGGGAAATCGAAGTCCTCAAGAGACCAAGCTCAGGAGAAATAATACTTTCATAAGTGTTGACAAGATCCAAGGAACTGACTCACATGAAGGACAAAGGTCAAAGCCTTTGAATCCTTCGAAAATCTCCTAAGTCTGAAGAAAGCGTAAGCTAAAGAGGAAGGATCTCAACCATTCAGTCCGAGCGCTAGAGAATCAGAACCGTCCATCAGGAGGGATGTGTGGCGAACGATCAAGATTTCGCTGACTCGCATTGTGGAGAAGTCAAAGGGAAGAATGCTAAGAATTCGCGAAGCTCGAATATATGACTTGATTTGAGTCATTGGATCCAGGAGAGATTTGGACCGTTGATTGTCCAGGGTGAAATATCGACATTTCGGGGATCAGAGGTGACACGTCTTTCGACTTCACGAAACGTGAAGTCCCAAAATCATCGTGACCGTCAGTTATGAGGAGAGAGATGGATCGTTGATCTAGTTCCATCGCGATTTCGGCTATCGAGTGAACGGGGGTAGCAACACTCCTGGGGTCACGAAACATGAAATCGCGAGGCGCCTTTCACTCGAATGCATTGTCACCACCAGTGGTCACAAGGGACAAGGGACTTAGTAGAGAGGAGCTAGTTCCCTTTTGGCGTTGAGGTTCGAACAACGCTTGGGAGAGAAGCCGCGAGTCTCAGGCGACCTGCGCATTTGGGGAAAAGGACAATGTAAGTGGGTTTGGGGTCTAGGAGAGACTCGAAGAGTCAATCAGACTCAGTATCTTGATTGAACCTAGACTGGGAGGTCACGCAGCCCTGAGGAGAGGAGGGGTTTCTGCATCAAGTGGTATCAGAGTTGATTTTTGTCTGTAGATTTTTGGCGAAGGAGAAAAAGAACTCAAAGGTTTACTCGGTGTGTAAGAGACAGTCAACACAATCCCACCAAGGAGATGAGTGGAACAACCATTAGCCAATCAAGCTGTGGAAAGGGAGATGTGAGAACTCCGTGAAATATTTGAGGTGATGGAGGTAGCACAGAGACGAGCACCTGATGTTGGAGACATCAACGATGTAGAGAGCGAAGAAGCAGTGGGTGAGGATGTTGTTGAAGAAGTTGCAGGAGAGTATGTTTCCAAAGAAATCTTATTGATAGCAGTCACCAGATTGGGAGGTAGAGCCAAGATATAGGTTCCAATGTATGAGGGAAATTTAGATGCCAAAGAGCTATTAGATTGGATAAGATCCATGGAAAAATATTTCGACTATGAAGAGGACAATGAGGAAAGAGGGCTGAGACATGTTGTCACCAGACTAAAAGGACATGCAACACTATGGTGGGATGAACTGTAGTCTGAGAGAAGAAGCAAATGAAAGAAGAAGATAAAGAGATGAGATAGAATGGTAGCCAAATTGAAGGCTAAATTCATGCCCAAAGATTATCATCTCAATCTGTTCAAGAAAATGAAGAACTTGAGATAGAAAGGGATGACAGTTAAAGAGTACACCGAGGAGTTCTATAGGATGAACATCAGAACTAGACAAAGGGAGAGAGATGAAGAAAAAGTAGCCAGATATATAAATGGCCTCAGATATGAAATCCAAGATGAACTCAACATGATGTCAATAAGGATAGTGGAGGATGCTTATCAGTTTGCGCTGAAGGAAGACGAAAAGTTGGCCAGAAAACAAAGCCAACGAGAAAGAGATAAAGGCCTCGTCCCAAACAAAGCCAACGAGAAAGAGATAAAGGCCTCGTCCCAAACAAAAGAAAGGGAGTTACCCATGACAGAGCACATAAGTCTAAGGACGAGACTGAGAAACCACACAGTCACTTCGAAAGAGGAGGAAGTTCTCGAGAAAGACATGGTGGTGGAAGAAATTCTTCCAGAGGAAGAGGAAGAAGAGGAGGAGGAGACGTAAGATGTTATTCCTGTGGAAAGAAAGGACACCTGTCTTCGGAATGTCCTGAGAAAAATAAAGAAGGAGGAGGTGAAGCTCACATTTTAGAAGAACAAAAAAGAGATGTTGAAGGAGAAGGAGCAGAGGATGAAAGATCCCTGATGTTGAGGAAAGTTCTCTTAAAACTAGAGGCAGAAATTGAAAGACCAGTGCAGAGGAATAGTCTCTTCAGAACAACTTGCAAGACTAAGGACATAGTATGCAAGGTGATCATTAACAGTGGGAGCACTAATAACATAGTATCCACTGAGATGGTGGAGAAATTGGATTTGGAGATAACTGCACATCCGAAGCCATACAAAGTCTCGTGGTTGCAGAAAGGACACTAGGTAATGGTTACTAAACAATGCTTGGTTGAATTTAAGATAGGAGGATATAGAGATGAAATTATGTGTGATGTAATTCCCATGGATGTATGTCATATTTTGTTGAGAATACCATGGCATCTTGAAAGGAATGACGTTCACGATGGGAGGAAAAATACATACAAATTAGAGAAGAATGGTAGGACACACATGTTGTTTCCAATAGAGGAGAAGAGAGTGAAAGAGGAGGCCAACACAAGCATACTTTTTCTTAGTGGGAATGAACTCCTGAAAGAAGTCAAGGAAGAACATGAGATTCAGTTTGTTGTGGTAAGGAAGCCTAGAGTTATCCTTACAAGTACTTCAATGGAGTATTTGCTTGAAGAAGTTCAAGAATTGTTGGATAATTTTGCTGATATAGTGGTGGATGAGCTACCTAACTCATTACCACCCATCAGAAGTATCAATTACCATATTGACTTGATACCAGGAGCAAGTTTGCCAAACAAATCACCATACAGATTGACACCTCGAGAGAATGAGGAGGTAAAGAGCCAAGTCCATAAATTGTTAGACAAGGGTTTGGTCAGAGAAAGCTTGAGTCCATGCGCAGTACCAACTGTGTTAAGTCCAAAGAAAGATGGAGGATGGAGTATGTGTATAGACTCAAGAGCCATTAACAAGATCACCATCATGTATATATTTCCTTTAACAAGAATGGATGATTTAATGGACTATTTAAGTGGAGCAAATTTATTTTCTAAAGTAGATTTGAAAAGTGGATATCACCAAATCAGAACGAAAGAAGGTGATGAGTGGAAAGCAAGCTTTAAGACAAATGAAGGTCTGTATGAGTGGCTTGTTATTCCATTTGTCTTAACAAATGCCCTGAGTACTTTTATGAGGCTGATGAATGAGATATTGAAAGATTTCATTGGCAAGTTTGTGGTTGTATATATGGATTATATATTGATCTTTAGCATGCCTAAAGAGGAGAATTTGAGGCGCCTAACATTAGTGATGAGGGACTACAGTAGGAGAAGTTGTTGATAAATATGAAGAAGTCTTCTTTTATGAAGAAAAAACTCATTTACTTGGGTTTTGTGATCTCTTCAAATGAAATGAATATGGATCCAAAGAAGGTGAAAGTAATCAAAGAATGGTCGTCACCAAGGAGTATGTTTGAATTAAGGAGATTTCATGGATTAGCGAGTTTCTATAGGAAGTTCTTCAGAGACTTCAGTGGAATTTGTGCGCCAATGATGGATACACTGAACAAGAAGCACAAGTCTTTTAAATGGATAGAGGAAGCTGAAAGGGGCTTCAATATACTGAAGGAGAAGATAATAGAATGACCAATTCTGGTCTTGCCGAATTTTGAAAAGACATTTCAGGGGAGGTGTGATGCAAGTGGAGTTGCAATTGGAGCAGTCTTGAGCAAGGAAAATAGACCTATTGCCTATTTCAGTGAGAAGATGAATGAGACCAAGAGAAAATACTCCATGTATGACAAGGAGTTTTATGCCATAATTCAAGCCTTGAAGAAGTGGATACATTATCTTGTCCCACAGGAATTTGTCTTGTATAGCAATAACCAGGCTTTTCAATTCTTAACCTGGCAGTAAAAATTCAATCAAAGGCATGCCAAATGGGTTAAGTTTATGCAGAATTTTACTTTTGTAATAAAACATATCGCTGAGAATGCTAACAGAGTTGTTGATGCATTAAACGGGAGATGTTTGATTCTGCAGGAATTTTAGGTGAAGACCTTGGGGTTTGAACACCTTGATGACATGTATTGTGATGATACATATTTCAAGGAAGGATACGAAGCATGTAAAAATCCTCTGCTAAGAGATAGGAGCCAGTGGACAGAGTGCATGATTCAAGAGGGATTGTTGTTCAAGGGAAATCAGTTGTGCATACCAAAATTCACAATGAGGGATAACCTTTTGAAAGAAAAGCATAATGGAGGATTGGATGGACATTTCGGCCATGATAAAACGTTTGCGCAGTTGAGTAGTTCATACTATTGGCCAGGTATGAGAATGGAAGTGATAAAGTTTGTGAACATATGTAGAATCTGCCAACATGCAAAAGGGAAGAGATAGAACACTGGATTGTATCAACCATTGCCAATACTAGAGAGGCCTTGGGATGCAATAAGCATAGATTTTGTGTTGGGGCTACCAAGAATGCAAAGAGAATTTGATTCCATATTTGTGGTGGTGGATAGGTTTTCTAAGATGACACATTTTATCCCATGCTAGAAGACCAGTGATGCAATGCATGTTGCAAATCTGTTTTTCAAGGAAGTTGTAAGACTTCACGGCCTACCCAGAAGCATTGTCTCGAACAGAGACACAGAATTTGTTGGTCACTTTTGGAGAACATTGTGGAAGAAGTTGGGGATAGATTTGTCCTTCATCTTAGCTTATCACCCTCAAACAGATGGACAGACTGAGGTGGTGAACACAAGTTTGGGAGACTTATTGAGGAGTTTGGTCACTGAGCACCATAGTGATGTAGATTCATTGCTCCAACTCAGCATAAGCGCCAGCCATCCAACACATCCAGTGTGCATTCATGAAAGGGAGAGGTGCAACCCTCTCGTTTTTCAAAATTTGAATTTGAATTTAATGTTGTAAGGCTGATAGAGACCAGATCATGCCTTTGTACAGGAGTTCTTAAGGTTTCCTTTAATGGTTACCTACAACTAAGTTCAGATCAGTCAAGTCTACGACTGCCTTTTGTGTAATGTAGTCATAGGAGTAGGATCTGCTCTGAGATAGTGATAGAACAGAGGTGGTGGGTGAGGATAAGCTCAAGAGAGCCCTCTTTTGTAATGAGTCTCTCGAGGAGTAGAGTAGAGAGGGAGAATAGGAGAATTCTCAGGTAGAGAGATCTCGAGGGAGAGAACTGAGACTCTGTAGCAGTCGAGTTTTTGTAAAAACACATTTTGTATGGACATTTGGAGATTAATTCAAAGTGTATTTTTTCCTGCCCATGAATTGTCTATGTATGTTTATACATTGGAATGTCACTTGTATGCTGTAGATATAGGGTATAGATAGATTTTACTATCTGTTTGTGAGTTTGTTGGTTTCTATCTGGGTTCTTTAGGCCGTGCAAGGAGTGCACAACAAAACATTGGAAGTTCTGTAGCTAGCGCAAGGAGTGCGCATCTGAGCTCTGCGGAGTCAGAAAGAACGTGCAAGGAGTGCACACCAGAAAGATTCACAAACTCAAGGAGGAGCCTCAAGTTTGCTGAACACCTTGGAGGATGAGCTGTGCAGGGGAGGGCACAGAGAGAATATAGAATGTTTGAAGTTCTATGAATCTCTACCAAGAGGGAATTGAGCAAGTGCATAGAGTGCACAGGAGAATTCTATTTCGAGTTCAGAGAGAGAAAACATATTCACTAAGGATTCTGTGTGAAGCTCTTTCAGGAGGGCATTGAGCAGTTGCATAGAGTGCACAGAAGGACTCTTTTCGAGTTATGTTGGGAAGATAAGTGTCAAGGAGAGACACTCATAGAGTTACTGAATACTCTGTTAATCTCAGCAAGGAGGGCTTGAGAAGAGGGTTGAGAAACCCTTTGAGGTTTCACAGTCGAAAAAACTTAGGAGGGATAGCGTTCCTAGAATGCAAGTGATATACAAAGGAATTGAGCTCGCAAAGGAAGAAAAGTTTGAGACCTTTGAAACTTCAGAAAATCTCCCAAGGGGAGGGAGGAAGTTCTCAAGCTCAGGAGGGAGTACAACTGTCGTTAGATCAGCTGGAGAGACGATATCTAGACCATTGAGTTTCACGTCCAGACAACAGGAGGAGAGAGCGCAGAATATTAGATTTGGGCCTTCAGATCTAGCGTCAATATTTGAAAACCGTTGGATCTCTGGAAGACGTACAGAGTTTAATCTTTGGAAGCCACACAAAAGAGAAGAAACGAACGATGGAGACGCTTCTTGGAGAAGTGCGAAATCCCATAGGTCCTTAAATCTCACAAATCTGTGAGGAATTTAAGACTAAGCGTCTTTTAGTGTTCAAAAGCTCAGGAGGAGTAGTGGCCATTGGATGAGAAGCAACAAGAGCCGTTGATCCCCCTTTGGAGTGGAATTTCGGCATTTCGACATTTTGGGGTTTGGCATTTTGGGGTTTGGCATTTCGGCAATCCCGATGACAAGGAGCCGAGGCACTTAGCATTGAAAACCCCGAAGTCGCAAAACATGAAGTGTCTTTGGAGTAGGCCTGTGGCCACAGAGGAAGCAGTCACATGGACTGAGATTTGGTCAGGGGCTAATCGTCGTTGAACCCATTTCGACATTTCAGCATTTCGGGGTTCAGGAAGTAGAGGAGGCAGTGATTTTGGAATCGAGAGTTTCACAATCCCGATTCACGAAATCCCAAAATATCTAGAGCCATCGGATCGAGGAAGATCTCAGTCGTAGATCACGTGGGAGGTGAGGGTTCGAGAATTTGGGAATCGGAGTTTTGAAAGGTAAGGAAACTCTCTGCTGTGGATTTTTGCGAGTCACGAAATCCTGAAGAGAGAAAGGAAAAATTCTTGAAATGTTCTCTCAAGGGGTAGTATTTCGGCATTTCGAGACTCGGGAGGTTGAAGGACCAAGAACCGTTTGCAGCCAGAATCGCGAAATTGCGAATTCCAAAATCCCGAAAAGTTGACCGGGGTCAGGGGTAGATTTTGGCATTTTGGGATCCGGAAGTTCGAAGGACCTAGAATCATTGCAACCGGAATCGAAAAATCATTAATCGCGAAAACCTGAAAGCATTTAGAGGAATAGTACCGGGTCACAGGACCAGTCATATGAAAAGCGACTTAAGGGAGGAACTATAGAGTTAGGCTCTATTTTGGGTTTCAACAATTCGACATTTCAACGATCGGGAATTGGGGGGACAAGGAGTCTGGGAGAGATCGCATGCAGGAGTCCCAAAACCTCGAAACACGAAAGGTGTGTTGGTTCAGAACAGAGAAGAGCGCTGCAAGCTGAGTGCGTGCATAGATTTTCTCAAGGCCTGTGCCAAGGAATTAAAGGGACCTGTGGATTTGTTCAAAGGGTTCCAACAGGATCCTGAAGAGCTATTTCGGCTCAAAAGAAGAACGATCCAGAGATCGGGAGGTCAGTGGACCCTGCTGAGGTAGGGGGTCTGCATTACATAGTCAGTGGGATTAGATTCAGCCACAAGAAGAATTTGCATACAATGACTCACCAAACAAGAGCACTAGAAAAAGCCCATTCCAAATATTGTATGGAATGCAACCCAGGGGAGTATCTGAGTTGAGAGACTTGGAACATAGTGAGATCAGGAGCATTGGAGCAGAAGATTTTTCTACAAACATGTAGAAGCTCCATAGCTAGTTCAAAGGGCAGTTGCAAAGTTCTAACCAGGAGTGTAAATGCAGAGCTGATCAACATCGCATAGAAAATCAATTTGAAGTAGGAGATCAGGTTCTGGCACATCTCATAAAAGAAAGGTTCCCTAGGGGAACATATAACAAGTTAAAGATGAAGAATATAGGACCATGTAAGATCTTTCGACTATGAAGACGTTGATGAGGAAAGAAGGGTGAGACATGATGTCTCCAGACTAAAAGGACATGCAACATTGTGGTGGGATGAACTGCAGGCTGAGAGAAAAAGAAAAGGCAAGAAGAAGATAAAGAGCTGGGACATAATGGTAGCCAAATTGAAGGCCAAATTCATGCCCAAAGATTATTAGATCAATCTGTTCAATAAAATGAAGAACTTGAGACATAAATGGATGACAATTAAGGAGTACATCGAGGAGTTCTATAGGATGAACATAAGAACTGGACAAAGGGAGAGAGATGAAGAAAAAGTATCCAAATATATAAATGTCCTCAGATATGAAATCCAAGATGAACTCAACATGATGTCAGTAAGGACAGTGGAGGATGCTTATCAGTTTGTGCTGAAGGAAGACGAAAAGTTGGCCAGAAAACAAAGACAACGAGGAAGAGGTAAAGGCCTCGTCCCAGACAAAAGAAAGGGAGTTACCCATGACAGAGAACATAATTCTAAGGAGGAGACTGAGAAACCACATAGTCACTCGGAAAGAGGAGGAATTTCTCGAGAAAGACAGGTTGGTGGAAGAAATTCTTCCAGAGGAAGAGGAAGAAGAGGAGGAGGAGATGTAAGATGTTATGCCTCTGGAAAGAAAGGACACATGACTTGGGAATGTCCCGATAAAAATAAAGAAGGAGGAGGAGAAGCTCACATTTCAGAAGCACAAAGAAGAGATGTTGAAGCAAAAGGAGCAGAGGATGGAAGATCCCTGATGTTGAGGAAAGTTCTCTTAAAACCAGACACAGAAATTGAAATACTAGTGCAAAGGAACAGTCTCTTCAGAACAACTTGCAAGACTAAGGAAAAAGTATGCAAGGTGATCATTAACAGTGGGAGCACTGATAACATAGTATCCACCAAGATGGTTGAGAAATTGGAGCTGGAGACAACTGCACTTCCGAAGCCATAAAAAGTCTCATGGTTGTAGAAAGGACACCAGGTAGTGGTTACTAAACAATGCTTGGTTGAATTTAAGATAGGAGGATATAGAGATGAAATTATGTGTGATGTAATTCCCATGGATGTATATCAGATTTTGTTGAGAATACCATGGCATCTTGACAGGAATGTCATTCACAATGGGAGAAAAAATACATACACATTAGAGAAGAATGGTAGGACACACATGTTGTTGTCAATAGAGGAGAAGAGAGTGAAAGAGGAGGTCAACACAAGCATACTTTTCATTAGTGGGAATGAACTCCTAAAAGAAGTCAAGGAAGAATAGGAGATGCAATTTGTTTTGGTAAGGAAGCCTAGAGTTATACTTACAATTACTTCAATGGAGGATTTACCTGTAGAAGTTTAAGAATTGTTGGATAATTTTGCTGATATAGTGGTAGATGAGCTGCCTAACTCATTACCACCCATCAGAAGTATCAGTCACCATATTGACTTGATACCAGGAGAAAGTCTTCTAAACAAATCACCATACAGATTGACACCTTGAGAGAATGAGGAGGTAAAGAGCCAAGTCCAGGAATTTTTAGACAAGGGTTTGGTCAGAGAAAGCTTGAGTCCATGTGCAGTACCAACTGTGTTAAGTCCAAAGAAAGATGGAGGATGGAGAACGTGTATAGACTCAAGAGCCATTAACAAGATCACCATCATGTATAGATTTTCTTTACCAAGATTGGATGAATTAATGGACTGTTGAACTGGAGCAAATTTATTTTCTAAAATAGATTTGAAAAGTAGATATCACCATATCAAAATGAGAGAAGGCGATGAGTGGAAAACAACCTTTAAGACAAATGAAGGTCTGTATGAGTGGCTTGTTATTCCATTTGGCTTAACAAATGCCCTAAGTACTTTTATGAGGCTGATGGATGAGATATTGAAAGATTTCATTGGCAAGTTTGTGGTTGTATATCTGGATTATATACTGATCTTTAGCAGGTCTAAAGAGGATAATTTGAGGCACCTAACATTAGTGATGAGGAAACTACAATAGGAGAAGTTGTTGATAAATATGAACAAGTCCTCTTTTATGAAGAAAAAACTCATTTAATTGGGTTTTCTGATCTCATCAAATGAAATGAAGATGGATCCAGAGAAGGTGAAAGTAATCAAAGAATGGTTGTCACCAAAGAGTATGTTTGAAGTAAGGAGATTTCATGGATTAGCGAGTTTCTATAGGAAGTTCATCAGAGAATTCAGTGCAATTTGTGCACCAATGATGGATACACAGAAGAAGAAGCACAAGTCTTTTAAATGGATAGAGGAAGTTGAAAGGGGATTCAATATACTGAATGAGAAGATAACAGAATGAAAAATTATGGTCTTGCCGAAATTTTGAAAAGACATTTCAGGTGAGGTGTGATGCAAGTGGAGTTGCAATTGGAGCAGTCTTGAGCAAGGAAAATAGACCTATTGCGTATTTCAATGAGAAGCTGAATGAGACCAAGAGAAAATACTCCACATATGACAAGGATTTTTATGCCATAATTCAAGCCTTGACGAAGTGGAGACATTATCTTGTCCCACAGGAATTTGTCTTGTATAGCAATAACCAGGCTTTATAATTCATAACCAGGCAATAAAAATTGAATCAGAGGCATGCAAAATGGGTTAAGTTTATGCAGAATTTTACTTTTGTCATAAAACATATCGTTGAGAATGCTAACAAAGTTGTTGATACATTAATCAGGAGATGTTTGATTCTGCAGGAATTTCAGGTGAAGACCTTGGGGTTTGAACACCTTGAGGACATGTATTGTGATGACACATGTTTCAAGGAAGTATACGAAGCATGTGAAAATCCTTTGCTGAGAGATAGAAGATAGTGGATAGAGTACATGATTCAAGAGGGAATTTTGTTCAAGGGAAATCAATTTTGCATACCAAAATTCTCAATGAGGGATAACCTTTTGAAAGAAAAGCATAATGGAGGATTGGCTGGACATTTTGTCCATGATAAAACGTTTGTGCAGTTGAGTAGTTCATACTATTGGCCAGGTATGAGAATGGAAGTGATAAAGTTTGTGAATAGATGTAGAATCTACCAACATACAAAAGGGAAGAGATAGAACATTGGATTGTATCAACCATTTCCAATACCAGAGAGGCCTTGGGATGCAATAAGCATAGATTTTGTGTTGGGGCTACCAAGAACGCAAAGAGGATTTGATTCCATATTTGTGGTGGTGGATAGGTTTTCAAAGATGACACATTTTATCCCATGCCAGAAGACCAGTTATGCAATGCATGTTGCAAATCTATTTTTCAAGGAAGTTTTAAGACTTCACGGCCTACCCAGAAGCATTGTCTCGGACAGAGACACAAAATTTGTTGGTCACTTTTGGAGAACATTGTGGAAGAAGTTAGGGACAGATTTTTCTTTCATCTTAGCTTATCACCCTTAGACAGATGGATAGACTGAGGTGGTGAACAAAAGTTTGGGAGACTTATTGAGGATCTTGGTCACTGAGCACCATAGTTAGTGGGATCAGATTTAGCCACAAGAAGAATTTTCATACAATGACTCACCAAACAAGAGCAATGGAAAAATCCCATTCCAAATATTCTATGGAATGCAACCCAGGGGAGTATCTGAGTTGATATACTTGGAACATAGTGAGATAAGGAGCGTTGGAGCAGAAGATTTTACTGTAGACATGCAAAAGCTCCATAGCCAGATCAAAGGACAGTTGCATAGTTCTAACCAGGAGTATAAATGCAGAGATGATCAACATCACAAAGAACTTCAATTTGATGTAGGAGATTAGGTTTTGGCACATCTCAGAAAAGAAAGGTTCCCTAGGAGAAAATATAACAAGTTAAATATGAAGAATATAGAACCATGTAAGATCTTGAGGAAATTTAATGAAAATGTCTATGAGATTGAGCTGCCATATGGTGTGGACATATCACCCATATTCAATGTTTCAGACCTGTATCCTTACAAGAAATATGACATAGAGGGGTCAGAAGATCAAGAGAACATCCAGTGGGAGAAACAAATGCCTATAGCAGAGAAGCCACAAATGGAAAAGATCATGGATCAGAGGATCGGTAAAAATACCAGGAGGGAAACCTATTTTGAATATCTAGTCAAGTGGAAGGGACACCCAATAGAAGATGCCAGATGGAAAAATGAAGCTGCTATACAGAATCATGGAAGATCAGTGCAGGAGCAGATGGACAGGAGTTCATGAATTTTTTTCAAGGGGAGTATGATGCAGGAGCATCAATTGCAATCGCGTGGCGCAAGACTTATCAACATTAAGGAATCTATACGGGAGCTCAACACTGGAAGTCATAGTAGATATTTTGGAAGTCCACCTTAACTCAACCCCAAAATTAATCTTTTGGAGGCACGCTTGAAATCAAGATGGGAAAATTTGGAGGCACGCTTGGATGATTACAAGCAAAATGGGAGACTCCACTACGCCTCTGGAATGTGACTAGTCTAGATAGTTGTTAGGTCAAGTTATAGAGTAGAAAAGTAGCTAGAAAAAACCCTAATAACCCTCTTAGATAAATAGAGGTTTTGTACGCCCGAATGAGGCTGGTAGTTAGTTAGTAGTTGGCTAGAATAGAGATGTTAGGAGAAGAAAATAAGATAGAAGTTAGGAGAATATTTCAGTAGTTTTTATTGTTCATTTACATTTGTAACCATTTTCACTTATGAATATAACATAGGAAAATTGATCCAATGCATGGTGTGAACATTGTTTGCAATTCTCTGTATTGTGTTTTCATGAATGAATGAATGAATGGATATCTTTTTGAGTAGATGGAACATAAACCGTCATTTCTGAGGAGAGACCTGAACCGTTGATCCAGTGCCATCGCAATTTCAGCTATCAGGTGAACGGGGGTAGCAGCACTCCGAGGGTTGCAAACTGAAAAATCGTGATATGCCTTTCGCTCGAGTGCGTGGTCACTGCTAGTGGTCACAAGGGAAAAATGTCTTAGTAGAGAGGAGATAATGCCCATTTGGCATTGAGGTTCAAACAATGCTTGAGAGAGAAGTCGTGGGTCTCAAGCGACCTACACATTTGGGGAGAAGGACCCGTGTAAGTGGGTATTGGGTCTAGCAAAGAATCAGAGAGTCAATCAGACTAAGTATCTTGATTGATGCTAGACCAGGACGTCGCACATCCCTGAGGAGAGGAAGGGGGTATACATCACTCAACATGCCTGATCTTTGTCAATGGAATAGCCAAGGGGAAGGGTGCACTAGAGCATAGGAGGCATTTGAAATATCTGTGTGGGTGTGCATTGGCACAATGGTGATTGAGCTGGAAGGGGTGTGTACGATTGGCACATGGAAGCATTCGTAAGACTATAAGTGTGAGTGTAATTTGCACAGTGGGGGGAATTGATTTTGCAGGGTTGTGGGCATCTGGCGTGAAGGAAGATACCCAGTAAAGGAAGAATATGCATTTAACAATCTCCTTATCTTCACAAATTCATCAATTTGTTTTGTGAGAAAAATAAGGGATTCCATTTTTCTTACACACTGCACATGGGAAGATCCTTGGCCATTGTGCAATTTATCAATGCTTAAGTTTCAATTTTTAACAACAATTTCAGACAAAGTTTGGCATTTCCATCCCTACAACTAAATTTAATTTTAGACAATTCTATTCTTAAGCAATGGTCGAAGGTCAATATCATTTAGAACAAGATGAGAAAAAAAAATTAGAAGGGAGCTAATGCAATTCCATTACTTGGTTGCAAGACATGAATATCAATTTCAACTTGAACACTAAACTTTTCAAGGATTCATAACAACTCAACATCCAATTTTCAATCACAGTTCATGGCATATTCTAAAACTCATTTACTAATTAATATTATTACAATTATAATCCTCAATAAGAATACCATAACCGATGACGACGAAATAAAAGATTTTCTTCCGTGGTAGCACTCCTTTCGATCTCCTTCTTGCTAATCGTTGAGACTTCACCGATATCTCCCAGCCAATGCTATGAGTACTCTTCTTCCCCCTTAGGCCCCGAATCCAAAAAGGGGCCACACAAACAAACCATAAATGATCTATCTCCCATCTTGCCTCGCAAGGTAGAGCCACCACTCTCTCTCAAGCTAGATATCCCAACTCTCACAAGTAAAACCAGTCAAAATTTCTGCAGCATAACCTTACTCATAACTAGTGTGATCCCTTTTCCCTCTTGACCATTTTCTTTATAGGAGTTTCCTAAATGACACATCCCCAATGTCACAATTAATTCGCTTTTTAATTAAATAAATTCGAATTATTTCCCCCTTACACTTGTTACCCTCTCCCCAAGTTGCACAAGTAATTCTAGATTTTATTTTAATAAAGTCAATTTACCTCACCCTTCCTAAAAGCACTCCTTAAATCACTCCTAGTTGTCTCCTTATTCCCCATATTTCCATTTAATGGCTGACGCCTTACTAAATATGAGTTGAGTTAAAATAAGATTCTTCTCTAGTTAGACTAGTGTTAACTAGACTCTAGATACCTTTCTATGCGTACACATTCTTTCATGTTTATTTCTTTCTTATTTTAAAAACTCCCTTTTAATAATTTTTTACACATATGTGCCTTAAATCAAATATTTATGTTTATTTCATTTTACTTATTTCTTAAATTTATTTCCTCATTCCCATTTTGATTTAGTTAATAATTTAGTTTTAGTCTTCTCGCCTAACTTAGACTTAGGCTTCCCCGGATGGGGTGCCACATTGTAGAGCAGAGCCACATGGGATAACATTGGGATGCACCATTAATACATCCACCGGCGACCATTCCCTCAGAAATTAAACAAGCATGAATCCATGCAGCAAAATCCAGGAGATGAGCCCCTTCACGCAAGTGGTCGGTATAGTGCACCAGCGCACTCGGAAGCAAGCCTTAATGGCCATGGCAGTCATTGTTGTCGTCCTCCTTATCACCCACCATTACAACATTGAGCGACATTGTCCCATTGCAGCATCAAATGCAGAGTTAATTTTAGCAGAGCGACATCTTGTAGACCCACTTGAGCTTTGGAGTAGAGCCTTTCACCTGCAAGGAACCTTGGTCATCCCCAAGGCCTCCATTATGCCCAGAGCATGAGGTAGGCCTCACAGGGGTGCAACTTGGTACACATCTGAATCTCGTTGCCAGAGGCAAAAGAAATTTGAGCAGGCGCTAGCCATGGCGTCCTCGTGAAGACGTAGGAAACCATGAATGCCTCCAATGGCGTACGTGGAAGATATAACCCTGGAAGACTCCATGCAAAGCTATCCCAAGCTCCCTCTGTTCACAGTCCTAGACAATTGGAATACACCCACTGATTTTGGCACTAATGACAAGACTTCGCCTTTGGGTAAACTGCTTGGCTCCAGTGCAAATTGCCCGATGGTGAAATTTGCCACCTGCTATGTTGAATAAGAAACCCCGTCATGTGAAAAAAGAAGCATAGACTCACCCCCCGGTGCACCTATGGAGGAGGTGACCCAGCTATCCAACCGACCGACACATCATGACTGCACAACACATGCAAGTGAAGGAGCAACAAGGCCCATTCCCTCAGCCTCTGTTGACGGCCACTGGTAGGACCAGCACCCCTTCACCAATTTGGGGTACCTAGCTCTAATATTTGATATGTGGATCCTGTTGGACGGCCAAATCTTATGCATTGCTCGAATCGACCATCGACTCGACATGCTGTTCACTACTCATTCCATGACTCTCCTTAAACGGCAATGTCCTACGTGTGCGCAAGATTATGCGTTTCCAATAGGATGGCGAAAGCACAGGGACGAGGATGAGCTGACCAGATAAGAGGTTCAATGATGTTCTTGGTTAGCAATTTTTTTCTGTTTCCGAACTAGGATTTCGCCCAGTTAGATCTTAGCTATTTTGCAACTAGGATTTTGGCATATAGTTTAAACTTAATGGCTAGACGTCCTAGTTTCCTTCGGGTAGGACTATTCTCTGATAGTTTTGTTTGCTGGGAAACAAATGGCATAGGATGCCAAACTGTCTCGGTTTCCTTTTTAAGCGGGACAACTGGCATCGTAAACAAGATCTATAACTTGGTAATAATAATATAACAGGTTCTATCCTTTTTTACTTAAAAAAAAAAAAACTTAGACTTAGGCTTAATTTTTGAATAGGCTTATAATTTCACTTGGGATTTGAAATTAATAATTTCAATCCTTAATTAATTAATTAAATCCAACAATGCTTAAATATTTTACAAGGTTTGATTATTCGCTTAAGGTTTTCTAGACCACATAGATTCATTGACTCAAGTTTTATTTCCAAGATGTTCCCTTCAAGACACACTCTGTTCTCCAAGTGTGCCACTCTTCTTTGACTGGTTTTGGTAGTTGTCCAACCCTTGGAGTCAACACTCCATTAGGGAGACCTTTTAAGAGACTAAGGGATTATAAGGAATAAGGACCCTGCCTTGTTGTGCACCCCTTAGAAATCTTTGCGAGTGATTGTCTCAGTATGCCCTCACGACATCGTGGACCTCTCGAACTAGGTAATTGTTAACCTATAATTCGATCCACGATGAGAGTGCTAGTAGGTTGTGACAGGGACACTTCCACACCTCTCCCTCAATGTCTGGTCTATGTGCATGGCCCCTTTACTCCTTATGTGAGTGAGGCTAGCAAGAATTTGTCAACCTGCATCCATCAACGAAACACTTTCAATGATCCATATATAAAATCATACTATAATCGATCATATGTCACATATGCATAAATGAAATACTCAATCCAATATAATCCACTCCCTCACTCAATCTGGAGTCCAAGGAGTTCCATTGATTCTCTTGACATCCACAATCCGTCAAGTGTCCTACAGATTTAGGGAAACTCGTCAATATCATCTATCAATACGCATATATCAAATAAAATAAAATCATAATCCATCAACATCATCATAAGAATCCATAAGAAAAACAAATAACCATGTACTATAACTGGATCACTTGCATGCAAGTGTCCTCAAAGAATAATTCAATAACATGTCCTCACAAGAGCAAGATGTTACATACACACCCTCTTGTTTTAAACTTCATCTCGAAGTTGTACAGTATATAAAATGAAATAATAAAAGTATATGAGAATATCTATATGTCTAATCTATCAAATAAGTGAGAAAACTGCTGACACATATTGTATGCATCCTCCCAAGTAGTCGAGTGTGGACTATAATTTCCCCACTAGACCTTGACTTGATCGAATGTTCGACATCATAGTTTTCGAATGCGATGGTCCATAATGCAGATTGGCTTTGCCATAAGTGCACCCTCGTCCAAAACCTATAAATAACTTATCTCAATCACATGTGTAGGATCACTAACATAGTGTCTGAAAACAGATACATCAAAAACATTGTGCATACGCCTCAAAGAATCAGGCAATGCTAGTCAATAGGACACATGTCATTTCTTTTCCATAATTTCAAAAGGTCCCATAAACCTAGGATAGAGTTTAGCACCCTTTCAAAACTTAATATAACTCTTGAATGGTTTCACCTGCAAGAAAACTCAGTTGCCAACTTCATAATTGCGGTCAACGTGATGCACATCAACATAACTCTTCTACCAATCTTGCGCTTCTTTTATCCTTTGTCTTATTGTTTTAATTTTTTCTTCCATTTCTTAGATAACTTATGGTCCTACCAGGGCCCTATCCTCAATTCGATCCCAGCTCAATGGTGTCTGACACAGTCGCCCGTAAAAAAATTCAAACAGTGTCATCTTAATGGTACTTTGATAGTTGTTGTTGTATACAAAATCTACTAGTGGAAATAACTATTACCAATGCTTATGTTGGTCCATCACATAGATACACAACATATATTCCAAAATTTGATTTGATATGTTTCACTAAAGTTCATTTGTGTCCCCAAAGCCTATTGGAAACTGGTCCAAAAACATCCTGTAAACATCGATCCTCTATTAGATATGATCCTTCTTGGTACACCATGTAATATTAAAATCTCACTAATAAAAACTCTAGCTATGTATGGTGCATGATACGTCATACACATAGGAATAAAATGTGCACTCTTCATTAGATTGTCAACTACCATGAAAATTGAATTGTGTCTCCTTGTCATCAGTGGAAATCCAACTATAAAATCCATCGAAATGACCTCCCATTTGGATTCTGGGATAACATGTGGTTGTAATAATCTTTTTGGATCTCTATGTTCATCTTCCACTTGCTGAGATTCTACACATTGCACCACGTAGCTAACTATGTCTACTTTCATTCCTTTCTAGAAGAATAAAGGATTAAGGTCTGCCCTCATCTTCGTGACTCCTAGATGAGCCAAGTACACTACACGATGTGCTTCACTTAAGATCAAATTTATTAATTCATCATTAGGGGGTACATAAATCATGTTGTTATACCTCATCAATCCATCATTGTCCAATATATAACCTTCAATTTTTGGTACCCTCATGGTGCCTTGTCGGATATTGTCCTTAACCTCCTTGTACCAGTCATCGTTGATCTGTATAGCTAGAATATTTTCTCGAAGATTCGTCTGAAGAGATATTACTGAGAATATGCATGGTCTCTTCCACTCTGTTCACCATTCCTTTTATGTAAGTAATCTCAAAATCATATTTTCTATGTAATTCCGACCAATGCCTCTGTCGTGCGTTCAAGTCACTCTGCATAAATATGTGTTGCAGTCCACAATGATCTATTATTAGTTTCAATTTATGTCTAATCATATAGTGTCTCCACACTCTCAAGGCATACACAATGGAAAATAAATATAAATCATGCGCTGAATAGTTCTCCTCATGCTTTCTTAATTTCCTTGAGATGTAAGTGATCACTCGATCGTCTTTCATCAATACTCCACCTAAACCTTACTTGGATGTGTCTGTGCATACCAAGAATTCCTTGTCCATGTCGGGGACCTTTAGTACTAGCACTATCATCAACAATTCCTTGAGCCTTTGAAATGATTCCGTGCATTTTTTGGTCCATAAAAAATTCTTGTTTTTCTTCTGCAATTCCGTGATCGGATTTGCTATCTTCGAAAAACCTTTGACGAACCATTGGTAATATCCCTCTAAAACCATAAATTTGTGTACTTCTTGTATGTTTGTCGGTGTAGGCCATTCCATAATAGCCTCTACTTTCGCTAGATCCACATCTATACCTTCACCAGATATAACATTCCCTAATTAATGAATCTTTGTTTGGTAGAAGGAACATTTTGAGAGTTTCCCATATAATGTTTTTTCCCGTAAACACTGTAGTACCAAGCGTAAATGTTCGTCATGTTCTTCTGTCATATGAGAATATATTAGCATTTCATCAATGAATACTTGAAAAACTTGTCCAAGTATTCGAAGAACACCCCATTCATCAAACTCGTGAATACCCCCGAGGTGTTTGTCAGTCCAAAAGGAAAAATGGTAAACTCGTACTGTATGAACCTCATATTGAATGCAGTCTTAGGAATATCTTCCTCTTTAATTCATAACTATTGATATCCTGATCTCAAGTCGATATTTGAAAACACTGTCACACCTTTCATTTGATCAAACAAATCGTCTATTCTTGGAAACATATATTTGTTCTTGATCATTGCCTTGTTCAATTGACGGTAGTCAATACAAAGTCTCCACAACCCATCCTTCTTTCTTATGAAAATAACAAGCGCACCCCAAGGTGACACACTTGGACGTATAAGTCCCAATTCCAACAAATTCTTCAATTTCATTTTCAACTCTTGTAACTTAGGCGTTGACATCCAATAAGGCATTCTTTCTATCGGTTCAGTTCCAGATTTAAAGTCGATTGTGAACTCCAACTCTCTTTCTAGCGTAAAACCTAGTAACTCCTCTAGAAACAATTCAAGAAAATATCGTATTACCAGAATGTTTTCTAATCCTTTCGCCTCACCCTTTTTGTTTAGTGCTAAGATTGTATACAATTTACATCCTTTTCACATGCTCTTCTGTATCTGTAGGGAAGAAATAAATCTCAACGAAACTCCCTGGTTTCTTCCTACTGTAACACAACCTTTCTGGTTAACAAACTTCGCAGAAATATAACACCCACTCTCAGATTATAAAACAACATACATTTAAGAAAATGAAACACATTTAAACTCAGAGTCAGTCATATAAATTATTGCTATCATAATTTTAAGAATGGCATTAACCATAATTCATCTGCACAACAAAATACATGATAAAATATAAGCATCACAGGCATGCAAAACATAACATTTAACATAAGCCGATACTTATCTTGAAACTTAAGTAATTCCACCAACCAGGTGAAGACCTTCCACGAACCTCCCAACCTTAGACTGCACTGCTCATCAGCTCAGCAGTAGATCACCCCAAAGCTAGTACTAAGCTCCACCCTAAGGCAAGGAATCCTAGGCTAGGATGAGGTTACAGGGAAAACACACAGTCACAAGGAAGGAATTCTCTCCTAGGAACCACTCATGCTCACTGTCCATAGACTCTCCTTCCCCACATGCCTGTTCCACCCCAGGAGTATGCACCTTCTCTATCACCTAGACAGTCCTTCGACTGCTAACCTCCCTTGCCTTGGGTTACAACAATAGACCGGATCAGAAGTCTCCGAGCTTTGTGGCAGCTACAAGGTTCCTTCCAGGAGTTCTCTCCTTCCTCTGTGCACTCTCTCACCTAGAGAGAGTCACTCACAGGCCAAGCAACCTGTTCTTCCAATTCAACCACCTCTCTCTCTTGGAGAGAGTGTTGCAGAAACTGGCCAACAAGCCCCACGCAGTCCAGCACTACGTGGCCACAACAACCGACAGGAAAAAAGACACGGGCTTTCCAACAGGTTCAACAATGGAAAATGGACTCACAAATATGGCTTCGAACAAGACTCCATGCATAGGCTCGATACTTAGACAAAGGATGTTTCAGATTTTCAGAATCAACACACAGGCTTCTGGATCAGTCGATGTATGGGGTATCTCCTGCAGAGGTCGGACGAGATGTCCCCTTCAGAAAATTGGGAAGAATGGAGAAGAATCCCTCTCATGGCTCATCTTGGTCATTTATTTGCATGCACCAGGGTTGAAACTTGTGACCCTTGGAACTAGATGCATTCCATCAGCATGCATCCTCTTTGCACGTTTTCCCCTTGCAAGGAACTTAGGATAAACAACATAAAATGCACATGCTCTTTGGAATAATAATAAAATATTATTCCCAAGGCTTAAGCCCCCTAGGCTTAACACTTAGCCCCTTTTCCCACCTTCTAGCCCTTAATCCCTTGCCCTCTCTATGGATTCTTTGTCCCCCATCACTCATTCATCGTGTTGGCCTACACGCGGAAGTGTTTATATTTTATTAATGTGATACATACATATAAGTACAAAATCAGGTCCATGGCCTAGAACCCTTAGGCTCTCTCTTTGGCCTAATAATCACATAAGCCCATCGGCTTATACAAACTTGGCTCACTAGCCTATAACACATATTTACAATTCATTTCATACATCAGACTTACAAAGGGCTCGGCCTTGGGGACACTACAATTCCCCTCCCCTTATTTATGTACTGTCTTCAGTGCAACCTTACACTGTCTCTGCAAGATTTTTTCAAAATTTTCAAAAAGATGAGGGTACTCTGCCCGCATAACCTCTTCATGCTCCCATGTCGTGTCCTCAAGACCGTACCAGGTCCACTGGACCTTTACAGGCTCTATGGCTCAATTCCAGAGCTGTTTGTTTTTCCTATCCAATATGTGCACATGATGCACTTGTAGGACGCCTTTTGGTTCCACCTGAATCACATTCCAATCGATAACATGATTAGCATCAGGTATATATCTCTTAAGTAGTGAAACATAAAACACATTATGTACAATCATAGATGCAGGTAATGCAAGCATGTATGCAACTGGCCCAATCCTTTCCAAGATCTCAAATGGCCCACGAAATCTTGCTGCCAACTTAGCACAACTTCCCAGCTTCAGAGAACTCCTGTTATTTTTTACTTTCAGGAAAACATGATCACCCACTCTGAATTCTCCGTGGGTTCTGTTACTATCAGAGTAAATTTTTTGCCTGTCCTAGGCATATTTTAGATTATGTTTAATCGTTATCATTTGGTCTTCCATCTCTTTGAGCATCTTAGGCCCAATCACTGCTCTGTTAGCTAGATTATCCTAGCTTACTGGTGTGTTGCACTTTCTTCCATAAAGTTCTTCGAATGGGATCATCTTCAATGATTTATGATACCCATTATTGTAGGCGAATTCTACTAAATGCAGGTAGTCTTTCCACCTTGATGGCTTATCCATCACATACATTCTCAGTATGTCTTCTATTACTTTGTTCACCCTTTCTGTCTGACCATCAGACTCAGGATGATACACTGTAGTAAAGTTCAGATTCGTTCTGAATCCTTTGAACAATCCTTTCCAGAAATTTGAAGTGAATTTTGGGTCCCTATCAAACACTTTTTTCTTAGGAATTTTTTTCAAGCGTGCAACTTCTTTTAAAAAGATATCAACAACATCAACTGCCCTGTGGGTGGTTTTCAGTGGAATAAAATGGGCAACTTTAGTAAGCTTATCCACCAACACCATGATTGAATCATGCTGCTTGCTTGTTCTAGGTATTCCGGTGATAAAATCTATTGTTACCACATCCCATTTCCATTCAGGAATGGGTAAAGTCTGCAACAACCCTGCTAGGTGCCTATGCTCAACCTTAAACTTCTGGCACTCCATACATCGGGTGATGTATTCAGCGATTTCCTTCTTCAAACCCAACCAAAAGTAATGGCTTTTGACTGCTGCCACAGTTTTCTGGTATCCAGGATGTCCATCATAAGCCACGTTATGCATTTCTTTCAGAATTGCTAGCTTCGAATCTCAGACATTGGGTACATACACTCTATTTTTATACAGAAGTAAGCCATCAGTTCCCAAGGTATAACTTTCCTTGGTCTGTGGTCTCTCACGCTGTTGTAGCTTTGCTACTAAACCTCTGTACTGCAAATCAACATTTGCAGCTTCCAAAATTCTGTCTTTAATCTCAGTCCTGTACATGTTAATGGTTGTAGCATGTAATTCGTGCACTTTTTTACTGAGTGCATCAACCACCTTATTTTATTTCCCTTTGATATGCTTGATATCAAAGTCATTCGCACAGAAACTCCAACCATCTGATTTGCCTGACATTTAAAGTCAGCTAATCAAATAAATACTTCAGACCATTATGGTCTGTTCTCAACACAAATCTTTTTCCCATGAGGTAATGTCTCAATTTCCTCAAATCGTGGATGATTGCTGCCAGCTCTAAATCGTGAGTGGCATAATTCCTCTCATGCTTCTTCAAATTTCGGGACTCATAACAAACTACAAATCTCTCTTGGATGAGAACTCCTCCCAGTCCTTCCTTACATGCATCGGTGCACACTACGCAATCCTTATTTGGATCTACAATCTTCAGTATTGGAGTGTTGGTTAGCAGTTTCTTCAATCGCTAAAAGATTCTCTCACATTCTTCAGTCCACTGGAACTTCGTCTCCTTCGTTTGCAAGGAAGTGATAGAATGAGCTATCCTTGAGAATCCGGCTATAAACCTTCTATAGTAGCCTGCTAGACCCATAAAAGATCTAACTTCTACCACATTCCTTGGATCTGATCATTCTTGGATGGCCTCAACCTTTTTAGGACCTACAACGATCCCCTTTTCTGAAATAATATGTCACAAGTAATGGATCTGCCTTTGATAAAATGAGCATTTGCTTAGCTTGGTGTACAGCTGGTGTTCTCTCAACACTTGCAACACCATTCTTAGGTGTTTTTCATGTTCTTACTCTGTCTTGGAATACACCAAGATATCATCCAGGAATACTATGACAAACTTGTCCAAATAATCTCTGAACACTCCATTCATTAAGCACATGAAAACAACAGGTGCATTTGTCCGTCCAAACGGCACCACTGTGAATTCATAATGACTGTACCTTGTTCTAAAGGCGGTCTTGCTAATGTCCTCATCATTTATTCTCACTTGGTGATATCCAGATCTGAGATCTATTTTTGAAAATATTTTTGCATCCTTGAACTGATAAAAAAGATCATCGATCCTTGGCAGAGGATACTTGTTCTTCACAGTTACCTTATTCAACTGCCAGAAATCAATGCACAACCTTAACGTCCCATCCTTCTTCTTCATGAATAGAACCGGGGCACCCCACGATGACACGTTGGGGTGAATGTATCCCTTCTTTAATAGCTCTTCGAGTTGCAATTGCAACTCTTTCAACTATGGCGTACTCATTCTATAAGTAGCCTTCGAAATTGGAGCTGCTCCAGGCATCAAATTTATAGAAAAATCAATGTCCCTCTTTGGAGGTAGTCCAGGTACCTCCTGAAATACATCCTTGAACACTTTGAGTACCTAGTGGTCTTCCAGATTCGAGACTACATCTCGGGATGCTTCTCCCACATGGGCTGCAAATAACTGATAGCCTTTCCTGTAACACTTCTTCAGCTACATGGCTGAGATTTCTCTAATATCCATGGCTCTGGGAATTCCTTGGACTATTACCCGATTTCCCTCTTCATCCAGGCATGTGAAATTTTTGTTACGATAGTCTAGAAGGGCATGGTGGTGGTCCAACCAGTCCATCCCAATTAAGCAGTCATAAGAGCCTAAAGGAATAATATTCAATTCAGCCTTAGTGCTCAATCCTTTCATGTCCACTGAACAGGACTTAACCAATTCAGTGACCTTCATTTTGGTTCCTGTGGCTAACTGCACTAGCCAAGACTTTTCATGTTTTCTCCTTGATAAACGCAAAATTTACACCACCCTAGGATATACATAACTATGGCTAGCCCCTGAATCAATTAAAATAATAAGTGGTCGGTTGTTAATCATACCTTCCACTTCAATCATGTGCGATTGAAATTCTGCTTGTTTGTTGTCCAGGGCTGCATAGATCCTTGGCATTCTACTGCCCATATCCTCCACTTTTTGAGCTTGCTGAACAGTTTGAATAGTTCTCGCTTTATCTTTTCTGTGGGGGCAGTCTCTGTACCTATGGTTTCCTTTACAACCCCAACACTCCATAGGTGGCGGTCTTGGCATCTTCTCACTCCCTTCAACTTTCCTGGGCTCTCTAAAAGATGACTATCCCCAAGAATTGTTCCTGAAAAAGGGAGTTCTGTTTCCCTTCTGCCTCTGTTCTTTTTTTAAGGTCCTAACCCGCACATAGGTAGATCAATGTATTCGGATGTAATAAACGTCAATATTAATAAGACCTTTCAATAAAATAGAATAAGGCGGATGTAAGAACACCTAATAGAAGCTTCTGCTTCTAGAAGGATCTTCCTCTAGATGCTTCTCTTAATAGACATAG
>JZKD02S0080886.1:88885-116163 GCA_000966675.3 Picea glauca
ATTAAACTTTTTTTTTTTGACAAATGAAATATACTGTAACAATCTACAAAGAATCTATTTTATGATGCCTATAGTTTTGAATCTAACAAATGCATATTATAATTTCTAGATTTTTTTGAAGTTGACCAATCTGAACAAGTTGCATATTTTAATCACATGTCTTCCCCCACCATGTATCTATCTTAATTTTTACTTAAAATTAAAATATATAAATACCCTTTTAAAGAGAACAATTTAAGGATTTTGAATATAAATTTTCCATAATTTTCTATATAGATTTTTCTATATAATTTTGAATATAGATTTTTCGTTATGACTATAAGCGATGCAAAGTAAGTGCATTTTTTTTTTAAGCAGGAAGGAAATCGACGATAAAAAATAATCCACAATTAATCGATGATGATCACAACTTATGCATTCAGGCAACTGGAAACAACTACCCAACATACTAACACATAATGCAACTGGACGAGACATGCGATAATCCAAAGATAGATAAAAATGACTACCTTCTCGACACAAGCAAGACAACACCTACAAGATAAAGGACAACACCAACAACTTGACACAACGACTTCGACGACCAGTAACTAGAAACCTCTACAACGCACAAAACCAAACACATTGAGGTGTTACAGAACCAAGTACCAACATCAATTACAACGACAATAAGCCCACATCGGGAAGCACAAGACTACAACCAGGTTATCATTCACATATATCCGTCAGGGCATGCAATGGTCCCCTCATCAAGAATCATGTCGTCATAAGGAGATAGGCGTGATAGTAACCATGGCGCAACATAACATATCTAGAACCTCAACCCAAGCTAAATCCAGTATGCCAGGAGACCAAATTAACTATCAAAATACATGAAGACTACCCAAGCACCCAATCGACAAGTCAACAAGACTCAAGGGAAATTTGACTACTCTAGCAATCATACATCACATTAATTGAAATCTATAATAGTCAAGTATATAAATACTCCATTTAATTCATCCCAGTGCCTTGTCATCTATAAACTTCTTTAATTCCCTTTTTAGTATCAACAATGATACCACTGTCTAGAATTATTATCGCTATCTATAAAATATATGATATCGCAGAGTTAAATATGATAATGTTGTGTAAATATCAATAAGATCCATATATACATGATAACGTTGTATAATTATCAATGTATAACTATCAATGTAAAACTATGATCCATAAATATCGATGGGTAAATAATCAACAAATGATAAAAAAGTTGTCATATAAACAAATAATAAATATGTTGAAATATAAAATAATAATAAACACCATCATAAAAACATTGTCATAAAAACAAATCATAAATGTGATGTCAATCACAACAACCAATGCTAAAACGAATTCATAATAAAACGTTGTCATTACATATTAAACGCAGTCATGTACGCAGTCATATTTAAAATGCAGTCATTCACCTAATAAAAATGTTGTGATCAATATATCAAATGTTGTCTAACAATTCTTAAAATCCTAATTATCAAAATTGCTATAAAAAAATAAATTAAAGTCAATTTCATTCGAAAATAAGTTATGGATAAACAAAATCACCTCTGACTATAAGTCCACCTAAAAGGTTTTATAATGCAATTTTGTTTTTTACTATGGCGTATTGAGATAAAGCTTTCCAAACATTAAGCTTCTTGATATCACACTTATCAGAGTAAAGCTCGTCTGCTGACTCACATTAAGTATACTTTAAGGGAAACTCACAGAGTTAATTATGATATTGCTGGGTAATCATATATATCACTAGGTTAAAATAGGATATCACTATGTAATAACTTTTACTGTCAATCATATTAAAAATTGTCAAAAACGCAGTCATGATATTTCTAACACACTGTCTATTAAATACACTAAGGTATTCTATCAGATATATGTTATGGCTATTGTTAAAGGTATTATATTGATGAGATTAATATGATAGTCAAAATTGTTGTCAATTACATACAGGATCGTTGTCAACATATTATAAAACCACTGTCAATAATATTGTCAATCAATGTGTTGTCAGTCTATAAAATTGATGTCCAAATTATATCTGACAATAATCATTTGTGGGAAATCGCTGTCAATAATACTGTCAATCAAGGAGAATTTTATTAAGGAGAATCAAGTGACTGGTGGAAAATTAAACAGGCTATTTCATTCCAGGTGAGTTTAATATAGGGGAGGATGCATAACATGGTTTAATCCACAATGAAAACATTTCCACTCTGGACGTAGTAAAGGTTTATTTCAACAGAAAAAAAAAATGAAATAAAAACTGGACACATATACTAGTTATTCAATGGTAAAAATGATTTCAGATCTAGATGCACTAAAGGATATCATAACCTTTAAACTATAATCATTCCAGCCAAGAAGAATGTAGGCGATGACTCCAAGAGGAAAAACAAAAAGCAATAGAAGATCGCAGCAAGAAACAAATCAATCACAGGAGTATAAGGTAAGCCAATCGTAGCAAGGATTAAACATTAAAACACAGATTTTAAACATTATAGGATTGGTCATTCAATTGTAGAGTTAATCATTCACAAAGAAGGCACAAGGATTAATCATTTTGCAATGAACCAATAAAAAATGCAAAGATACACATTTGCAAGAAGGCGCAAGGATTAGAGATTAATCATAAGAGAAAAATACAGAGATGAGTAAGGGATAGATGATTGGGAGAAATTTATCCTTCAATTATTATCTATGCATAGGAAAGTAGGGCTTTTGAATCTATAAGTATTTAAACACCAGAGTGATGACCGTCGATTCGACTCCTAGAGGACTGCTCAGGCACAAACTCATAAGTTAAGGGATAAGGGCAGAAGATAAAAACACAATTTTTCTTCATATTAACCAATAAAAACAAACGCAGAGAAGTCATTGAAATTAGAGGTTGGTTTCTCCATGGGAAATCAAATAATAGATCGAGCAAGGGGATTACAAATACCACACGAAAGCAGGTGCAAGAAATCTCATGACAATGAAATATTCAACCGAGCACAAAAAAATAACATGTGTAAATTAAATTTCATTGCAAGTAACAAATTTAACAGGCGTACCTTAGTCAACGTGAATGCTCCGAAGTTTCTATCCCACACGCACTCCATCTAGCTCCTGCTTGTTGACCAATAGGACCTCACTGGTACCTCCTAGCCAATGCTAGGGGTACTCTTCTTCCCCTGAGCCCCCCGAGCCACAAAGGGGACACACACACAATACCAGAGAATGCTAGCACCCATCTCGCATCGCAAGGTCGAGCTACCACTCATTACCCGAGCTGGGTATCCCAACTCCCACAAGACAAAGTTTAGTCAAGATAAAATTTCAGCAACGTAACTTTACACAAAAATATCCCTCCCTACTCCCCTTCTCCATCCTTTTTATATTGTTTTCAAGTAATTAGTTTCCCAAATTCTCATTAAATTCCTTTTTCATTTAATCAGATTCGAAAAACCTCCCCCATACACATGTCGCCCAATCCCCCTAGTTGCACCAGAAAATCAATTTTATTAATTAATTAAATATTCCTATTTCCCTCATCCACCTAAGAGCATTCCTAAAAATGTTCATCGATGTCCCAAAATTCCCTTACACTTCTTAAATGACTTATGCCTTACTCAATTTCTATTTGAGTTCATAATTAGAAGGTTCCAAGTGCAAGATTCCTTACTAAGTTAGACATTAAGCTTTTTCTTTACATTTCCCCTTTTCTTTACGATTCCTATTTCTTTTAAGTTTCCCCCTTTTTCCTTTTTAACTAAAAATCAATTTAGTAAGTGTAGATAAAACAACCATTTACCCTTTTTCCTTTTTAATTAAAATTAATTCAGCAAGTGTAGATAAAACAACCATTTACCCTATTTTCTTTTTAATTAAAAATTAATTTAGCAAGTGTAGATAAAAAAAAAACAACCATTACCTCTTTTTAAAAATTTAATTCTCCATTATAATTTTGACTTTAATAAATAAGTTTGAATTTCTTACCCCCCTTCTTGTTACATGTTTATTTTTTATTAATTTTTTTGACTACATGTTCTACATAGACCTAGGTTTTAATTTCACTAGGCTCGATGACATTTTTATTAGGGATTTTTTTTTAAACCTTACGTATCAGATCATTCATTCTAAGGTCGACTAGATTTATTAACTTACCAGTTAAAATCGCGATGTGCCCTTCAGGATGCACTATGTTCTCCAAGGGTGCCACTCATCTCTTTTTGTTTTCCTTGCACGACCTTCCCTTCAGGACGCACTACGTGCTCCAAGGGTGCCACTCGCCTCTTTTTGTTTTCCTTGCGCAATGTTCCCTTCAGGATGCACTACATGCTCCAAGGGTGCCACTCGCCTCTTTCCATTTTTCTTGCAATACATGCCATTTAGGATGCACTACGTGCTCCAAAGGCGCCACTCACTTCTTTCTTTTTTCCTTCCACGACATGCCCTTTAGGATGCACTACATGCTCCAAGGGTTCCACTTTCCTCTTGAATGACTTTGGTAGACGTCAAACCCCTGGAGTCAATACTCCACCAGGTGACCTTGTGGGAGACTAAGGGACTCTAAGGAATAAGGCCCCTGCCTTATTGTGCACCCCTTAGAATCATCATGAGCGACTGTCACAGTCTTCCCTCATGGAATTGTGTGTATTCTTGAATTAGGTAATTGTTAACCTACAATTCGAGCCACGACGAGAGTGTTAGTAGGCTATGGCAGGGCTACTGCCACACCTCTCCATCAAAGTCTCTAGTTGTCCTACATGACCCCTCTACTCTACATGTGAGTATGGTCGACAAACTATCCTCAACCTGCATCCATCAACAAATCATGTCAGCAATAATAATCAATCATCATAACATCTAATAATATGCACATATGTCATATCAACAAAATTCAAACCCCAATAGTCCACTCCCTGAATCGATTCAGAGTCCAAGGGGTTTCATCGATGCCTCTGCATCCTTAATTTCCAAAGTCCTGCACACTCAGGAGAACCCATTCGATAGAACATGTCTATGTAAATACAACAAAATAACATATCATCACATCACCAATATTTCATAATCATAATCAAACGACCAATAGTATAATAATCTGGATCACTTGCAAGAAATTTTCCTCAAAGAATAAGTTCACTCAGTGCATGCAAGAGAGGATGTTACATACACCCCCTCTTGGTTTAAACTTCATCCCGACATTTCATAGTATATGGGTGCCGAAATAAAGTGTATCACAATATCATAAGTCTATCTATCAAACAAAAATGGAAATTGTTGACGCATATCATATGCGTCCTCCCAAGTCGCCGAGTGCAGACTATAGTTGTCCCACTGGACCTTGACCTGATCTACTGTTTGATTCCTTAGTTGTCGAATGCGATGGTACAAGATGTGGATTGTATTAGAAATGAGTGAACCCTCATCAGATACCTGCAGGGAACTCATGTCAATAACATGTGTAGGATCACTAATATAATGTCTCAAAACATATACGTGAAAAAAATTGTACATATGCCTCAAAGAATTAGGCAAGGCTATTCGATAGGCCATGGGCCCCTTCCTTTCCACAATCTTGAAAGTTACCATGAACCTAGGAGAGAGTTTATCACCCTTTCCAAACTTGATAGAACTCTTATGCGGTTTCACCCGCAAGAAAACTCGATTGCCAAATTTGTAACTATGGTCGACACGGTGCGCATCGGCATAACTCTTATATCAATCCTGCGCTTCTTTGATGCTTTGTCTTATTGTTTTCATTTGATCTTCGATATATTGGATCACTTCTGGTCCCACTAGGACTCTATCCTCAAGCCGATCCCAACTCAAAGGTGTCCAACATAGTCGCCCGTAAAGAAACTTGAAAGGTACCATCTTAATGGTGCTTTGATAACTGTTGTTATATACGAATTCTACCAGTGGCAAGAATTATTCCCAAAGATTTTGTTGGTCCATCACGTACATACACAACATGTCCTCCAAGATTTGGTTTTTTCCTTCCATATGTCCATCTGTCTATGGATGATATGCAATACTAAAGTTAAGTTGGGTTCCCAAGGCCTCTTGGAAACTAGTCCAAAATCATCCAGTAAACATCAATCCTTGATCAGATATAATCCTCTTAGGCACACCATGCAACGTCACAATATCACTAATAAAAAATCTATCTATGCCAAGGGCCTGATACATCATACGCGTAGGAATAAAATGAGCACTCTTCGTTAGAGTGTTGACTACCACAAAAATTGAGTCGTGTCTCCTTTCCATCAATGGAAATCCAATAATGAAATCCATTGAAATGACCTCCCATTCCGATTTCGGAATTGCATGTGGATGTAGTAATCCTGCCAAATGTCTATGTTTAGCCTTCACCTGCTAACATTCTAGACATCTTGCCACATAGTTGACTATGTCTTCCTTCCTTCCTTTCTAGAAGAATAAGGGTTTAAGGTCTTCCCTCATCTTCGTGACTCCTGGGTGAGACATATACATTGCTTTGTGTGCCTCATTTAGGATCAAATCCTCAACTCGTCGTTGGGCGGTACCTAAATTCAACTTTTAAATCTCAATAACCCATCGTTTCCCATAGTAAATCCTTCAAATTTTGGTACCATCAATTTTTTTTGTCTGATAAAATCCTCAACCTCTTTGTACCAGTCATCGTCACAGTGTAAGATTATAATATTTTCATTTAGATTTGTTTAAAGAGGCATCACCTAAAATATGTGTGGTCTCTAACTCAACGCATCTGCCACTCTGTTCACTGTCCCTTTTATGTAAGTAATCTCGAAATCATATTTTCTAAGCAATTCCGACCAACGTTGTTGTTGCGCGTTTAATTCGATTTGCGTAAAGATGTGTTGTAGTCCACAGTGGTCCATTTTTAGTTCGAATTTCCATCCAATAAGGTAGTGTCTCCAAACTCTCAAGGCATAAAAATGGATAACAACTCCAAATCGTGCGTTGCAAGTTCTCCTCATGTCGTCTCAACTTTCTTGAGATGTAAGCGATCACTCGACCATCTTGCATCAAGACTGCACCTAAGCCTTCCTTGGATGCGTCATTGCATACAAGGATTTCCATGTCCATGTCAAGAAACTTTAGTATTGGTGTTGTCATCAAAGGCTCCTTGAGCCTCCGCACATTTATCGATCCAAACAAAATTCTTGTTCTTCTTCTGCCATTCCATAATGAGATTTGCTATCTTCGAGAAAAACCCTTGACGAAACGTCGATAGTATCTCGTTAAACCCGTGAATCTATGCACTTACGGGACAATTGTCGATGTAGACCTTTCCATAATAGCCTCTACCTTTGCTGAATCCATGGTGATACCTTCGCCGGAGATGAAATGCCCTATCTAGTGAATCTTTGATTGATAAAACGAGCATTTAGACAATTTACCATACAATTTGTTCTCTCACAGACACTCTAGTATCAAGCGCAAGTGCTTGTCATGATACTCCATCATCTGAGAGTAAATCAAAATTTCATCAATGAATACTTGGATGAACCTGTTCAAGTATTCACGGAACACCCCATTCATCAAACTCATAAATACCCCAGGGGCATTTGCCAAGCCAAAAAGTAAAACAATAAACTCATAATGTCCAAACCGCATCTTAAAGGAGGTCTTAGGGATGCCATCCTCCTTGATCCGTAACTAGTGATACCTTGATCTCAACTCGCTCTTTGAAAACACTGTCGCACCCTTCATCTGATCAAACAGATCCTCAACCCTTGGCAACAGATATTGATTCTTGATTGTTTCCTTGTTCAATTGACTATAGTCAATGTAGAGTCTCCATGACCCATCCTTATTTCGTATGAAAATAATAGGTGCACCCCATGGTGACACACTTGTATGTATAATTCCTAGGTCCAACAACTCCTTCAGTTTCATTCTCAACTCCTGTAACTCCGGGGTCGACATCCGATAAGGAATTATTGTTATCGGTTCAGTCCCCGGTTCTAGGTCTATGTTAAAATCCAATTCCCTCTTCGACGACATCCTAGTTAACTCCTCTAGGAAGACGTCGGCAAACTCTCTCACCACCGGAAGGTGTTCTTATACCTTCCACTACTCCCTTCTCATTTAATGAAAGAATCACATAAAACTTACATCCCTTGTGGAAGCTCTTCCGTAGATGCAAAGAAGAGATGAACCTCAGGGAGACTCCCTGGTTTCGACCTACAATCATGCATCTCTATCCCTTTTCATCGACCAAACTCAACCATTTCATCTTACAGTTGAGTATCACCTCATGTGATTCCAACCAGTCCATACCAATCATGACTTCATAAGATCCTAAGATCATGACGTACATGTTTTCCCTCATGAGAAACTCTCCCAGCTTAAGGCTACAACTTGTAACCTTCCCTCCAACCTTTGTTTTGGCTCCTAAAGCCATTTCTACAAAGCTAAAATCGTCCTGTTCGACTGCCTTTACCTTATTTATTTTTAGTGTTGCACCATAAATGAAACTCTCCATAGCACCTGGATCTATCAAGATACTAAGGGTCTGGTCAATGATGGTAAGGAGTCAGCTGCTGAGGTATTGTATGCTAAGGTGTAGTGAAAGTGGATCCTCTCTGGAAGCCACGATATCTTGGTGAATGTCTAGCTGGTGTCTGATGTTGCTACGCACCCGATGACACCTACCCTGCTGGTCTTGCTAGAGTCCTACTCTGAACCTCGTTGATAAGATCCTCTTCTTCTATGAGGGCCTTCTGGATGACATCATGCAAGGTTTGAGGCATTAGAATCCTAACCTTTACACGAAGGCTGACATTAAGGCCAAACACGAACCTGTTGACCTTAATTTTCTTGATATTTTGGTGCAGAGCATACCGAAGCAGCATCAAAACCGGGCCTCGTACTTGGGAACCATATGACCGCCCTATCATAAGGCATTGAACTCATTGAGCTAATGCTCAATGAATTCCTCCAACAGATTCCTCTCTTGGAACCATTCCTCGAATAGTTCCCATGACACGTCTTCGACGACCACGTTCAATTGCGGCAGGAGCGTATTCCAATATAGAAGAGCATTTCCCTTAAGTTGAAGGACCACCATGCGGACCTTCATGTTGGAGGTATAGTCGCGAAGTGAAAATCACATCACCATATTCTCCAACCATGCCTCAGCGGCTGCGTCACCTGGGGCACCAAAGAACTCGTGAAATTTTACCTTCTCGAGTTTGCAATGAA
Source organism: Picea glauca (assembly GCA_000966675.3). Lineage (NCBI taxonomy): Eukaryota > Viridiplantae > Streptophyta > Pinopsida > Pinales > Pinaceae > Picea > Picea glauca. The sequence goes on from JZKD02S0080886.1 coordinate 98,120, forward strand.
TGCTACCAGTACCGATAGGAGTGTGCGATGGACTCTCAGGGGGTGTCGGTGCCCTGGCCTCATCTCTATCCAAACGGCTGATCAGTGCCTCAGACATCTACTGAAAATACCTCATCATCCCAACCACATCACCCACAACTATCTATTCCTTCCCGACAACCTGTTCGTCTACTTGGGGGTTAGACCCCTCAGGCATGGATGCTACTGGGGGCGTCACATCTCCTCCCCTAGCACCTCATTTTCTGCCTCTGCGATGTCCTCTAATCGAGATCACAACATGGACACGTTAAATTTTTAATTAGCGCTAGGTTAAAACTCAAGGGTTTACTGTAGTGGAAATCATGGCGATCCACAAGCATAGGGTTGAACTCATTCTGATACCATATGTAAAGACCCTCGTCGTTACGAATACAAGCGATGCAAAGGAAATGATTTTTTTTTTTTTTAAGCAGGAAGCCAATCGATGACAACAAATAATCAACGACGAACACAACTTATGAATTCAGGAAACTGACAACAATGACCCAACATACTAGCACATAATGCATCTGGATGAAACATGCGATAATCCAAAGACACATAAAAATGACTACTCGCTCGACACAAGAAAGACAATGCCTACAAGCTAAAGGACAAAATCAACAACCCGACACAATGACTTTGATGACCAGTAACTAGAAACCTCTACGACATGCAAAACCAAATGCATTGAGGCGTTACAAAACCAAGTACCAACATCAATTACAATGACAATACACCCACATTGGGAAGCACAAGAATACTGCTATATTATCATTCACATCTATCTATTAGGGCATGCAATGATTCCCTCATCAGGAATCATGCCGTCACAAGGTGATAGGCGTGAAAGTAACCATGGAAAAACATAACATATCTAGACCCTCAACCCAAGCTAAATCCAACGTGCTAGGATACTGAATTAACTATCAAAATACATGAAGACTACCCAAGCACCCAATCAATAAGTCAACAAGATGCAAGGGAAATCTGACTACTCTAACAATCATACATCACATTAATTGAAATCTATAACAATCAAGTATATAAATACTCAATTTAATTCATCCTAGTGCCTTGTAATCTATAAACTTCTTTAATTCCCTTTTTAGTATCAACAATGATACCGTTGTCTAACATTATTATCGATGTCTATAAAATATATGATATCACAAAGTTAAATATGATAACGCTATGTAAATATCAATAATATCCATATCTATATGATAACACTGTATAACTATCAATGTATAACTACCAATGTATAACTACCAAAGTATAACTATCAATGTAAAACTATGATCCATAAATATCGTTGGGTAAATAATCAACAAATGATAAAAACGTTGTCATGTAAACAATTAATAAACACATTGTCATATAAAATCATAACAAACACCATCACAAAAACGTTGTCATACAAACAAATCATAAACACATTGTTATATAAATACGTTGTCAATCACAACAACCAATGCTAAAACATAGTCATACTAAAACATTGTCATTCCATATTAAACACAGTCATGTACACAGTCATAATTAAAACACAATAATTCACCTAATAAAAACACTGAGATCAATATATCAAATGATGTCTAACAATTCTTAAAATCCTAATTATCAAAATTGATATAAAAATAATTTTAAAAGTCAATTCCATTCGACAATAAGTTATGGATAAATGAAATCACCTCTGACTATAAGTCCACCTAAAAGGATTTATAATGCAATTTTTTTTTTTACTATGGAGTATTGAGATAAATATTTCCAAACATTAAGCTTCCTGATATCACACTTATCAGAGTAAATCGTGTCTGCTAACTCACATTAAGTATACTTTAAGGGAAAATCACGGAGTTAATTATGATATTGCTAGGTAATCATATATATATCATTGGGTTCAAATAGGATATCACTGTGTAATAACATTTACTGTCAATCATATTAAAAAATGTCAAAAAAATAGTCATGATATTTCTAACACGTTGTTTATTAAATACGCTAAGGTTGTCTATCGGATATATGTTATCGTTGTTGTTAAAAATATGATATCGTTGAGAATAATATGATAGTCAAAATCGATGTCAATTACATACAAGATCGTTGTCAACATATTATAAAATTGGTGTCAATAATACTGTCAATCAATGTGTTGTTAGTCAATAAAATCGATGTCCAAATGCTATCTAACAATAATCATTTGTGGGAAATCGCCTTCAATAATACTGTCAATCAAGGTGAATTTTATTAAGGTGAATCAAGTGAGTGGTGGAAAATTAAACAGGCTATTTCATTCCAAGCGAGTTTAATCCAGGGGAGGACGCATAACATGGTTTAATACACAATGAAAACATTTCCACTCTGGATGCAGTAAAGGTTTATTTCAATAGAAAAAAAAATGAAATAAAAATTGGACGCATATATTGGTTATTCAATGGTAAAAATGATTTCATATCTAGATGCACTAAAGGATACCATAACCTTTAAACTATAAGCATTCCAACCAAGAATAATGTAGGCGATGACTCCAGGAGGAAAAGAGAAAAGCAGTAGAAGATCACAACAAGAAACAAAACAATCACAGGAGTAGAAGATAAGTTGTTGGCCCTTGACCATGTTTTGGAGAACCTTGGTCAGGTTTGACCTTTTTTGGGACTTCGATAGGCTGGTTGAAGGTGGAGTGCAATTTGAAGTGGAGATCACAGGATCTCAGACCCTTTTTAGGGAATTTTTGGGATTAGGGTTTATGTAACGGGTATGGGGATGTCGGCCCATGGGTTTACCCATGTTTAGGCCCATTTTGTAATGTATAAATAGAAAGCTAGGCGATGTAAGAAAGGGGAGAGGGAAAAAGTGGCAGAAGTGAAGTCTAATGTGAGATAAGTGTGAATGGTTATGATTCTTTGTGCATGTCGTATTGAGAACTTGCAGAGCTAAGTGCATGTGATTGTGAGAAGCTTATGTGCAGACTGTAGGAAGGATTTATGATTGAACCTAGCTCGAGGAAGGAGGATATCGCAAGGTGCGCGCAGATCTCCTGTCCTATGCAGAGTGGGTTCTGAGGCTTAGTGCATGTAAGGATATTGATAGAAGATAATAAAGAAGACGAAGAGTTGGTGGATGTAGCCCCATGCTGGGGGAACCACGTATATCCTGTGTTATGGTTGCTTTGTGCATTATAGTGGTTAGATTTTTTATGTGATTAATGCTTAGTGAAATCACGCATGATTAGATGAATATGATATCTTAGTGGATAATGATGTGAATAAGATTCTAGATCTGATCTATTTCCTTATGCTAAGTGCTTCGGTATAATAGATATGGTTGAATACTACGTTGCTCTGTAATTAGGGTTTTATCTATGAAGTAGATACTAGTTGAATACTATTGAATGTTAATTGCTAAGTGCTTTGTTAGAGTATTGTAATCACAGATCTATGTCCCAACTAAGGTTGCAGACACTGGAGTCCTGCAACCACCCCGCCTCTACCTCGGGTGAGACTTCATCTGCTTCGCAGGTGTTGTTGAAAGGGTTGGTAGTTAGGTTTTTGTTGGTGCGTTGAACCCCGGGTCTTCCCCTATGCCAAAAAATGGTTTTGTTGCGGGGAATTGTAGAAAAGAAAGCTCTGTGCGTAGATTTGTTGCTTTAGTGTGCAGTGTTTTTCCTAACCTGTCAAGCTCTGTGCTAAGAAGAGAAGTTTGATATGAAGAAAAGAGGTAAGATTTTGAATCTGTGTTCTCTAAGAAAGGTAAGATAAGTGAAAAATTTTGTTTCAAAAGTATGGATCTATGTATGTTTGATAAATTTTGTCCTAGCCTGAAAACTAGGGCACAACGAGAAGAAAGAAGGTTTGATATGTGTAGAACTGATAGAAATAGTGAGAGATATGTTATTCCTATGCATAGAAAGAATGTTTGGACTCACAAATGGATGCAGGATCCTAGAAAGAATTTTTTGCAAGTTAGTTACTGTGACCCTAGTGTGCAGTACAGGAAAAGTTGGGGATCATTTAAGAGAAATAGCGGATTAACCCTTTGTTACAGTTGCATAAGACCATGACATCTTGATAAGGAATTCCCTAGTAGAAGACCTAGTTGTCTTTGTTGTAAGGCTATGGATCATGAAGTTTTGGATTTCCCTAGAATGATTGCTAAGCTTGACAGAATGAATATGGAACAAGAAAAACATGAGAAAGGCCAAGAGACTAAGATTATGGCAGAATCCTAGAAAGAATCATAGACTGTATTACTAAAGATGAAAGAAACCCTGAACAATCATAGAGATACCAATCTATTAGAGATCTTAAAAGAGAAAGAATGCATAAAATAAAGAATAGGAGACTTTGACATATACTATGTTCTGGATGAGGAAACACATGTGAATATCATGACAGAAAGAACTTGGGAAATTTTGGGAAATCCTGCTATGATTCCTTCATTAGAAGGAATAGGATTATTTAGAGGAAAGATGATAACCCTATGTGGAAGGCTTACCTAGACATATATGAGTGCTCATGGAACTTCGACAGAAGAATAATTTGAGATCATTAAGTTTGTTGAGAACAACGCCCCATTTTCTATGCTATTAGGAAAAACATGGATTGAGAAAGATCGGATATGAAGGAAACAAGAAGAGGAGGATCTAGAACAAAAAAAGAAAGAACTAAGAGATTTCATGGCTAGGAGAATAATGCACTTACTAGAAGAGAAAGAGAACCAGTCGAAGCTAATAAGGAATAGGGATATGACTGTTGAAGCTAAAAGAACATAGACAGACTTGAAGAACCTATCTGTACAAGAGAGTAGAGAATGTACCCCAGAAAGAGAAGAAGTATTACACTCAAACGCTATGAAATACTGTCAACAGTACGAAGTTAGTATGCCAAGAGAATATAAGAATCAAAATTGTAAGAGGAACCCAATAACTCATATTATAGGAAAGAAGGCTAGAAATCTCAGCAAGAAGAAAGCAAAGGTAGAAAAATTATAAGAAGCTCCAAAAAAAAATTCATAGAAGGAAGGTTTCCAGAATTTGAACTTCGCTAGAATATGAGTACAACATAGAATGGAACTTCACCATGGTAGAGAAATATGACTGTTGGAGGCATTGTGACCATTCGATCGATGCTCCTGAACAGTTAGGGCCCCTTATGAAGTTCTACACAGATAGGCACTTTATTTATATCACTGCACGTGCAAACTAAAGTAAAAAAGAGCTTCAGTCCTACTACAAGCTACCAGAGGAGGACCTGGAAGAAATCACTAAGGAATGGCCTGTAGAGTTCCTTATACCAGTCGACCAGGAAAAACTATCTGGCCCCAACCTCATTGGAAGTCCAGTGGTTACTCGCGAAGAGTATGATGCACCTATAAGTAGCAGAAAGAAAAATAAGGAGGATGTATAAGAAATACACAGCACATCAGAAGAGACTGCATCCAACTCACCTAGCGGAGCAGTTGATGACGAAGTGGACAAAGAAGAGAAAGAAGGGGAAGAAGATGCAGAGACATCCAAGAAAAAAAATGTTTCCCCACGAAACCTACATCATGGAAGAATTCCAAAGCGAGTAAGTCGAAGATGAAGACTGTGCTCATGGTCAATGACTTCGACTTCATTATCACAAATGTATCAGATGCCTTAGAAGATGTTTTGTAGAGAACTGAAGCAAAACAAGAAGCCATGTATGATATAATTAAGACAGAGCTAAGAGGTGTACAACAATCCCTTCACTCTAGCCACACAGTATCCATTGCGCCCCTGCCATCAGATGAAATAGAGTTGGGAGATGAGTCTGCCCAACTCTGAAGAATAGCTGACACGACCAAAGCTCACCTTCGTCGAGAGCAGGAAGAAAAAGAATAGGTCATAGTGGCCTTGAATAAAGGACAAGAGGAATTCATAGAGCAACAACGGGTTGTGTAGCAGGAGAAGGATGACCTCCAAACCAAGTTCGAACAGGATAGAGCACAGATCTAGCAGGAGAAAGAACAACTACTCACAGAGCAGGTTGGAGTGAAAGAAGCAGTATGCAGATAAATTCACTCTATGACAGTCTTAGAGAAAACAAAGGAGGACCCAGTGGAGAATCAAGTGGCAAATCTTGTTGAAGACATTTAGCAACTTCAACAGAGAGTCGCAGAACTAGAGCTATAAACAGTGCCAAGCACTCTACAAGAAGTGTGAGACTAGAGGGAAGCAACCACCAGGAGTGCAGTTGAAAGGATCAAAGAATTAGTCGTGGAATGTAAATATCTAAGAGGTCATAGTGCATAGACTTATGAGCGCCTTACCGAGGACCCTGAACTGAAGACACTGGAGTTGCAGCTCCATGAATAAAAGAAGAAAGCATCAGCAATACAAGCGCAACTAAAACTCCTGTTAGCATTTGAGAGGATGAAAATATCCCAAGAACAGTGCATGGCTCAACAACAGGTCCATTCCATACAATGTAGAGTCATGGAAGTAACTCAGAAGCTCCAGTCAATCCAGGATGCAACTTGCCTACTTTTTGAGGAGATTGAAGGTCAAGGAGCATATCTAGAACAAGTAGTCACTTCAGTAGAACAATGCTTGGAGGGACCTATGAATGAGGCAGTTATTAAAGAGTTCGCCGAGCAGGAGGCCTTGGCGCAACAGCAAGTGGAAGAAACTAGAGCTAATCTTGAGGCTTTTGAGGTAGATTTACCCAGACTAGAGTGACTCGGGACGGGTCAGAGGTGAGTGTTGGGGGCCTGTTGGCCCTTAACCAATATTTTGAGAAACTTGGTTAGGTTTGACCTATTTTGGGACTTTGATAGTGATGCAGGAGCATATCTCCATGCATCCAGCCAGCCACGTCAGAGCGCACTCATTCAGGGCTGAAAGGGAGGCGCAACCTCATTTTGAATTTGAATTCAATGTAAATTAATGCCTTAGGCTGGTGAGCCATGAATGCCATGCCTTTTCTCAGGCTGTAGATAAGGTAGGCATTTATTATAGATTGGTTGAGATCTAGTTCTGGATAGCAGACTAGACAACCATTGATTGTAAATTAATTAGAGTAGGTAATTCCTAGAGGGAAGCGCTCGATTGAGCCGCCTCATGTAAAAGAGATTTTGAGTAGTAGAATCTGCATGTAGAGCAGGAGAGCCGAGGGAGTGCTCAGGAACACCTTGTAAAATATACATGCATTTGCCATTATTAATACAGAGCAGTTTTCCCTGCACCAGTCTGTCATTATATGCATGTCTGTGTACGTGTTCATTATATGTTGTATTTGTGTATTGTGATTATGCTATTGCAGGGAGTGTGTTTGATTTTAGGTTTGAGAGGTCTTTGAGGTTTCATGCCATGAGGGCATGACAAATTGTTGAGACTCTAAATACCGGTACACAGAGGGGGCACTTTTGAACTCAGAGGAGTCAGACAAAGACGTGCTGAAAGCACAAGCACTGAAGTCAACAACTCATATAGAAGGAGGGATTTCGGGGTTACTGAACACCTCAATAGTCAAGGCAGTGTAGTTGAGACACTGTTGTCGACAGAACCTTTGAGAAGTTCTGTAGGAGCTCTACCAAGAGGGTATCGAGCGTGTGTACAGAAGTGCACAGAGGAAAGAACTCTGCTGTGAGTTCAGAGAGACCAGAATTCTGTTGAGGATTCTGAGGAGCTCCGTCTGGAGGACGTCGAGCGAAGCGTGTAAGTGCAAGGAGAAAGCGTAACTGTTGGGTGTTCTGTGGCAGCAAAGCTCCGCCAGGAGGGCGTTGAGGAAGATTGTAGACAGACACGAGGAGGAAGGAACTCATTGACTTCTATCATCTGAAGGAATCATCCACTGAGGGGGCTTTCACTGGGTTACTGAATACCCAGATAACTCAGCAATAGGTTGCTTGAGTTGGAAGAGTGCCAGGAGGCATCGATATTCTCCATCTGAGGGAGAAGAAAGATAAAATTCCCCAAGGGGTCTGAGTATTCATTGAAGCTTAAGAGAGACAGTGTCATGTATGCATAGAGACTCTGCGGGAGCGTAGGAGTCAAAGAATCCGTTTAGGATTTGAGGACAGAAGCTCAGGAAGGGCAGTGCTTTTACGCGTATCAACGAGACTCCTGTTGAGGGTTCGCAGAGGAGAAGAAATGCAAAGGTCCAAGACTTTGGGAACGAAGAGTTCTTCCAAGCCTGGGAAGAATATACAGGAGAGCTCGGTGAAGCATAGCAGCCGTCATATCGGCCTGAAGAGGAGATCTAGGCCATAGATGAGGTTTACGTCTAGAGGGAGCTGGGAGCAGAGAAATCTCCAAGGAGGAGAATCAACGGCCCGAATTCGTAAGATAGAATCGCAAAATCCCACTTACCGTTAGACCTGAGGGGAGTTGCGAGGGAGTTAACTCGCAGTCACACAAAGGATCGAGCCATCGCATATCGACGTTCGGCGGTTGACGAGGTGAAGCGCATACTCGTTGAAATCGCGAGTTCCTATTTCCCAAAGTCATGTGAACCGTCGATCAGGATAGGGACACGTGGCATGAGACCCCTGAGGATCGAGATTCGGCGTTCGGCGTTTGGCAAGGTAAGAGTTCGTGCCTGTCGAAATCGCGATTTGTGATTCCCTGAGTTAATAGGGGCCGTCATTTTCAGCAAGGAGAGGTGGCACGAATCCGGAGAATCGGGGTTTCAGCATTCGGGATTTCCCAAAGCCAAGGACTCACGACAGTTGAAATCGCGATCCCTCGATCCCCGATCGCACAAGTGGAGTAGTGACGTGGTAGTGTGGGACCACGAGGTATAGTATAAGACAGGTGTCACTATACTGGAGTTTAAGGGCCGAAATTGAGGTCCGCACGTGCTATCGAAGTTAGGGATTCGAGACTTTGTGGAGCAAAGAAATTGCGACATCGCATACTCTGATTTTCCCGATAGAGTGGGAGACTTGACCGTTGACCATCGGGGTTTAGAGTTTTTAATTGCACGAGGAGTGCACACAGGGTTTGTGATAGCGCGAACACCGATTTCCCGATTCCTTCAAGGGAAGACTGTTGAGGAGTTACTGTGGGTAGTGAGGCTCCCGAGAGGAGTAGGAAGAGTCTTCGACTCTTCGGGCCCAAAAAAAAAGAAGGTCCTAGTGGAGGCGGCTTGCTGCTGAGAGCAGGTTGCGTGAGATAGGCTGATCGAAGGAGGAACACAAGTCGAAGTGAATATAGTGGGATATCGGCCCCTTTTTGGGAAATTTTTGGGATTAGAGTTTATGTAACATGTATGGGGATGTCGGCCCATGGGTTTACCCATGTTTAGACACATTTTGTAATGTATAAATAGAAATCTAGGTGATGTAAGAAAGGGGAGAAGAAAAAAAGGGAGGAAGTGAAGTCTAATGTGAGCTAAGTGTGAATGGTTATGATGCTTTTTGCAAATCATCACCCTTTGTTTTGATATATAGATTGTTGTCAATTGTTTCTCTCTTGAACCCTTTGTCTTTGAGATATGTATCTAGTCTATGATACTAGGCACGCGGAGATTTTTTTAACCCATATAAAGTTTTATTCAACTTGCATACTAAGTCAGGGTTATCAGACAGTTCGAAACCCTCTGGTTGTTCCATATAGACTTCTTCATTTAAATCTCCATTTAGAAAAGTTGACTTGACATCCATTTGATAAACCTTAAACCTTTTATGACAAGAATAGGCAAGAAATATTTTGATAGATTCTAACCTTGCTACGGGTGCAAATATTTCATCAAAATCTAGTCCTTCTATTTGAGCATAGCCTTTATAGACCAATCTTGCTTTGTTCCTGACAACTTGTCCCTACTCATTCAACTTATTCTTAAAGATCCATTTGGAACCAATGATATTGTTACCTTCCGATCTATGAACCAACTCCCACGTATTGTTTTTCTCAATCTGATCAAGTTCATCATTCATTGCTTTAACCCAAAGGTCATCTTTGCTAGCTTCATTAAGTTTCTTGGGTTCCAGCATGGATATGAAATATCTATGTGATTTCTCGGTATTTTTGATTATCTTTCTCCTGGTTTGTACACCTTTGTCTTTTTCACCAATTATCTGACTTGCAAAATGATTCTTTTGAGTAATTCTGGATGAAGAATTTGAAGAAGTCTGCTGATTTGAGTCTGTCTGAGTACTTGTGTCTTTATTTGATTCAGAGTCTTCATTTTATAATTCTTGTACCTGTGTCTTTAGCTTTAGTTGTGTCTTATGTAGAGGACTCATTACTGTACACCTCTCTTGCTCGGATTCCCTCATCAACTTTTACGTCAATACAGTCAACCATTTTATGTAGCCTCTTATTATAGCATCTATATCCTTTGTTGTTTGTAGCATACCCTAAGAAAATACCTTCATCAGCCCTGTCATCATATTTGCCAAGGTTCTCATCATTATTCTTTATGTAACATTTACTCCCAAAAACTTTGAAGTGTTTAATTAAAGCAGGTCTCCCATACCACAGTTCATAAGGTGTCTTGTCACTTTGTGGTTTGAGGTGGGATTTTTTAAGAAAATGGACTACTGTGTGTATTTATTCTACCCAGTAGGTTTGACCAATGTTCTTCTCATTCATCATTAACCTGGCCATTTCCTGCACTATTATGTTTTGCCTCTCAACTACTCCATTTTGTTGTGGAGTTCTTGGAATGGTGTATTCTCTCTTGATCCCATGCTTATCATAGAATTCCTTGAAGTCACTTAACATAAACTCTCCTCCTCGGTCTGATCTTACTGCCTTTAACCTCTTTCCTGTTTGAGTCTCAGTTAAAGCCTTAAATATTTTAAACTTCTCAAAAGCTTCAGCTTTTTCCTTTAGAGAGGCAACCCAAGTAAGTCTGGAGTAATCATCAACAATCAACATGAAGTAGTTTTCTTTCCCTATGCCTTCCTGTCTTGATGGTCCACATAAATCCATATAGACTAGTTGGAGTGGTTTCTCTGTTGAAGTAAAGCACTTGGACTTAAATTGTGTCCTGGTTAGCTTTCCTACTTGGCAGGGTTTACACATTGAATCTTGGGGCTTTGATATTCTTGGAAGATCTTTTACTGCCTCAAGATTTTTGAGTTTGATTAAGTGGTCAAAGTTTAGATGTCCAAGTCTCCTATGACATAACCAACTTTCATCATGTTTTCTTAGATGACACTCTTCTCTATTTTCTTTCAACACATATACATTATTTTCTGTCCTTATACCTTTGGCCACCACTTGTTCTGAATTTACAGACTTTATCTTATAGTCCTTGGACGTGAACACCACTTCACATCCTCTATCACACATTTGACTTAAAATGAGAAGATTATGTTTCAGCGCATCTACAAGTAGAACGTCTTGGGCTTTTCCTTTTCCATTCCTCAAACTCACCATCCCTTTACCTTTTATTTTACCTGGTGCATCATTCCCAAAGTTTACATTTTCTGATTTCCTTTCACTTAGAGATAGAAACTTACCTTTGTCTCCCATCATATGTTTGGAGAATCCACTATCCATATACCAAGGGTTCATTTTTCTTTGAGCTGACAACACTAATCCACACTTGTCACTTTCTTTCTTCTTCCACACCTTGACATTTTCAGCCGGGGAATTCAAATCTGGTTCATAGTTCATTAATCGACAGTCAACAGATTTATGTCCAAACTTATGACAGATGTAGCATTCAATATCATTGTTCAATATGTCAAAATCATTGTTGCAGTGTTGTCTACTTATTGACTATTGATTATTTCTTCACCTCCTTAGTTGCATGTCTCTAAACTTAATTTGGCAATTTGCAATCTGTGAAGGTTTGTTACTTGGTTGTATCATTCTTTGTTGTTTCAAGTATTTATTCCTTTGAAAACTTAATTGCTCATGTATAAGTCTTAAGGAACAATTTACGACTTTGTGACCAAAGTTAGAACAGTAGAAACAATAACCATAGAAAAATTCTTTGTACCTGGAAAATGGTTGTCTTCTCTGAGTAAATCGATTTCTTCCATGCTGATGACATCTTTCAGCAGGGAGCACATTATTTATTTGTTCTATAGATTCAGTCCTGTCACATTTTCCTTTACTTGTCTCGGGCGGCTGATTGTCCTCCTTTGTTTCTGCAGGTTTGTTGTTGTCATTGGTTATAGATTTGACAAACTTGATGGGTTCTTCATTTCTTGGCTTATCGCTACTTGATCCCTCTTCATAAGCCAAACCAATTTTCATCTTTGGATCCCTTTGTTGATTTAGAATGGTGGCTAATCCTTCTGAGGATTTGATACTTAACAGATTCTCATTATACAAGGCTTGAAACTTCTCCATCTCTTTCCTAGTTTTAACTACTTCTTGTTCTAAGGCTTCACATCTTGCTTACTTTTCTGATAACTGTTGTTTCAGAATGTCTTTGATTTTATTTGCCTTTTCTAATTCTACTTTTAGGAGGAAAAGGTCTTCATCAGGTTCTTTACTGCGTTTCTCGAACTGTATCAACAATTGTCTTTGCTTTCTGTTCTTAATTCTCAGTCTGTCAATCTCTTCTAGTGCATTGATCAGTTCTCCTTTCATGTCAACCACAACTTCTTCTTCATTAGCATCACTTCCTTTGCTTATATTATCATATTCCTCTTTGGCCATAAGTATGAATTCATGTAGCTTATCTTCAATACTTTAGTCATTATCTTCATCATCTGAAGGATCATCATTATTGTTTACGCAAAGACTTTTCTTCTTAAATTTATTCTCTTTAAAGAAATTTATGTGTTTGTTCTTCTCCTCATCATCACATGTCTGATCCTTTTTTTTGTGGGGACATTTATTTGCAAAATCACCTATCCTACCACAGTTGAAACATTTGAAAATAAGTTTACCTTTGTATTTTCCTGATCCCTTCTTCAGTCTCTTCACAATCTTTTTTCAATTCCATCAGGCTCCAAATCCTCATTCTCATCTGCCTTAAATGATGCTTCTATGGAGGTGGGTTTATCTTTAACTATTCTCATCTATATGCAGTCAATGTTCCTAGAAGTTGATCAAACTCCAAGGTTTTTAGGTCATTAACTTATTCAATAGCATAGACCTTCAGGTTGAACCTGTCTAGTAGAGATCTCAAAATTTTATGAACTAAAGAAGGTTCCTCAATTTTCTCACCAAGTGCTCTGATTGCATTTACCATTTCTTCTACTCTTAGAAAGTATTTTCCAATAGTTTCATCTTCCTTCATCTTCAACTGTTCAAACTGTATTATGTAGGTTTGAAGCTTGGTGTCCTTTACCTTCTCATTACCTTCATAACTGCTAATGAGTTTGTCCCACATTTCTTTGGCAGTTCCTAGGTGCATAACTTTTACGAATTCTTCTTCTGCAAGTCCACTTAAGATAGAATTCATAGCCTTAGCGTTGAAGCTAAATTCTATCTTGTCATCCTTATTAGCTAGTACAACTGGCTTTACATAACCAATATCTACCACATCCCAGACATCTGCACCTAAATCCATTATGTAGGTTCTCATTCTAACTTTCCAGAAGGAAAATTTTGTTTCATTGAACAGAGGGGCCTTATTGGTTGAATTTCCTTCATGGCCTTACATGTTTAAGCTCTAGGATCTACCCTTAGATAAAATGGGCTTTCTCTGATACCAATTGTTGGACAACTAAGAGGGGGGGGGGTGAATAAGTTGTTACTAAGCTTAAACAATTATGCTTATTTTAAACTCTTCACACAATATTTAATGACAGTCACAATAATGCAGGGAATTAAGCAATAGAATCATTCAACATCAACCACACATATGAGATACACAGAGACAGATATTTCCCGAGGAAACCCATACAGTGTAAAAAACCTCTTCTTCTTTATATGATAAGTAATATTTACATGATTTACATTATCATACATATGAGCACCAACTCATGATGAGGCTACAACCTATGTTTTGCAAGATTCTACTTGCTAAGAGCACTAACTCTCTCATTTCTCTAGCACCAACTAGAAGGAAGCACCAACTCCCCAGTTTCTCTAGCACCAACTAGAGGGAAGCTACAACTCCTTGTGTTCAAGAACCCACTTGAACCTGTGAGGACAACAGTCCTCCCTAGCACCTCCCTACCACCTTGAAATATATATTTTTGCTTAATAAAACTTATCACAGTGATACAATATTTATCATTGGCTTACCAGACTTGTCACTATTCTATTATGATGCTCTGCTCTCCTATATCAGTGTCTCTCTGTCTGTTTCTTCTTGTTATTTTTGATCTTCTGTTTTTCTCTACAAGAGCACCTCAACCTTCCTTTAGTTTCTTACTGTCTTGTTGTACACATTCCTTGCGCTTTTCAGTTCTTCTGCCATTTATACTCTGTGTGCGATGTCCATTCAATGCACCTTTCCTCTTCTGTGCATTTCAGCTGCTTCACTCTAACTCCTTTTACATGCTTGAATCCTTCTCAACAACAACAACCCCCATCTCTTCTCTCTACTGCATACTTATATTCTCAGTGCACCTTGTGCATGCTTTCCCACAGTGCTTTTGCATACTCTCTCATGTCGAGTACTCTGCCTATTCATCATGACAACTCTTCAGCTTCTCTCGTAGTTAGATCCATCTGTCAATTGCCTCTACAAACCATCTTCATTCCACTGGAAGATTCCTTGAGACTTTTCATCTCCTATGGCAATCACACAGAAGTCTCTTCGAGTCCTCTGACAGAAACCATCAATGGTTTCTAGTAGTTACACTGTGAACCTCCAAAGGCAGCTTCAACAACTGAATCACCAATGATCGATTAACTGTGAAGAGAAACAATAGCCCTTCGATCATACTTAAATTCACCAGCACCATTGGATGGAGTTCATAGGGTCTTGCGCTTAAGTCATATGCCCACTGGCTGTGACCGAGTGCTAAAAAGAGTTTTAATTTCGCGATCTCACATCTTGACATTCCTGTGATAGAAGATCTTGATACTCCAAGTCGCGATTATTGAGACTCTGAGATGGAGCTTAGCATTGCTAGCTTCTTCCCCTCACGTGACCACCGACTGTGACCATAGGTTGCGCCAAAAGGAGCTTCGTGTTTCGTGAACTTACGAACTTCATCGAGTCTGATCAACGATCGAGGTCTCCGATGATTCGACGATCTAGATATCATCACGATCTCGCATATCACAATTCCTATGATGAAGAGTCTTGATGCTCCAAGTTGTGATCACCGAGACTTCGAGGTGGACCTTAACTCTGCTAGCTTCTTCCCTTCACGTGACCACCAGCGGTGACCACAGGCTGCATCAAAAGGTGCTTCATGTTTTGTGAACTTACAAACTTCATCGAGCCTGATCAACGGTCGAGGTATCCGATGATCCAACATTCCATATCTCATCGCGATCTCGTATATCGCGATTCCTGTGACGAAGAGTCTTGATGCTCCAAGTTGCAATCGCTGAGACTCTGAGGTGGACCTTAACTCTTCTAGCTTCTTCCCTTATCTTTGGCAGATGTAACCACTGGCTGGGACCACAGCCTTATTCGAAAATGCATTTCACACTTTCACATCTCGGGTATTCTGTGATGATTCCTCTCAACTCTCCATGTCACGAACTCTGAAATAGGGCTTGGCTTCTCTAGCTTCTCAATAATGTGACCATGATATATGACCACTCACCACTCAAATGAGAACTTCGCTACTTTGACTTTCCAGTTAGTGAAACAATGATCTTTCGCCATGTGTCCTCTGGATCCAACGGTCCATGGCTGTCCTTGATGGATGGTCAGGATTCCTTCACATTTTTGGAGAGTTGGATGACTCTTGGTCTTATCTGCCTTACAACTTCACCATATCTAATGGTTGTTAGTCCTTCGTAATTACTCCATATTTGACGACCCAGATCTTATCACGATTTTTCCACTCATGACCCTTCTTCATGCTTGATCAACGGTCCACAATCCTTCGTGATCTGACGGTCCAGATCTTTTTGTGATCTCACACATCGCAAGTTTGAACCTCTTTCCTTTGGTTTTCCCGATCTGCGAAACTCTGAAATCCTTTGTCGTGCTTTGTCTATTTTCCTCCTTCTGAGCTTACACTGCTGATCTTTCCATTCGATCATTGTTTTTCTTCATTGCCTACCTATTTGTCATCGTTCCTGTTGTTCTTTCCATCAATGACAAGCATGCTCTTCTTATAAGCATGCCAACAATCTCCCCCTTTGGCATTGATGGCAACCCTAAACGGTTGCGCTAATCTGTTTGGACCTCGAACTGTAGCATCTAGTCTGGACCACTCCTTTTGTCCCCCCCTTTGACATCAATGTCAAAGAAAAAACGCTCCCCCTGAGTTATTGTAGAATGTTTAGGAGGTATGAGATGTTCAACCACTACAAACTCCCCCTAATAGGATGGAATTGCTTATATGTGAGATGGGATGAGACCCAACTTCTGTTGGAGATATTCAAATGATTTCTTGGCTAGGGGTTTAGTAAAGATGTCTACAATTTGTTCTGTGGTTGGAATGTAATGGACCTTAACAACCTGATTGGTGACCTGCTCTCTCATAAAATGGTATTTTATGGGAATATGCTTGGTCTTGGAGTTGAGTACAAGATTCTTAGACACACTGATGGCATTAGTGTTATCACAAAGAATGGGGATCGATACTGTGTATTTTACCTCCAAGTCTGCAAGTGTTTGAATCATCCATAAAACTTGAGTGCAACAGGTAGCTGCAACAATGTACTCTGCCTCTGTAGTCGATAAAGAAATGGAACTTTTATTTTTACTAAGCCATGCTACTAACAAGTTACCCAGGACAAATGCTCCTCCAGTGGTTCTTTTTCTCTCATCAACACAGTTTGCCCAATCTGCATCTGAATAAGCAATTAACTGAAAATTCTGATTTCTGGGATACCACAGAACATAAGCCATTGTTTCTTTCAAATACCTGAATATCCTTTTGACAACTAGCAAATGACTTTGTTTAGGTGCAGACTGATATCTTCCTACCATTCCAACAACATGCAGTATGTCTAGGCGAGATGCTATGATGTACAGTAGGTTGCCTATCATTGACCTATATGAACTTTGATCAACATTAGGTGAGTCATCATCCTTGCTTAATTTGCATCCAGTAACCATAGGTGTGCCCGTAGGTTTAGAATCTTCCATTTGAAACCTTTTCAACATTTCTCTTAGATATTATTCTTGAGAAATGAACATCCCTTCAGACCTCTGAGTAATTTGCAGACCAAGAAAAAATGACAGTTCACCCGTCATAGACATTTCAAACTCAGACTCCATGGTAGAAGCAAACCATTTTAGCAATGAATGCTTCTTACATTCAGAGATGATGTCATATACATAGACCAAAACAATGAGCAAATCATCACCCTTTGTTTTGATATATAGATTGTTGTCAACTGTTCCTCTCTTGAACCCTTTGCCTTTGAGATATGTATCCAGTCTATGATACCAGGCACGAGGATCTTGTTTTAACCCATATAAAGATTTCTTCAGCTTGCATACTAAGTCAGGGTTATCAGACAGTTCGAAACCCTCTGGTTGTTCCATATAGACATCTTTATTTAAATCTCCATTTAGAAAAGATGACTTGACATCCATTTGATAAACCTTAAACCTTTTATGACAAGCATAGGCAAGAAATATTCTAATAGCTTCTAACCTTGCTACGGGCGAAAATGTTTCATCAAAATCCAGTCCTTCTATTTGAGCATAGCCTTTACAGACCAATCTTACTTTGTTCCTGACAACTTGTCCCTGCTTATTCAACTTATTCTTAAAGATCCATTTGGAACCAATGATATTTTTACCTTCCGGTCTATGAACCATCTCCCACGTATTGTTTTTCTCAATCTGATCAAGTTCATCACTCATTGCTTTAACCCAAAGTTCATCTTTGCTAGATTCATTAAAGTTCTTGGGTTTCAGCATGGCTATGAAAGCTATATGTGATTTGTTAAGAACCAAACATCAATATAGCATAGAAAAACCTCAAGAAAAGTACTCAACGCCTTGAAAAAGAGATAATATCATATAATAAGCCTCTTCGAGGGGGCAACCTCCTTT
>JZKD02S0080886.1:132435-152514 GCA_000966675.3 Picea glauca
CTCATTTCAATCACATGTGATGGATCCGAAACATAATTTCGTAAAACATATATGTGAAAAACATCGTGCATACATATCAAATAATCTATAAAGGCTATTCGATAAACCACACGTCCTTTCTTTTCCACAACCTTGAAAGGTCCCAAAAATCTAGAATAAAGTTTAGCACCCTTTCCAAACTTGATCGAACTCTTCTGCGGTTTTACCCGCAAGAGATGTCGTACGAACTAAAATAAAGTGTCCACTCTTCATCAGAGTGTCAAATACCACGAAAATTGAATCATGTATTCTTTTTTTCAATGGAAATCAAACAATAAAATCCATTGAAATGACCTCCCATTTTGATTCAGGAATAGCGTGTGGCTATAACAATCCTGTTTGATTTCTATGTTCATCCTTCACTTGTTGACATTCTAGACATCTCACCAGATAACTTACCATGTCTGCTTCCATTCCTTTCAAAAAGAATAAAGGCTTAAGTTTTGTCTTCATCTTCGTGAATCCGGGATGAGACATATACATTGCTTGATGTGCTTTACTCAAGATCCAACTTCTTAATTCATCGTTAGGAAGTACGCAAAATATGTCATTAAATATTGACAATTCATCGATGTCCAATGAATAACCTTCATACTTCAGTACCAACATGGTATCTTGTCCAATATTATCCTAACCTCTTTGTACTAGTCATCATCAAATTGTAGAGCTAGAATATTTTCTCTAATATTTGTCTTAAGATATATTACTGAGAATATGCATGGTATCTCAATCAACGCATAGGCCACTTTTTTCATTATTCCTTTAATGAATGTAATCTCAAAATCATATTCGCTAAGTAATTTTGACCAACGCCTCTGTTGCACATTCAAGTCACTCTGCGTAAATATATGTTGCAATCCACATTGATTTGTATTTAATTCAAATTTTCATCCAATAAGATAATGTCTCCATACTCTCAAGGCATATCCAATCCCTAATAAATCCAAGTCGTGCACTGCCTAGTCCTCCTCGTGCTTTCTTAATTTCCTTGAAATGTAAGCGATCACTCGACCGTATTGCATCAAAACTCTGCCTAAATATTCCTTGGATGCATCCGTGCATATTAATAATTCCTTGTCCATGTCAGGGAATTTCAGTATTGATGTTGTCGTCAACAAATATTTAATCTTTTGAAATTCTTCCATGCATTTATCAGTCCATACAAACTTCATGTTTTTCTTCTGTAGTTTCGTGATCAAATTTTCTATCTTCGAAAAATTGTTAATAATATCCTACTAAACCCATAAATCTACGTACTTCTTGTAATTTTGTAGATGTTGGCCATTCCATAATAGCCTCTACTTTCGTTGGATCCAGAACAATACATTCTCCAGATATGATATGTCCCATATAATGAATCTTTGATTGATAAAAATAACATTTCGATAACTTCTTGTACATTATATTTTCTCTTAGACACTATAGGACCAATATCAAGTGTTTTCCATTATCTTCTTTTGTCCAAGAATAAATGAGTATGTCATCAATAAATACTTTAAAAAACTTGTCCAAGTATTCGTGGAACACCCCATTCATCAAACTCATGAATACTCCTGGGGCATTCATTAGTCCAAATGGTGAGATAATAAACTCATAGTTTCTGAATCTCATCTTAAATTTGGTCTTAGGGATATCTTCCTCCTTAATCTGTAATTGATGATATCTCAATCACAATTCAATATTCAAAATTATCGTTTCTCCTTTCATCTGATCAAAAAAATCGTCTATCCTTGGCAACGAATATTGGTTCTTGATCATTTCTTTGTTCAATTGATGGTTGTCAATACAAAGTCTCCACGACCCATCCTTATTTCTAACAAAAATCACTAGCGTACCCCATGATGAAAAACTTGGACGTATAATTCAAAAATCCAACAACTCCTTCAACTGCATTTTCAACTGCTGCAATTCAATCGTTGATATATGCTAATGCGTTATCGCTATCGGTTCAGTTCCAGGTTTCAAGTCTATTGTAAACTCCAACTCTCTTTAGGGTGGTAAACCTAACAACTCTTATGGAAATACTTCCACAAACTCTTGTACTATAGGAAGGTTTTCTAATCCTCTCGCCTCTCGCTTTTTCATTTATATCTAATATTGTATACAACTTGCATCCCTTGCTCATACTCTTCTGTAATTGTAGGTAATAGATAAAACTCAAGGGCGCTCCCTGGTTTCTTCCTACATTCACTCTACTCTATCCCAAATCATTTGTTAAACTTAACTGTTTCGTATTACAGTTAAGTATCGCATTGTGTGATTCTAGCTAGTCCATTCCTATCACTATGTCATAAGATCCTAAGATCATGACATATAGGTTGGCATTCATTACAAAATATCCCAAGTTAATGCTACAATCTGTAACCTTTCCTCCAACTTTATGTTTGGCACCCAATGCCATTTCTAGGTATCTGAACTCGTCCTGCTCAACTAACTTTACCTTATTTTTCTTTAGCACTGTGTTAGCGATAATTCTTGTCATGGGCTCTAGAGAATTCGGGTCTATAGATTGCACACGAAATGCTCAAGCACAACGTGGGAGAATCCTTGTTTTCTGTTTCAAATAGCAATTCAAGCGAGCGGGCAAGATGTCGTTGGCGGCGTCCAAGGTCTATTTTGCGAAGCATCTCAACGGTTGGTGGGTAATTGCAGTCAACCGAGTCACACCAAGTATAGCGCAATTTTTTTAAAGAGGTGAACTGTGTCAGCCATCGGATCGACAGAAGAACAGATCTGGATTGTTGGTTCAGGAGCGGACGCATGTCGCGAGATTACCCACATCAGGGACTCAGGCATCGGAGGTTGGAAGAAGAAGTTATTTGGCTTCACGAGCGGCGAAGTGGAACACAGGTTGCAGAAGCCCTCGGGATCTCACTGCGAGAAGTCGTGAGGTATTGGCATTAGGATTCGTGAGTTGCGAAGTGTCGAGGTTCGTGTGAACGTGTGGCAGAGCATAAGGTGGGACCGCGTGGTCGACGGGTGGACACGCGTTGGCTGGAGATAAAGTCAGCATTCCAATGAATTATCGCATCTCGGGGACTCACGAAATAGGAGAGTGAAAACTCGACGGCTCAACCGACGAGGTTGCGAGGTCGCGAGGACCCGGGCCCACAAGTATTTCCGAGATGATCTCAGTCGTCCATCCAGAGGGGCACGAGTATATCGTCTCGACCACTCCTTGAGGAAGCAGTTAAGGAAAATCAAGCGGGTGGTTGAAGCCTCTCTTCATTCATTAAGTGTGAAGTATGGAGGGTCTGGTAAGCAGTCCAGTCGAGAGGGTCCTGCGTACCCATCTTATCAGGAAAGCCATGCCGAGTCCTCGACTAGCCGGAGGAAGTCTTAACACACTAACTCGACACGTAATGGCTCAGCTACTCCCCTTGCTGGAGCCACTCGCAGTTAAGATGGCGTCTGTCATAGGCGCACGATCGTCCAGTCTGCATGCGCATACTGTCAGAAGACATGCAGACGCAATGTTATTAATGCAGTATCTCATTTTCGCTGCTGTGTTTTGTTTTGAGTATATGTAGGCGTTTTCGCCATTTTTGTAAGGATCGATGGTAGAGCGAAGCTCCCGACTGTAAAGTTGTAACAACCATTCTAGTTCTCTGGGTTGTGCATCTGTGTTTGAGATTTCTTGTTTTATGACAAACAACTTTCCTTTTCCATCTATGTTTTCGTCTGATACTAGAGGGTTCATGATCGAATGCTTTGCATGAATTAGCACAGTTGTGTTATGATAAATGATTTGTTGTTGCATTACTGTTTTCTCTGGTTCCCTGCATTTGAGTGTAAGAAGATATTTCATTTGGATGCCTTCTTCTACAGTCTGTTAGGAACCTATTTTTTGTAACATACCTTCGCACTCTTTCCATATAAGTCTTCCGTCTGTTCATCCTTTACTACAACTCATTGTCTGAAGGTTATATAATACCTCACTCACCTATGCATGCCTGGCCTAGTTTTGAAGTTGAAATGATATCGTTTTGAGTTGGCTTCCATTCGGTCACCCCATCTATAAACAAACCATGACATAAAAATGATGGGCGTCAGGCTCTGGTCCTGCTAGCAATCCAGGAGTGACTTCCATCGCCAACATTTTTGGCGCCGTTGCCGGGGACGAAGTTGAATATTTTCCTCAGGATTGAACGACAACGATCAACTGATTCTGAAGGTGCATTAGAAATCAGAATTATTTAGATTGCTACTGTGCACCTGGCGACTCCACTGTGGCGACTCCATTGTTTCCACTTTACTATTTCAGTTGTGGCCACTGTTGGCACACCTGAAAGATGACCCAGAGGAGCTTTCTCGAGAAGGTTTCAGCGGCTTCTTTCTTAGCCTGAGAAGTTTCCTGGGGTGACGATAATGTTAAGATCTAGCCTTTGATGGTGAACAAGGACCAAGCATATTTGAAGCTGCACATATTTCACTTGGCGACTCCATGATTCAAGGATCAATTGGCGACTCCACTGGTTCGATATGGAGGAAATCCTGTCTCGAAGGTTTTCTCCTTTTAATTTTTCTGCTATTCCTGGTTTTCCTAATGTTGTCCCCTCTATGGATGAATGGGGCGATTATTTGCCCAGATTTAGAGAGCATGAAGAGGACAATCCTGCTCAGCACCTCAGTGAGTTTCATGAACTCATGCAGCAGTGGGAGATACATCATGAGGATGTATTACTGAAAATGTTCATGTTCTCGTTAGCAGGGGATGCGCGTAAATGGTATCATTCTTTACCTCCTACTAGAATTTCTTCACTCAGTGAATTCCATGCAGCTTTCACCGCCTATTGTCAGAGGCTGTACTCCCCTGAGTTAATTTGTCATAATTGTTGTGAGGGATATCACAACTCTATACAAGAGAAAGTTGTTTTCGACGTAAGCTGTGGGGAGGATCCTGATGACCTGGATCAGGAATAAGTCCTCTCTCCTCCCCATTCTTCTGCTTCGGACGGAGTTATGGAATTGATAAAATTTATCACTGCCAGACTTGACAGGTGGGAAGCAGAGCGAGGTGCAGGGGATTTTCCACCCTTTGAAGAAAATGATTTGGGTACCTCTATAATGAATGATTATGAAGATCCCGGGGAGGAAGGAGACGCTTCAGGCAGAGTTGTGGAACTGATAAAATCTCTCACTTCCAGACTTGACAGGTGGGAAGCTGAACAATACAATGAGGATTTCCCATCCTTTGAAGCAGAGGCCCTTAGCATCTCTACTGAGGGCGATTATGAAAAAATATTTCCCACGAGACCTGTTTATGGTCATTATGAATCTAACCCATGGGAGAACCAAGAAGAAGACATCCTCCCATATATGATTATGTTTAAAGAAGGTTGTGATGATGAGGGTTGTAAGGATAGAAGACTGGGGGAGGAAGTTGCTCTGAGTGAACTAATGATATCTCTCATTACCCAACATGCAAGGTTGGAATCTGAGGACAATAGGGAGGATTTTCCAGTCACCAAGGCAGATGTTCTAGATGGCTCTTTAAAGGAGATGACTGAAGATTTCATAAGCGCATTAGCATCTTCCCCTGATGAGATTGCTATCTCAGAACAAAACGATGTAGTGGTGGTTGTGGAGGAGGACTGTTCTCTTTTTCTTCACGAGATTTCCAATGATGTATTTACATTTGGGATTGAAAAGGAGGATCTGGAGATCGTTCCTTGTTTGCAAGATGAAGAAGCTTGGTGCTCACCCAAATTTAACGACTACTCAGTTGAGGAGCAGCAGGGCCCCACATCACAGATTGATGACCTGGGTAGCATCCAGCCCGTGTATGACAGCTATGAATCAGGTTCTGAGCTGGACACCCAGAACTTCCAAGAGAAGACTGCAGAGCCTTCTCCTCCGTTCACAAATGAAATACAATGCGAGGAAATCAGCCCCCCTGAGCAGCAAATTGAAAAAAAGATCTCTCCCACAGGTCCTATCTATGATGATTATGACTCTGCCCCTTGGGAGGGCCAAGAAGAGGCAACAAAAGAACCAGAGGAGCAGTCGAAGATGCAGTTTACAGACTACGCAGAGCCAGTCAGCGAGCAACCACCACCTGAGATCAGCGAGCCTACTTCAGTTATTCACCCGCCTGTGCATATCAGAGACATTCGGCCGCGTGTTAACAACTATGTAGCAGAAGAGGCTGTATTTCATCGATTCCTTGGAAATAGCCACTCATTCGATGACCCTGTTAGCAAATACATGGAGTGGCATTTCTCCTATGCCTTGGAGCCTCCCTATTTCATCTCAACTCCAGCCTATAAGGAGGAGTTGATGAGTGTAACCGTTTTGCTGTCATGGCTACACCATATGCTGATGATCGTTGATAGAAGGAAGGAGCTTCTATCCAGGAAGCTGCTTGAATGGCTATAGTGGAAGTTTTATTTCACCTAGCCCATGTAAAGTGTTTCATTAGTTTAGGATTGTATATAAATAAGCTCTTTGAGCATGTATCTTTGTTTTGTTGCTTTTACTTTTCGGCATATATTTTCAGCATGACTCCATAGCCCAACAGAAAGGCACTGAAGCTGCGGAACGAGTTCTTAGAGCATCGCAGGGACGACTCTAACCCCATGGAGCCTAATGTTAGCAATAATTCTTGTCATGGGCTCTAGAGCATTCGGGTCTATAGATTGCACACGAAATGCTCAAGCGCAACGTGGGAGAATCCTGTTTTCTATTTCAAATAACAAGTCAAGCGAGCGGGCAGGATGTCGTCGGCAGCATCCAAGGTCTATTTTGCGAAGAAGATCAATGGTCGGTGGGTAATTGCAGTCAGCCGAGTCACGCCAAGTATAGCGCAGAATGTTTA
This sequence comes from Picea glauca, assembly GCA_000966675.3. NCBI lineage: Eukaryota > Viridiplantae > Streptophyta > Pinopsida > Pinales > Pinaceae > Picea > Picea glauca. Next base: position 139,292 of record JZKD02S0080886.1, read on the forward strand.
AAGAGGTGAATGGTGTCAGCCATTGGATCGACAAAAGAACAGATATGGACTGTTGGTTCGGGAGCGGACGCGTGTCGCGAGATTACCCACATCGGGGACTCAGGCATCGGAGGTTGGAAGAAGAAGTCATTTGGCTTCACGAGTGGCGAATTGGAATACAGGTGGCAGAAGCCCTCGGGATCTCGCTGTGAGAAGTCCCGAGGTATTGGCATTAGGATTCGCGAGTTGCGAAGTGCCGAGGTTCGTGTGAACATGTGGCAGAGCATAAGGTGGGACCGCGTGGTCGAAGTGTGGACACGCATTGGTTGGAGATAAAGTCAACATTCCGTTGAATTCTCGCATCTCGGGGACTCGTGAAATAGGAGGGTGAAAACTCGACGGTTCAACCGACGAGGTTGTGAGGTCACGAGGACCCAGCCCCACAAGTATTGTCGAGATGATCTAAGCCGTCCATCTAGAGGGGCACGTGGTGCACGATTAGGCTCCTCGCCTCCTTGCCCTTCGCAACTTTGAAGAGTAAGGACCAGCCTCCTCCCAGTCACGAGACGCGAAGTGCCGAGGGCATCTAGGACTCGGGCCCACCATGTTGTCGAGGTGATCAGAACCATCCATCAAAGAGGGACATGTGGTTTTCGATTGGGCTCCATCACCTCCTCGCCCCTCGCGACTCCAACACACAAAAAACAACTCCATCATATCCCGAGACGCGAAGTGCCAAAGCTCTTGAGTATATCGTCTCGACCACTCCCTGAGGAAGCAGTTAAGGAAAATCAAGCGGGTGGTTGAAGCCTCTCTTCATTCATTAAGTGTGAAGTATGGAGGGTCTGGTAAGCAGTCCACTCAAGAGGGTCCTGTGTACCCATCTCATTAGGAAAGCCATGTCGAGTCCTCGACTAGCCGGAGGAAGTCTGAACACACTAACTCGACACTTAATGGCTCAGCTACTCCCCTTGTTGGAGCCACTCGCAGTTAATATGGCGTCTGTCATAGGTGCACGATCGTCCAGTCTGCATGTGCAGACTGTTAGAAGACATGCAGACACAATGTTATTAATGCAGTATCTCGTTTTCGCTGCTGTGTTTTGTTTTGAGTATATGTAGGCGTTTTCACCATTTTTGTAAGGATCGATGGTAGAGCGAAGCTCCCGACTGTAAAGTTTTAACAACCATTCTAGTTCTCTGGGTTTTGCATCTTTGTTTGAGATTTCTTGTTTTATGAAAAACAACTTTCCTTTTCCATCTATGTTTTCGTCTGATACTAGAGGGTTCATGATCGAATGCTTCGCATGAATTAGCACAGTTGTGTTATGATAAATGATTTGTTGTTGAATTATTGTTTTCTCTGGTTCCCTGCATTTGAGTGTAAGAAGACCTTGCGTTTGGATGCCTTCTTCTACAGTCTATTAGGAACCTATCGTTTGTAATAGACCTTTGCACTCTTTCCATATAAGTCTTTCGTCTGTTCATCCTTTACTACAACTCACTGTTTGAAGTTTATATAAGACCTCACTCACCTATGCATGCCTGGCCTAGTTTTGAAGTTGAAATGATATCGTTTTGAGTTGGCTTCCATTCGGTCACCCCATCTATAAACAAACCATGAAATAAAACTGATGGGTGTCGGGCTCTGCTCCTGCTAGCAATCTAGGAGTGACTTCCATCGCCAACACACTGCACTATAAATAAATATCTTTGTAGCACCTGTATCTATCAAGATACTAAAAATTTGGTTGACGATCATACTTGATGTATCGAGCACAATTGACTGATGCTCAGCCTGGCAATTATTCGTCACTGTATGTATCCTATGGGCCTTTTCCAAATCTTCAACTGTAGTGGGTCATGATGATCCAATATCCTTGGCCTTCTCAATCAAAAAATCTATCTGGTAATGTGGCTCCCCACATGTCCAACATCCATTCTTTGGTCTAGTGCTGCTATTCTCCGAAGTAGAATTTATTGGCCCAATTGTCTATGATATTGGTATGTTCTACTGAATAGGCCTAAAATAATACTGTTGTTGTAGATGACATTGTTTTTGTGGTCCTTCGTAAGGAGTCCTATACTGAGGAGTATTCCATCTCGATGTCAAGAACATAGGTCCTATGGTCATATCTCATTTCCCATATGTATGTCTAGATGGTGTTTGATGTTGTTGCACTCGTGATGCCATATCGCCAGTAGGTCCATAAGGAGTCCTTCTCTGATCTCCACTGTTTAGTTCTTCCTCAGCTATGAGGGCCTTCTGAAATGAATCTTGCAACATCTGAGGCATTAATTTGATCACCTTCATATGAATGTTGAAGTTAAGTCTGAAAACAAACCTGTTGACCTTCAACTTCTCTGTGTTCATATGTGGAGAATACCTAAGTAGCTCCATGAAATAGAACTCATACTTTAGCACCATATGACCACCCTGTCGTAAGGCGTTTAACTCATTAAGCTGGTGCTCAATGAATTCCTCGAAAAAATACCTCTCATTGAACTGCTCCTCGAACAGCTACCATGACATGTCTTCATCAGGGATGTTTAGTTAAGATAGGAGTGTCTTCCACCAAAGTAGAGAACTCCCTTTCAGCTGAAATACCACCATGTGGACTTTCATGTTGGAGGTGTAATAACCAAATGAGAAGCACATCCCCATTTCTCCAACCATGCCTTAGTGGCTAAGTCATTCGGGGCACCCTAGAACTCGAGAAACATCACCTTCTGCAATGGATTTGGGTCTTTGATAACACAAATTTTGTTAATTATAATCAACTACTCACATGAGTAAGGGAGTGAACGGTTTTATTAAACTTGAATGAAAGACATACATAGCATAGGCAATTAACTTTAATTCTCATAAATGAAATATACAATCGGAGATAATAATAATTCACACTCAGGAATTAAAATACACAACGACCATACAGTCAATTAAATCAAGCAGTAATTAATAATCCATAATTGTAACCTAACTTCAATGACCATACAACTCAACTGGAATTGAAATTCCATTTGCAATGAAAATGAAAACTTAAAACTCATGGTGCAATGACCTTCAATAATCTAACATATTACTGACAAGAACTTCTGTTAAATATACTGAAATCGCACGATTATTTAAAAACTCGCACTTACAATCGAATACACAATGACCACACATAAATCAAATTTCTTGAACTGCAACGGGTTTGTGCCTTATTAGCATGTCAAAATTGAAAGAAAAAGTAGTCACAGTCTATTGCAATGCAACATAGTATTCCCAAAATCGTAATATATGTTCCAATCAAAATTCAACTTTAAATTTTGTTTTAAGGATTTCAATACTTCAACGATTTAACTTTTCGAAGGTTTTAATCTCACAATGACCATTGAAAATTTCTAATTCTAGAAATTATAACATGATACCCAATCAAATAAATTTTAAATTTCAAATCGACATTTAAACTATTATTTCTTAAACTAACAATAGGATTTACAAAGTGGTTCAAATTCCCATTCGTAATTGCAATAAAATTCAACGATAACAAATCCTCTAAGGATCAGATCTATCATATAGTTGGTAGCAATAAATGAAACTTGCTTCAAGAAAATCTAATTAAATTGGGCAATTGATTAAATCATTTAAATATACAATTTATCATACTACAATATAATTCAAAATTAAATACTAAAACCAATGAAGACTTTGAGTTGATGGTGTCCTTCAACACTTGCACTCCTTCAGTACTCTAGCTTTCTAATTACCGAAACTTCACTGGTACCTCCCAGCCAATGCTAGGGGTACCCTTCTTTCCACTTATACCCCCGAGCCGCAAAGGGGCCTACACAAGAAACCAACAAACAATATCTCCAAGGCTTGCCTCGCAAGGAAGAGCTTCCGCTCTTTCTTCAAGCTTGGTATCCCAACTATCACAAGTAAAACATAGTCCCAAATGTTTGACAACGTATCATTACCAATTAAAAGAGAGATCCATTTCCCTTCTACCACATTTGTTTTATAGAAAACTCACCAATGACACAAGTCCTCATGCACAATTAATTATCCTTTAAATTAATTTAATTAAGATTATTCACCCACACACTTGTCACACTCTCCCAAATTTGCACAATTAATTACCATTTTTATTTTAATTAAAAATCCAACTTCCCTCACATTCCCCAATGTATTCCTATTTTTTCTCTTAGATTCCTTTGTTCCCTAGATTCTTATTTAATGAGTGTCTCCTAATTATATCTTAGTTATATTTGGATTATGAACCTTCTTCTAGTTAAACTAGTGGTAGGTTGTGAAAAGTCTATTCTATGTACACCTATTCTCTCAAATTATTATTTATTTCTATTTTAATAATTTCATGCACAAATGTGCATTTTATCCAACCTTTAAATTTTTATTCACATTTTCCTAGAAATTGAAAATATCTCAATTCTTTTAATTTTAACATTTTTAATTAGTCCCTTAATTATCTTAGACTTTGGCTTAGTCTTAGACTTAGGATTAGACTCTTTTTAGGCTTCATAATTAATAATTTACTGACAAATTAATTATTTTATTTTAACAAGGTCTAACCATTTCCATCTTTTCTAGGCCACCTAGATTTATTTGACTCAATTTTAATTGTGTGACATGCCCTTCAACGTGCACCTCCCTGCTACAAGGGTGCCACTTGCCTTAGACTAGTTTTGGAAGTTTTTTCAACCCTTGGAGTCAACACTCCATTCTGTCAAACTTGCAAGAGACTAAGGGCTTCTAAGGAATAAGCATTCCTCCTTATTGTGCACACCCTAGAAATATTCATGACCGACTGTCTCTATCCACCCTCACAACATTGTGGACCTCTTGAACTGGATAACCGTTAACCTATAGATCAAACCACAATGCAAGTGCTAGTAGTTTGTGACAAGGATGCTTGCACATCTCTCTCTCAATGTCTGGTTTGTGTGCATGGCCCCTTTATTCCTTATGTGAGTCGGATTAAAAAACATTGTCAAGCCTACATTCATTGACAACAACAACGTCAACCATCCATATACATAAATCATACTGTAATCAATCACATGTCACATGTGCATAAAATGAAATAATCAAACAAATACAATCCACTTTCTGACTCAATCTAGAGTCCAAGGAAGTCTATTCATGCCATCAAAATCCATAACTTGTCATGTGTCCTGCACACTTAGGAAAACTCGTCAATAACATCTTCCAATATATAAACATCGAAATAAAAATAACTCACAAAACATCATCATCATCATACATAACCCATAATCGAAACAAAATCATAATATACGATAACTGGATCACTTGCATGCATGCAAGTTTCCTCAAAGAATATGTCAATTAAAGTGGGCTAAGTAGAGAGATATGTTACATACACCCCCTCTTGTTTTAAACTTCGTCCCAAAGTTTTTATATCATATAAATGAAAGTAAATAAATGTATATGATATAGATCTATATATATAATCTAAGTGAGGAAATTGTTGACGCATCTCGTATGCGTCCTCCCATGTTGTTGAGTGTGGACTATAGTTGTGCCACTGGACCTTGACCTGATTGACTATTCAATGTCGTAGCTATCGAATGTGATGATACAAAATGCAGATTGGTTGTGCCATGAGAGCTTCTTCATCCACCACCTGCAAGGAACTCATTTCAATCACATGTGATGGATCATAAACATAATTTTGTAAAACATATATGTGAAAAACATCGTGCATACATATCAAATAATCTAGAAAGGCTATTCGATAAGCCACATGTCCTTTCTTTTCCACAACCTTGAAAGGTCCCAAAAATCTAGGAGAGAGTTTAGCACCCTTTCCAAACTTGATCGAACTCTTGTGCGATTTTACGCATAAGAGATGTCATACGAACTGGAATAAAGTGTGCACTCTTCGTCAGAGTGTCAAAAACCACAAAAATTGAATCATGTATTCCTTTTGTCAGTGGAAATACAATAATAAAATCCATTGAAATGACCTTCGATTTCGATTCAGGAATAACATGTGGCTATAACAATCCTGTTTGATTTCTATGTTCAACCTTCACTTGTTGACATTCTAGACATCTCACCACATAACTTACCATGTCTGCTTCCATTCCTTTCGAGAAGAATAAAGGCTTAAGTTTTGTCTTCATCTTCGTGAATCCAGGATGAGCCATGTACATTGCTCGATGTGCTTCACTCAAGATCCAACTTCTTAATTCATCGTTAGGCAGTACGCAAAATATGTTATTAAATATCGACAATTCATCGATGTCCAATGAATAACCTTCATACTTCAGTACCAACATGGTATCTTGTCCAATATTATCCTAACCTCTTTGTACTAGTCATCATCAAATTGTAGAGCTAGAATCTTTTCTCTAAGATTCGTCTTAAGATATATTATTGAGAATATGCATGGTATCTGAATCAACGCATAGGCCACTTTTTTCATTGTTCCTTTAATGAAAGTAATCTCAAAATCATATTCGCTAAGTAATTTTGACCAACACCTCCATTGCACATTCAAGTCACTCTGCGTAAATATATGTTGCAATCCACATTGATTTGTATTTAATTTAAATTTTCATCCTATCAGATAATGTCTCCATACTCTCAAGGCATATCCAATTGCTAATAAATCCAAGTCGTGCACTACCTAGTCCTCCTCGTGCTTTCTTAATTTCCTTGAAATGTAAGCGATCACTCGACCGTATTGCATCAAAACTCTGCGTAAATATTCCTTGGATGCATCCGTGCATATTAATAATTCCTTGTCCATGTCAGGGAATTTCAGTATTGATGTTGTCGTCAACAAATATTTAATCTTTTGAAATTCTTCCATGCATTTCTCAGTCCATACGAATTTCTTGTTTTTGTTCTGTAGTTTCGTGATCAAATTTGCTATCTTGGAAAAACCTTCAAAAAATTGTTAATAATATCCTACTAAACCCATAAATCTACGTAATTCTTGTAATTTTGTCGATGCTGGCCATTCCATAATAGCCTCTACTTTCGTTGGATCCAGAACAATACCTTCTCCAGATATGATATGTCCCATATAATGAATCTTTGATTGATAAAAATAACATTTCGATAACTTCTCGTACATTATATTTTCTCTTAGACACTGTAGGACCAATATCAAGTGTTTGCCATTATCTTCTTTTGTCCAAGAATAAATCAGTATGACATCAGTAAATACTTTAAAAAACTTGTCCAAGTATTCGTGGAACACCCCATTCATCAAACTCATGAATACTCCTGGGGCATTCGTTAGTCCAATTGGTGAGATAATAAACTCGTAGTTCCAGAATCTCATCTTAAATGTGGTCTTAGGGATATCTTCCTCCTTAATCTGTAATTGATGATATCTCAATCACAATTCAATCTTCAAAATTATTGTTTCTCCTTTCATCTGATCAAAAAAATCATCTATCCTTGGCAACGAATATTGGTTCTTGATCGTTTCTTTGTTCAATTGATGGTTGTCAATACAAAGTCTCCATGACCCATCCTTATTTCTAACAAAAATCACTAGCGTACCCCATGATGAAAAACTTGGACGTATAATTCAAAAATCCAACAACTCCTTCAACTGCATTTTCAACTGCTGCAATTCAGTCATTGATATCCGCTAATGCATTATTGCTATCAGTTCAGTTCCAGGTTTCAAGTCTATTGTAAACTCCAACTCTCTTTAGGATGGTAAACCTAACAGATCTTATGGAAATACTTCCACAAACTCTTGTACTATAGGAAGGTTTTCTAATCCTCTCGCATCTCCCTTTTCATTTATATCTAATATTGTATACAACTTGCATCCCTTGCTCATACTCTTCTGTAATTGTAGGTAATAGATAAAACTCAAGGGAACTCCCTAGTTTCTTCCTACATTCACTCTACTCTATCCCAAATTGTTTGTTAAACTTAACTGTTTCGTATTACAATTAAGTATCTCATTGTGTGATTCCAACCAGTCCATTCCTATCACTATGTCATAATATCCTAAGATCATGACATATAGGTTGGCATTCATTACAAAATCTCCCAAGTTAATGCTACAGTCTGTAACCTTTCCTCCAACTTTATGTTTGGCACCCAATGCCATTTCTAGGTATCTGAACTCATCCTGCTCAACTAACTTTACCTTATTTTTCTTTAGCACTACACTAGAAATAAAGATCTTTGTAGCATCTGTATCTATCAAGATACTAAAAATTTGGTCGACGATCATACTTGATGTATCGAGCACAATTGACTGATGCTCAGCCTGACGATTATTCATCATTGTATGTATCCTATGGGCCTTTCCCAAATCTTCAACTATAGTGGGTCATGATGATCCAATTGCCTTGGCCTTCTCAATCAAAAAATCTATCTGGTAATGTGGCTCCCGACATGTCCAACATCCATTCTTTAGTCTAGTGCTCCTATTCTCCGAAGTAGAATTTATTGGCCCAATAGTCTATGATCTTGGTATGTTCTACTAAATAGGCCTAAAATAATATTGTTGTTGTAGATGACATTTTTTTTGTGGTCCTTTGTAAGGAGTCCTCTATTGAGGAGTATGCCATCTCGATGTCAAGAACATAGGTCCTATGGTCATATCTCATTTCCCATATGTATGTCTATATGGTGTTTGATGTTGTTGCACTTGTGATGTCATATCTCCAGTAGGTCCATAAGGATTCCTTCTCTAATCTCCACTGTTTAGTTCTTCCTCAGCTATGAGGGCCTTCTGAAATGAATCTTGCAACATTTGAGGCATTAGGATGCTCACCTTCGCATGAATGTTGAAGTTAAGTCTGAACAAAAACCTGTTGACCTTCAACTTCTCTGTGTTCAGATGTGCAGCATACCTAAGTAGCTCCATGAAATCAAACTCACACTTTAGCACCATATGACCACCTTGTCGTAAGGCGTTTAACTCATTAAGATGGTGCTCAATGAAGTCCTTGAAAAAATACCTCTCGTTGAACTGCTCCTCGAACAACTCCCATGACACATATTCATCAGGGATGTTTAGTTGAGATAGGAGTTTCTTCCACCAAAGTAGAGAAATCCCTTTCAGTTGAAAGACCACCATGTGGACTTTCATGTTGGAGGTGTAATAACCAAATGCGAAGCACATCGCCATTTCTCCAACCATGCCTCAGTGGCTAAGTCGTTCGGGGCACCCTAAAACTCGAGAAACTTCACCTTCTCGAGTTCTTTGTGTTTACTACTACTACCAGCTAGAGTGTGTTGTGAACCCTCATTGGGAACAAACGCTCTACCCTTGTCTCGGTATAGGTAGTTGGTCAACACCTCTGAAATCCTCTGGAAGGATCTCATCATACCTACCACATCTCTCGCAGTAACCTACTCTTGCTCAATCGTTTGCTCATCTCCATAGCATTTAGATCCCCCAAGCATGGATACTATCAGAGGTGTCACACCTCTTCCTCCAACACCATGTCATCTACATCCCCTATGTCCTCTAACCATGATTACCTGTATGGGAAAATTTTACAACTATTTAGCAATACATATTTATCATTTAGTTAACACAATGGAAGGTGTAATGGTCCAATGTCGCAGGGTTGAACCGACTCTGATACCATATGTAATGTACCCTCCATTATGACATCAATGTAAATGAGTACATTAGTGTTGATTTTTTTTTTGAAACAACAACAATTAGAACAAGTGATACACAAAAATAACATACATCAATATTTGCACACTCTATTATCATCTACATCATTACACAACAAAAATTCAATCACAACATCAATTATATTAATAGATCTATTACATCACATCACTTCCACCCAGCCTACCTTGCAAGGTTTGGACCTCCAAGACACATAATCAACTCTCAATTCCAATATTCATCCGATTTATTTTGACCATTTAAGGTGTCAGGATTGGCGACTGCTATGAACAACATGGAGATACCTTTTCCCATAACCAAATCAAATCTAGACTTAGGACTAAAGTGATAGCGATATTTTGATCATAACATAAATTAAACCTTCAAGTACTCATTATTTTAGACAAAGTTCCTTCCTTTAACATTCAAGCAACAAAATATTTCATCATCTAGATAATATTCCTTCTTGTCGTGAATAGCATCATCTAATTAATATCCTACCATTAATAATTAATGTTCACCATTAAGAACGAATATTCACCTTATACAATCATATAATCAATATCCACCATTAATAATTAACGTTCACCATTAATAATTAATATTCACCATTATACCATCATATAATTAATAATCACTACCTAAAAAAAATTACCAACCTCATAAGATTACAAATCCAATATTTTCACTGTCTAGATAAAATAATCTACTACTTAAGATACCATATAATTTATATTCATTATTTTACAATTTTCTTCCATTAACGAATATGAATAAAATGACAATTTATTCACTATCCAACCAAAGTACCACTAGAGTTTTCATGTATGACCTATAGTAAATTCCAATAATAAATCCTATCATTAACAAATAATTGAAAGGTACATCATGCCAATTAACTTTAATTACAATCTCAAACCTCACTCAACAAGCGTTCTAGTAAACTGAGTCTTTGGAACTAAGTAAAGGATTTACCACTAGGAAAGAATTAATAATCATTTAATCGTAAATTCAATATCTTCACAAAGGATTCATATTACAACTTTAGGATTTAATTGAATGTTATTCAAATATATCGTTAACCTACGATAGGTGAGAATATCAATGTCTAACAATGATTAGACAAATGTAGTTTCGAATTAGAAAAAATATTTGTAAGCTTCCAAGCTCATGTTCTAACAAGGCTTCTTCCCTACTCAATGACGTCCAAGGGTTCTTACCCAGATGGAAAGGATATTTGGACACACATATTGGGATAACGTAATCGAGACCCGAAGGTAAGGAAAGCTCGATGAATGGTAATTAAAACTACCATTCATAACTCCTTCACTTGGAAGAAATCACTCAGGTGTGGAGAAAAGACTAACAATGTTACGTAGATACAATTAAGGACTGACCAAATGAACACAGTATGGAGACAAAAGTAAAATATATCCACAATATCGCTTCACACTAGAATAATGTATGGACTTCGAGTTCCACTACCACCATCTGGAGGTTATCTAAATGTTACAATAACTGAGAGGCCAACAAGATATGCAATGGATTTGGGTCTTTGATAACACAACTTTTGTTAATTATAATCAACTACTCACATGAGTAAGGGAGTGAACGGTTTTATTAAAATTGAATGAAAAACATACATAGCATAGGAAATTAACTTTAATTCTCATAAATGAAATATACAATCGGAGATAATAATAATTCACACTCAGGAATTAAAATACACAACGAAATTGACTCCTAAAATTTTGGATCGTTGTTTAGTTGCAGTGACCCCATTTTAAAAAAAAATCAAAATTGTAAATTAATTTTTCATTAATAGCATAAATAAAACAATTTAAATTTTTGGCGAGTTGATGGTGTCCTTCAAGACTTTTGCTCCTTTAGTACTCCAGCTTTCTAATCATCGAAAAATTCACCGGTACCTCCCATCCAATGCTAGGGGTACTCTTCTTCCCCCTTATCCCCCTGAGCTGCAAAGGGGACAAAAACAAGAAACCAACAAAATAGCTCCAAGGCTTACCTTGCAAGGAAAAGCTTCCACTCTTTCTTCAAGCTTGGTATCCCAACTCTCACAAGTAAAACATTGTCCCAAAAGTTTGGCAGGATAACATTACCAGGTAAAAAAGAGATCCATTTCCCTTCTACCACATTTGTTTTTATAGAAAAATCCCCAATGACACATGTCCTCATGCACAATTAATTATCTTTTTAATTAATTTAATTAGGATTATTCACCCATGCACTTGTCACACTCTCCCCAAGTTGCACAAGGAATTACCATTTTTATTTTAATTAAAAATGCATTTTCCCTCACATTCCCCAATGTGTTCCTATTTTCTCTCTTAGATGTCCCATTTTTCCCCAATTCTCATTTAATGAGTGTCTCCTAACTAGATATTAGTTAGAGTTGGATTATGAGTCTTCTTCTAGTTAGACTAGTGATAGGTTGACTCAAGATTCTATTCTATGTACACCTATCCTCTCAAGTTATAATTTATTTCTATTTTAAAAATCAATTTTAATAATTTCATGCACACATGTGCATTTTATCCAACCTTTATATTTTTATTCACTTTTTCCTACAAATTGATTTTATCTCAATACTTTTAATTTTAACATTTTTAATTAGTCGCTTAATTAACTTAGACTTTGGATTAGTCTTAGACTTAGGCTTAGAATATTGTTAGGATTCACAATTAATATTTACTGACTAATTAATTATTTTATTTTAACAAGGTCTAACCATTTCCATGTTTCTAGGCCACCTAGATTTATTTGACTCAATTTTAATGTTGCGAGGTGTCGTTAAAGATGCACCTTCGTGCTTAAAGGATGCTTCTCACCTTAGACTATTTTTGGAATTTTGTCCAACCCTTGGAGTCAACACTCCATTCCATCGACCTTGTGAGAGACTAAGGGCTTCTAAGCAATATGGATTTCTCATTATTGCACGCCCCTTAGAAATATTCGTGAGTGGCTCTCTCAGTCTATCCTCATGGAATTGAGGACCTCTCGAACTAGGTAATCATTAATATACAACTCATACCACAATGAGAGTGCTAGTAGGTTGTGACAGGGACGTTTCCACACCTCTCCCTCAATGTCTAGTTTTTGTGCATGGCCCCTTTACTCCTTATGAGAGTCGGATTAGAAAGCATCGTCAAGTGTGCATGTTCGACAACACAGGTATTCCAACAGAGGACGAACACCTTTAGTAACCACTCACATAACCAGATCAAAGATCAAGACACCGATGTTTTCACGTGGTAAAACCCCTAAGGGAAAACATCCACAGCCCCAGCCAACGCGGCCACTTGGAGCAGTTTATTAATGCAAAGAAAAAGATTACAGAGAGATTTTACAAGAGAGTTTCTCACAATCGATCATCGGCAAATGACCCTCCATTCTCTTTAAATAGAGATCATGGACCAATCGGGTGTTAAGCTATGGATCAATGGCCATTAAGATCGAGGAGAGTATGAACCGTCCGATCACTCTATGTCGGGAACATATCGTGACCATCGGATTGCCTAACTACAAATGCATACTAATGCATACTAAAGAAACACACTTTTACCTAACGACATATTAGACCAAGTAGATC
>JZKD02S0080886.1:158251-175283 GCA_000966675.3 Picea glauca
GTGCATTCAATAACAAAAACAATGTCAATCATCCATATACATAAATCATACTATAATCAATCATATGTCACATGTGCATAAAATGAAATATTCAAACAAATACAATCCACTCCCTGACTCAATCTGGAGTCCACAAAAGTCTATTGATTCCATCAACATCCATAGCATGTCATGTGTCCTGCACACTCGATAAAACTCATCAATAGCATCTAGAAATATATAAACATCAAAATAACTATAAGTCATAACACATCATCATCAACATACATAACCCATAATCGAAAAGAAATCATAATATACCATAATCGGATCACTTGCACGCATGTGTCCTCAAAGAATATGTCAATAAAAGTGGGCTTAGTAGAGAAGGATGTTACACACATGATATTCCAGATAAATTTCATTTCTCTTCTTCAAAACAGGTTAGGATACCTCCAATGTCTTCATTAATGCCTCAATTTCTACCAACTATTTCATCAGTTATGCAATCTCTTGCAAGAGGACATGGTCGGATACCACCACAACCAAATTTTTTTGATTTGTTGTCTCTTATCCATTTGCATGCTCCAAACTTGGGTCCTATATCCTCACAAGCAGAATCAATACTGGGGTTTCAATCAAATCTAATTTTACCCCCAAGCATACCTCATCACCTGAGATCTTTTGAATGTCCAAGAGTTTTTATGGAGAGGGGTTTGCATTTTGGTCAAACATTGCAACAATCAACTACTTCTAAAGGATTTGTCTACACTATAGTCTATGTTTTCCTTTGTATGTACACTTAGACATAGATGCTTTTTTTATTTGTTCATGGACATGATATTACATTCTTGAAGGATCCCCTACCTATTTATTTAGGGCCATGATTCTCTAGTTTATATATCTCATGGATTTGCAATGTACTTGATTTGGTAGTAATAATTGTATTTTCCATCTTGTAACATCCTGCTCTTGCACATACTGAGTGAAGTTATTCTTTGAGGACACTTCCTTGCAAGTGATCCGGGTTATTATACTATTGGTCGTTTTTATTATGATTGTGAGATATTATGGACTTGATGATATGTTATTTTGTTGTATTTACACAGACAGGTGCTATTGAATGGGTTCTCTTGAGTGTGTAGTACTTTGGACATTGAGGATACAGAGGCATTGATGAAACCCCTTGGACTCTAGATCGAGTGAGGTAGTGGACTATTATGGTTTGAATGTGGTTGATATGACATATGTACAAATAATTAGATGTTATGATGATTGATTATTATTGCTGACATGATTCGTTGATGGATGTAGGATGACGATATCTTGTTGACCAGACTCACATATGGAGTAGAGGAGTCATGCACAACAACTAGATACATTGAGGGAGAGGTGTGGCAGCAGCCCTGCCACAACCTACTAGCACTCTCGTTGTGGCTTGTACTATAGCTTAACGATTACCTAGTTTGAGAAGACCCATGATGCCATGAGGGAAAACTGTGACAAATGCTCATGATGATTCTAAGGGGTGCCCAATAAGGCAGGGGCCATATTCCTTAGAGGCCCTTTATCTCCCATAAGATCACCTAGTGTGGTATTGACTCCATGGGTTTGACGTCTACCAAATTCAGTCAAGAGGTGAGTGACACCCTTGGACCACGTAGTGCGTCTTGAAGGGTACAGTGCATCAGGAAAATGGAAAGCGGTGAGTGGCACCCTTGGAGAACGTAGTGTGTCTTGAAGGGAAAGTCACGCAAGTAAAACAGAAAAAGGCGAGTGGCACCCTTGGAGGACGTAGTGTGTCCAGAAGGGCATGTCGTGAATTTAACTAGTAAGTGAATAAACCTAGTGCCTAGAAAATTCTGCCTCCTTAGGACCTAGTCGGCCTTAAAATGAATCATATGATAAGTAAAGTTAAAAAAAAACAACAACTAATTAGACGTATAACTGGATTAAAATGGAAATTTTAATTCCCTAAGGATATTTTTATAAAATTTTAATTCACTAAGGTTATTTGTATAAAATTTTAAGTCACTAAGGTTCTTTGTATAAAATTTTAATTCACTAAGTTTCTTTTATAAAAGTTTAATTCAATAAGATTCCTTTTATAAAATTTCAATTCACTAAAGGTTATTTTATAACTAATAAGAGAAATTCAAACTTTAATTATTAAAGTAAAAAAAAAAAAATTATAATGGAGGATTAAAGTCATAAAAAGAGTAAATGGTTGTTTATCTAAACTACTAATTCTAAACTTAGTTATAAAAGTAGAAACTTAAAAGAAAAGGAAGCTTAAAGAAAAAGTGAAACTTAAGAAAGGGGAAACTTAAAGAAAAAGTGAAACTTAAGAAAGGGGAAACTTAAAGAAAAAATGAGACTTAAGAAAGGGGAAACTTAAAGAAAAAACTGAATGTCTAACTTAGTAAAGATTCTAGCCTTTGGAACTTTCTATTTATGAACTCAACTAGGAATTAAGTAAGTCATTAGTCATTTAAGAATTGTAAGGGAATATTTGGACACCAAGGATAATTTTTAGGAATTCTCTTGGTGGGTGAGGGAAATAGGAGTATTTAATTAGTGAATGAAATTGATTTTGTTGTGCAACTAGGGGATCGGGTGACATGTGTATGGGGGAGATTTTTTGAAAACTAATTAAATGAAAAAGGAATTTAATGAGAATTTGGGAAACTAATTACTTAAAAACTCTATAAAAAGGATGGAGAAGGAGGAGTATGGATCTCATATTTTTGTGTAATGTTACACTATTGAAATTCTATCTTGACTGAACTTTCTCTTGTGGGAGTTGGGATACCCAGATCGAGTAACGAGTGGTAGCTCGACCTTGCAAGGTGCGCTGGGTGCTAGCATTCTCTGGTATTGTGTGTGTGGCCCCTTTGTGGCTCGGGAGGCTCAGGGGGAAGAAGATCACCCCTAGTGTTGGCTGGGAGGTACTGGTGAGGTCACATAGGTTGGCAAGCAGGAGCTGGACGGAGCACGCATGGGACAATGACTTTGGAGCATTCTCATTTGGCTAAGGTATGCTTGCTAAAGTTGTTACATGCAATGAAATTTAATTCATGCATGTTTATTTTTCTGTACTCGGTTGAATATTTCAATGTCATGAGATTTCTTGCACATGCATTCCTACAGTAATTGCAATCCCCTTGTTGCTTGATTTATTCAGTAAGAACCATTGCTATCCACTATATCCTCTATTTATGAGTTAATGTCTCTTTGCACGTGGCCAGAGTGAACTCCAGACTCAAAACCTTTCTTGCATTATTGTATCTCCTACCTACGTTTACTTTATTCCTCGACTGCACTTTTGTTTCATTATTTTCTTCTCCATGGAGAAGATCTGGATGCAGATTGTGTTTTTATCCTCTGTTCTGTGATCTTTTAAGTTATTAGTCTGTGCTTGAGAAGTCGGCCAAGAGCTAAATCGACGATCATCACTCCAGTGTTTAAAGACTTAGATTCAAATGCCCTGATTTCTTATGCATGGATAATAACTATAGGATCATTCTCTGCCCAGCAAGGAATTCTCTCCTGGGCATTCATTATATATATTCCACCATCATTGTTTCTTTGCGTTGATTATCATAGTTGTTAGGGTTCTCTGTGTTGATGCTGTGCGTTTTTTTTTTACCATACTCTGTGAGGATTTGCAGTTGATAGCCCACCGAATTCACTGCTAGGCGCAACGAAACCACCCTTCAAAGCTCAGAGTTATTTCTCTCTGTGTTTTTATTTCCTGCCAGCGAATAACATTAACATATATGCATTTTCTCCATGATTTGTACAGGTATCTATGTGTTTGATTGATTCATCTATGATCGATTCATATATGTGTTTTCCTTGTAAATGAAAATATCTGCATTTTTAATGATGAATCCTAGTGCTTTGATGGGTAGAATATCTGTGATTTTAATGATAAATCCCAACGCTTGATTGGTAAAATATCTATGTTTTTAATGATAAATCCCAGTTCTTGATTGGTAAAATATCAGCATTTTTAATATGCGAATGAATGCATTTTAAATATGTTAATGCACAACTTTTACTGCATGAATTTCCTAGAATTCTACACAACATCAACCACGATTTTATTGGCATAATGCACCATTTTTACTCCACTATTTTATTGGCATAATGCACAGATTTTACTCCACGAATTTCCTAGAATTATACACAACATCAACCACGATTTTATTGGCATAATGCACAGTTTTTACTCCATGATTTTATTGGCATAATGCACAACTTTTACTGCACTATTTTCTTGGCATTCTACACAGCATCAACCACAATTTTATTGGCATAATGCACAAATTTTACTCCATGAATTTCCTATTATTCTACGTAACATCAACCACGATTTGATTTTCATAATGTATAGTTTTTACTCCATGATTTTATTGACATAATGCACAACGTTTACTCCACGAATTTCCTAGAATTCTACACAACATCAACCATGATTTTATTGGCATAATGCAAAGTTTTTACTCCATGATTTTATTGGAATATTGCACATATTTTACTCCACTATTTTCCGATAACTCTATACACCATCAACCACGATAGACAACAAATGTGATAGACAACATTTTATATTTGAATATGATAGAAAACAAATGTGATAGACACCGTTTTTATAGTTTTATCAATAAATAGACTTGTTATTGGACAACAAATATGGTAGGTAACATTTTTATCTAATGCATGATAGACAAGAAATTTATGACTGTGTATGACAATGCATTTATGACTATGTGTGACTGTGTTGTAATTGTTGTTGTGTATGACAATGATTTTTAATAGTAATGAATGAAAGACAACGATCTTGTACATGTATTTTGACAGTGATTTTATTTTGAACAACTATTTTTAACTGACAGATAAGTTGATGTGGAATTTGTATTGTTAACCCAAAATAAAACCCCTTGTATTCATGTTCTTTATTAATTTACTTGTTTATGATGATAGCCATTATTTAGATTAGAAAATGGAAGTACTAATTCCTTATATCAATATGACTAAGCTAGCTTTCAAATAACATTCTATTATATAGAGAATTAAAATAGAATACCCATACACATGAATTTTTAGACACTATTCAATTTATTTCTGTTTACAGTGTGGGAGACTTCCTAGAAAAGTGCCTCCTAAGAAAACAATAATCCTTCAGTTGGTTGCGCAATAATCTTGTTGACTTATCGATTGAGTGTTTGGGTATAGTCTTCATGTATTTTGATAGTTAATTCGGTCTCCTCGCATGTTAGATTTTTCTTGGGTTATTGGTCTAGATATGTTATGGTGCACCATGGTTACTATCATGCCTATAGCCTTGTGACGGCATGAGTCCTGATGAGGGGATATTTGCGTGCCTTGATGGATCGATGGGAATGATAACTTGGTCCTAGTCTTGTGCTTCCTGATGTGGGCATATTGTTCATTGTGATTGATGTTGGTACTTGTTTCTGTAATGCCTTAATGTGTTTGGTTTTGAGCGCCATAGAGGTTTCTAGTTACTGGTCGTCGAAGCCGATGTGTCGAGTTGTTGATGTTGTCCTTTAGATTGTAGATGTTGTCTTTCTTGTGTCGGGCAGGTAGTTGTTTTTATCTATCTATTGATTATCGCATGCTTCGTCCAGTTGCATGATGTGCTAGTATGTGGGGTCATTGTTGTCTGTTGCCTGAATTGCATGCATTTTGTTCATCATCAAGTTCTATTTCTTAATTATTGTCATTGTTTCCTTCCTTCTTAAAACAAAAACAAAATCTTGCTTTTGCGTTTCATCACATGTAGTCATAACGACATGGGGTTGTTACATATGGTATTAGAGCAGGTTCAACCCTACGACTATGGATCACCATGCTTTCCCTACAGTAAACCCTTGAGTAATAACCTAGATATAATTATTCTTTAATGTGTCCATGGGGTGATCTCGATTAGAGGATGCCACAGAGGTTCACAACGTTGTGTCGTGGAAGGAGGCGTGATGCCTCCAGAAGTGCCCGTGTCCTTGGAGTCTAACCCCCAAGGGTAAGAACAAGTCCTTGGGCTGGATTTGATTGTTGTAAGGGATGATGATGGTTTGACAAGGTCCTTCCAGGGAATGTCAGAGGCCTTGATTCATCATCTGTACTGAGATGAGGCCAGGTCACCTATACCCCTAAGGGTCCACAGCGCGCCCCAACCAGTACTATTAGTGTTCACCAAGAACTTGAGAGGGATACATTTTCAAGTCCACGCGTATTGCGGATGGCTCAGTTGTCGAGGCATGGCTAGAGAGCAAGGCAATGTTCTTCACAATTCACGATTATGACCTCCAACATGAAGGTTCACAGGGAAATATTTCATCTGAAGGGGAGCACTCTTCTATGGTGGAAGATTCTCCTACCACATTTGAACATGGTCATCGAAGAAGTGTCATGGGAACTATTTGTCAGAGGAATTCATTGAGCGTCATATCAATGAGTTCAACGCCTTGAGACAGGGCGCTCGTATGGTTCCTGAGTATGAGGCCCATTTTATGGAGCTTATTCGCTATGCTCCATACCTGGATATCGAGAAACTTAAGTTCAACAGGTTCATGTTGGGCCTTAATATCAAAATTCGTGCAAAGGTTAGGATTTTGATGCCTCAAACCTTGAATGATGTTGTACAAAAGGCCCTTGTAACAGAGGAGGACCTTATTAACGAGGGTCAGAGTAGGACTCGAGTGAGACCTGCGGGGCAAGTGTCATCTGGTGCACAGTGGCATCAGACACCGAATAGACTTTCACGAGGATATCGTGGCTTTGAGAGAGGTTCTACTTTCACTACACCTCAATGACCAACGCCTCAACAACGAACTCCTTACTGAGAACCACAACACCAACAACAGCGTCGACTGCAACAACAACAATTTAGGCATGTTCAACAGAACAGACCAGGGTTCCAGGCCAGTGGGCTATCAACTTCTACTTCAGGTACCAAGAGTATTAGACCAAAGAAAGGGTGTTGGGCATGTGGGGAGACACATTGCCAATGCAACTTCCTAGTGGAGAGGACTAGAGCATCTAGATCATTCGGACCCACTACTATGGGAGATTTGGGCAAGGCCCATCGGATTCATGCAGCAGTGAATAACTTCCAGAAAGAGCACCACTTGACTATGCTCGAGATGTGAGGTACCATCGTTGACCAGACCCTTAGTATTTTTATATATCCCATTGTTACTGAGAGTTTCATTTCTGGTGTAGCGCTAAACATAATTAAGGTAAAGACAATCGAACATGATGAGTTTAGATTTGTAGAAATAGCTTTGGGAGCCAAACATAAGGTTGGTGGGAAGGTTACAAGACGTAGCCTTAACCTGGGAGAGTTTGTCACCAGAGCCAACTTGTACATCACGATATTGGGATCTTATGACACCATGATTAGTATGGACAGGTTGGAATCGCATGAGGCGATACTCAACTGTAAGACGAAACAGTTGAGCTTGGTCGAAGAAGAGGGACAAAGAGGCCTGATTGTAGGTTGAAACCAGGGAGTTTTCCTGAGGTTCATCTATTCCTTGCATCTATGGAAGAGCATGTGCAAGGGATGTAAGTTTTTTGCGATCCTTGCGTTAAATGAGAAGGGAGTAGTGAAAGGTCTAGAAATCCTTCCATTGGTGAGAGAATTTGCAGACGTCTTCCCTAAGTAATTACCTAGGATGCCACCAGAGAGGGAGTTAGAATTTACCATAGACCTAAAACCAGGGACTGAAATGATAGCAAGAACGCCGTATCGGATGTGGACTCTCGAGTTACAGGAGTTGAGAATGTAACTGAGGGAGTTGTTGGACCTACGACTTATACGTCCAAGTGTGTCACCATCGGGTTCGCCTGTTATCTTCATACAGAAAAAAGGATGGGTTGTGGAGACTCTTCATTGACTACCATCAATTGAACAATGAAACAATCAAGAATCAATATCTGTTGCCAAGGATTGATGATCTATTTGATCAGATGAAGGGTGTGACGGTGTTTTCAAAGATCGACTTGAGATTAGGGTATCACCAGTTATGGATCAAGGAGGATGAAATCCCTAAGACCGCCTTTAAGATGAGGTTGGGACATTAAGAGTTTATTGTTTTACCTTTTGGACTGACAAATGCCCCTGGGGTATTTGTGAGTTTGATGAACGAGGTGTTCTGTGAATACATGGACAAGTTCATCCAAGTATTCATTGACAATATTTTGATTTACTCTCGGATGATGGAGGAGAATGATGATCACTTGCGCATGGTACTACAATGTCTATGAGAGAACAAATTGTATGGGAAGTTGTCTAAATGCTCATTTTATCAATCAAAGATTCACTACTTAGGGCATTTCATCTCCGACGAAGGTATTGTTGTGGATCCAACAAAGGTCGAGGCTATCAAGGAGTGGCCTGCACCGACGAATGTCCTGGAAGTGCATAGCTTCATGGGTTTAGAAGGATACTATCAATGGTTCATCTAGGGTTTTTCGAAGATAGCAAATCCAATCACGGAATTGCAGAAGAAGAACAAGAAGTTTGTTTCGACCTAGAAATGCGTGGAAGCGTTTCGGAGTCTCAAAGAGCTGTTGAAAACAACACCAATACTAAAGGTCCCTGGCATGGATGCAAACTTCTTGTTATACAATGACACAGCCAAGGAAGGCTTAGGCATATTTTTGATGCAAGACAGTCGAGTGATTTCTTACATCTCTAGCAGGTTGAGAAGGCATGAGGAGAACTATGCAATGCATGATTTGGAGTTGTTAGCCATTGTTTATGCCTTGAGAGTTTGAAGACACTACCTTATTGGACAAAATTTTAACTAAAAACAGACCATTGTGGTCTACAACACATCTTTATGCAAAGTGACTTGAACGCGCAACAACGACGTTGGTCAGAATTGCTTAGAGAGTACGATTTAGAGATTTCTTACATAAAAGGAACAATGAACAGATTAGTAGATGCTTTAATTCAGAGACCACACATATTTTTGGTGATGCCTCTTCAGAAAAATCTACATGAAAATATCCTAAATTTACAGTGTGACGATGACTGGTACAAAGAGGTCAAGGATTTTACTAGACAAACACAAGGATGGTACCAAAATTTGATGGATTTACTGTGGACAACGACGGATTATTGAGACTTAAAGGTCGAATTTACGTACTGCCCAACAACAAGTTGAGGAGTTTGATCGTAAATGAGGCTAATAGAGCAGTCTACATGGCTCATCTTGGAGTCAC
Source organism: Picea glauca (assembly GCA_000966675.3). NCBI lineage: Eukaryota > Viridiplantae > Streptophyta > Pinopsida > Pinales > Pinaceae > Picea > Picea glauca. The sequence goes on from JZKD02S0080886.1 coordinate 167,492, forward strand.
AAAGACAAGGGCAGACCTTAAACCCTTGCTCTTCTAGAAAGGAATGAAGGCAGACATAGTCAACTACATGGCCAAATGTCTAGAATGTCAACAGGTGAAAGTTGAACATAGACATCCGACAGGATTACTACAACCACACACTATTCCTGAATCTAAATGGGAGGTCATTTCGATGGATTTCATTGTTGGATTTTCACTAACGGCAAGGAGACACGACTCAATTTTTGTGGTAGTCGACACTCTGACAAAGAGTGTTCATTTTATTCCTATGCGTACAACGTATCAGGCACATGACATAGCTAGAGTTTCCATCAGTGAGATTGTGAGGCTGCATGGTGTGCCTAAGAGGATTATATCCGATAGAGGATGGGTGTTTACTGGATGATTTTGGACTAGTTTTCAAGAGGCCTTGGGAACCCATCTTAACTTAGTATCACGTATCACCCGGAGACAGATGGGTAGACTAAATGAACAAAACAAATCTTAGAAGATATGTTGCATATGTATGTTATGGATAAACAAAAGTGTTGGGAGGAGTTCTTTCCATTGGTAAAGTTTACATACAACAACATCTATCAAAGCACGATTAAGATGTCTTGTACAACAACATCTATCAAAGCACGATTAGGATGTCTTGTTTTGAGTTTCTTTATGGGTGACCATGTCGGATGCCTTTGAGTTTGGATCGGCTTGAGGATAGGGTCCTGGTATCACTAGAAGCGATCCGAGAAATGGAAGATCAAATGAAAACAATAAGACAAAGGATCAAGGAAGCATAGGATCAATAGAAGAGTTATGCTGATGTGCATCATGTCAACTGTATTTACAAAGTTGGCAATCGAGTCTTCTTGCAGGTGAAACCGCATAAGATCTCGATGAAGTTAGAAAAGGGTGCTAAAATCTCTCCCTATTTCATGGGACCTTTTGAGATTGTGGAAAGGAAGGGGCATGTGGCCTATCGAATAGCCTTCCCTGATTCTTTGAGGCATATGCATGATTTTTTTTCACGTATCTGTTTTGAGAAATTATATTAGTGATCCTACACATGTTATTGACATGAGTTCCTTGTATTTATCTGATGAGGGTGTGCTCACAGAAGAGTCAATGTGCATCCTAAACCATCGCATTTGAAAACTATGGCGTCGAACCGTAGATCAGGTCAAGTTTGAGTGCGATAACTATAGTCCACGCTCGACGACCTGGGAGGACACATACGATATGCACTAGTAGTTCCATTTTTGTTTGATAGATAGACTTATGATACTGCGATACACTTTATTTCGACACTTATATATACTGTGAAACTTCGGGATGAAGTTTAAACCAAGAGGAGGTGTATGTAACATCCCACTGTTACGTGCACTGAGTGAAATTATTCTTTGAGGACACTTGCTTGCAAGTGATTCAGGTTATTATACTATTGGTCGTTTTGATTATGATTGTGAGATATTATGGATTTGATGATATGTTATTTTGTTCTATTTACACAGACAATTGCTATTGAATGGGTTCTCCTGAGTGTGAAGGAATTTGGACATTGAGGATGCAGAGGCATCGATGCAACCCCTTGAACTCTGGATCGAGTCAGGGAGTGGACTGTTAGAGTTTGAATGTGGTTGATATGACATATGTATAAATTATTAGATGTTATGATGATTGATTATTATTGCTGACATGATTCGTTGATGGATGCAAGTTGACGATAGATTKYCGATTAGACTCACATATGGAGTAGAGGGGTCACGCACGACAACCARAGAMATTAAGGGAGAGGTGTTGCAGCATYCTTKCCACAACCTAGTAGCACTCCCGCTATGGCTCGAACTGTAAGTTAATGATTTCCTAGTTCGAGAAGACACACAATGACGTGAGGKAAGACTATGACAGTCACTCACTATGATTCTAAAKGGCGTGCAATAAKGTAGGGGCATTATTCCTTAGAGGCCCTTAATCTCCCACAATATCACCTAGAGKAGTATTGACTCYAGGGGTTTGACGTCTACCAAATTCAGTCAAGAGGCGAGTGGCACCCTTGGGGCACATAGTGCGTTTTGAAGGGAACATCRTGCTAGGAAAATGGAAAGAGGTGAGTGGCACCCTTGAAGCACGTAGTGCATCTTGAAGGGCACRCCACGYAAGGAAAAKAGAAAGAGGYGAKTGRCACCCTTGGAGCACRTAGTGCATCCTGAAGGGCACATCAYGATTTYAATTGGTAAGTGAATAAACCTAGAGCCTAKAAAATTGTGCCTCCTTAGGACCTAGTCRGCCTTAAAATGAATGATATGATAAGAAAAGTTTWAAAAMAAAWWWTTCCCTTAAGAAMTGTCACCAAACGTAGTGAATTAAAAACCTAGGTCTAAGTAGAACCTTAGAACAAAAAAAAAAAACTAATTARACATATAACCAGATTAAAGTGGAAATTTTTATTCCCTAMGGTTATTTTTATAAAATTTTAATTCACTAAGGTTCTTTGTATAAAATTTTAATTCACAAAGGTTCTTTTATAAAATTTTAATTCASTAAGATTCTTTTTATAAACATTCAATTCACTAAAGGTTCTTTTATAACTAATAAGAGAAATTCAAACTTTAATTATTAAAGTAAAAAAGAACATTATAATGSAGGATTAAATTCATAAAAAGAGTAAATGGTTGTTWATTTAAACTACTAATTCTAAACTTAGTTATAAAAGGGGAAACTTAAAAGAAAAGGAAACTTAAAGAAAAAGGTGAATGTCTAACTTAGTAAGGAATCTAGCCTTTGGAACTTTCTATTTATGAAATCAACTAGGAATTAAGTAAGGCATAAGTCATTTAAGAATTATAAGAGAATATTGGGACACCGAGGAGCATTTTTAGTAATGCTCTTGGTGGGTGAGGGAAATAGGAATATTTAATTAATTAATAAAAAAAATTTTATGGTACAACTAGGGGATCGGGCGACATGTGTACGAGGGAGGTTTTTCGAAAATTAATTAAATGAAAAAGGAATTTAATTAGAATTTGGGAAAATAATTACTTAAAAACTCTATAAAAAGGATGGAGGAGGAGGAGTATGGATCTCATCGTTTTTCATAACGTTACGCTCCTGAAATTTTGTCTTCACTGAACTTTCTCTTATGGAAGTTGGGATACCCATCTCAGGTAACGAGTGGTAGCTTGAACTTTTGAGGCGAGTTGGGTACTAGCATTATCTGGTATTGTGTGCGTGGCCCCTTTGTGTCTCGGGGGGCTTAGGGGGAAGAAGAGTACCCCTAGCATTGGCTGGGAGGTACCGGTGAGGTCACATCGATTGACAAGCGGGAGATAGACGGAGCGTACATGGGAAAATGACTTCAGAGCATTCACATTTGGCTAAGGTATGCTTATTAAAGTTGTTACTTGCATTGAAATTTAATTTACACATGTTTATTTTTCTGTACTCGGTTGAATATTTCATTTCCATGAGATTTTTTTCACTTGCATTCCTATGGTAATTGTAATCCCCTTGTCACTTGCTTTATTCAGTAAGAACCCTTTCTATGCACTGTATCCTCTATTTATGAGTTACTGTCTCTTTTCGCGTGGCTAGAATGAGCCCCAGACTCAAAACCTTGCATGTGTTCTTGTATCTCCTGCCCGCGTTTACTTTATTCCTTGACTATGATTTTATTTCATTATTTGTTTCTCCACGGAGAATATCTGGATCCAGATTGTGGTTTTATCCTCTATTCCATGATCCTTTAAGTTATTAGTTTTTGCATGAGAAGTCGGTTAGGATCTGAGTTGACGGTCGTCACTGTGGTGTTTAAAGACTTAGATTAAAAAGCCATGATTTCCTGTGCATGGATAATAACTATAAGATCATTATCTGCCCAACAAGGAATTCTCTCCTGGGCGTTCATTCTCTCTAGTCCACCATCATTTTTTCTTTATGTTGATTCTCAGAGTTGTTTGGGTTCTCTGTGCTGATGCTCCACATTTATTTTTTACAATACTTTGCGAGGATTTGCAGTTGATATCCCAGCGAATTCACTGCTAGGCGTAGCGAAACCACCCTTCAAAGATCATAGTTATTTCTCTCTACGTTTTTATTTCACCCCAACGAATATCATTAACATCTATGCATTTGCTCCATGATTTGTATAGGTATATCTACATTTGATTGATTCATCTCTGATCGATTCATCTCTTCATTTTCCTTGTGAATGAAAATATCTATGTTTTTAGTGATGAATCCTAGCACTTTGATGAGAAGAATCTCGATTGTTTTAATGATAAATCCCAATGCTTGATTGCTAAAATATCTGCGTTTTTAATGATAAATCCCAATGCTTGATTGGTAAAATCTTATCATTTTTAATATGTGAATGACTGTGTTTTTAATATGTTAATGCTCAACTTTTACTCCATGAATTTCCTATAATTCTATACAGCATCAACCACGATTTTATTGTCATAATGCACAGTTTTTACCCTAGAATTTTATTGGCACAATGCACAACTTTTACTCGACGATTTTCCTAGCATTCTACATAGCATCAACCATGATTTTATTGGCATAATACAGAGTTTTTAGTCCATGATTTTATTGTCATAATGCACATCTTTTACTCCACGATTTTCCTCGCATTCTATGCAGCATCAACCATGATTTTATTGGCATAATGCACAACTTTTGCTCCATGGATTTCCTATCATTCTACACATTATCAATCACGCTTTTATTGGCATAATGCACAATTTTTACTCCATGATTTTATTGGCATAATTCACAACTTTTACTCCACGAATTTCCTAGAATTCTACATATCATCAACCATGATTTTATTGGCATAATGCACAGTTTTTACTCCATGATTTTATTGGCATAATGCACATCTTTTACTCCACGATTTTCCTAGCATTCTACACAAAATCAACCACGATTTTATTGGCATAATGCACAACTTTTACTCCACTATTTTATTGGCATGCTACACAACTTTCACACCATGAATTTCTGGGTGATTTACCCAACCTTTACACATCACTCACACCATGAAATTCTGGGCAATTTACCCAGCCTTTACACAACATTCACACAATAATTTTCTGGGCGATTTACCCATCCTTCACATAGAGATTTACCATAAATGATTATTATTAGATAACTACCTATGTTAGACAACGATTCATCATTCAGACAACGAATATGATAGATAACGATTTTATAGTTTTACCAATCAATAGACTTGTTAATGGACAATGAATGTGATAGACAACGTTTTATAGGTGAATGTGATAGACGACGAATGTGATAAACGACATTTTTATAGTTTTATCAATCAATAGACTTGTTATTGGATAATGAATATGGTAGACAATGTTTTTATCTAATGTATGATAGACAACGAATTTATGACTGTGTATGACAACGGATTTATGACTGTGTGTGACTGCATTGTAATTGTTGTTGTGTATGAAAACGATTTTTAATAGTAATGAATGACAGATAATGATCTTGTATATATATATTGACAACAATTTTATTTCTGGCAACTATTTTTAACTGACAGATAAGTTGATGTGGAAGTTCTATTGTTAAGCCAAAAGAAAACCCCTTGTATTCATGTTCTTAATATTTTAATTTACCTGTTTATGATGATAGGCGTTATTTAGCTTAGAAAATGTAAGTACTAATTCCTTATATCAATATAACTAAGCTAGAGTTCAAATAACATTCTATTATATAGAGAATTAAAATAGAATACCCATACACATGAATTTTTAGATACGATTCAATTTATTTATGTTTACAGTGTGGGAGACTTCCTGGAAAAGTTCCTCATAAGAAAACAATAATCCTTCAGTTGGATACACAATTTAATTATTGAATGATACCACTTGTGTCTTGTTGACTTGTTGATTGGGTGCTTGGGTATAGTCTTCATGTATTTTGACAGTTAATTCGGTCCCCTCGGGCTTTGGATTTTTGTTGGGTTATTGGTCTAGATATGTTATGTTACACCATGGTTACTGTGACGCCTATCACCTTGTGACAACATGATTCTTGATGAGGGGATATTTGCATGCCCTAATGGATCTATGCAAATGATAACCTGGTCGTAGTCTTGTACTTCCCTATGTGGGCATATTTTTCATTGTAATTGATGTTGGTACTTGGTTCTGTAATGCCTTAATGCGTTTGGTTCTGCGCACCATAGAGGTTTCTAGTTACTAGTCGTCGAAGTCAATGCGTCGATTTGTTGATGTTTCCCTTTAGCTTGTAGGCATTGTCTTTCTTGTGTCGGGCGAGTAGCCGTTTTTATATGTCTATCGATTATCGCATGTTTCATCCAGTTGCATGATGTGCTAGTATGTGGGGTTGTCATTGTCTGTAGCCTGAATTGCGTGCGTTGTGTTCATCGTGAAGTTGTGTTGCTTAATTTTTTTCGTTGTTGCCTTCCTGCTTAAAATAAAAAATAATATTTCTTTTGCATTGCGTCACATGTAGTCGTAACGACATGGGGTTGTTACACATCTAAGCATGGGTATTCCTATCTTGGGGAAGAGATTTTTTTGATACCTTGTCTTATGTTTGTAGGTGATTTTATGATCTTGGGACTATTGGACCTCTCCTTCGTTCTCTAAAAAACTTGTCTCTCTAATACAATGTCTTATGTTTGTAGTTGATTTTATGATCTTAAGACCATTGGACTTCTCTTTTGTTCTCTAAAAAATATTCTCTCTAATTGATAATGCATTTTTACCATCAATTTCCCTTATGATATAACATATTAGGGTCCTTTTGTTATACTACCAATTTGGTCATTAGTATTCCAAATTGATCTTAACCTAGATACACAGTTTCCTTGCATTAACAAAGATAATTTTGAGATCTCCTAACTATTATTTGTACAATTTTTTCATATGACTATCCTCCACTTTTGAGGCAAATTGTGAGTACTTTCATTTTTCCTTGAAGAAACCCATGGGTACCCTCATCATCTCAGATTGCAACAAGTAGTCACCTACAAAGTGTACCATAAAATATATAAATTGTACATAAAATACAAGAACCCAAGTAGGATACATGGGATTTAAACACTTGTATGTATTGGATCAAGTCCCCAACCAAACTTACCTAGTATAATTTGAGGATTTGAGGTTGGAAAATATTATCTTGGATTACCTTTGGAAGAGGCTATAAGAAAGGTTTTGAGTGTGAATATTTTGACACTGATAAGCTCATAATTTATCTACAAGTTGTAGGTATAAGTTTCTTAGGGTTTTTTAGAGCCGTTCTTCATGGCTCCCCTATCCAATAGTCTAAATCCTTGGTGAGATATTGAGGTTGAAGGAGATTAAGGAGGGATATACCTAGGCTCGGGTGAAGAAGTCACCTTCAATGAAAATCCATATAACTACATGATGTAAATTTTTTTATTTATGAAATGTGTTGTGGCCCAATTTTGTCTAAATATAAATGTAGAGACGATTTTAATAGAAAATGAAACTGTAGATGACCATAAATTATGGAAGCTTGAGTACAGAAAAAAACTTGAGTATGAAGAGTACACGAAGATGAATTATACATCCTTTAAACCCAATCTCTCCAACCCTCTACACTTGCTTCTAAATGCATAGACCCTTTTGTATGAGTGGGTTACAATTAGTAGATTCCCTAGCACATTCTAGAATCCTTTGTAACCACCTCAGTTCCATATATATATATATATATATATATATATATATATATATATATATATATATATATATATATATATATATATATATATATATATATATATATATATATATATATATATATA
>JZKD02S0080886.1:187685-233350 GCA_000966675.3 Picea glauca
CGACCTTTAAGTCTCAATAATCCGTCGTTGTCCATAGTAAATCCATCAAATTTTGGTACCATCCTTGTGTTTGTCTGATAAAATCCTTGACCTCTTTGTACCAGTCATCGTCACATTGTAAATTTAGGATCTTTTCATGTAGATTCATCTGACGAGGCATCACCGAAACTATGTGTGGTCTCTGAATTAAAGCATCTACTACTTTGTTCATTGTTCCTTTTATGTAAGAAATCTCTAAATCGTACTCTCTAAGCAATTCCGACCAATGTCGTTGTTTCGCATTCAAGTCACTTTGCATAAAGATGTGTTGTAGACCACAATGGTCTATTTTTAGTTAAAATTTTGTCCAATACGGTAGTGTCTGCAAACTCTCAAGGCATAAAAAATGGCTAACAACTCCAAATCATGCATTGCATAGTTCTCCTCATGCCTTCTCAACCTGCTAGAGATGTAATAAATCACTCGACTGTCTTGCATCAAAAATATGCCTAAGCCTTCCTTGGATGTGTCATCACATACCAAGAAGTTTGCATCCATGTCAGGGACCTTTAGTATTGGTGTTGTTTTCAACAGATCTTTGAGCCTCCGAAACACTTCCACGCATTTCTAGGTCAAAACAAACTTCTTGTTCTTCTTCTGCAATTCCGTGATCGGATTTGCTATCTTCAAAAAAACCTAGATGAACCATTGATAGTATCCCACTAAACCCATGAATCTATGCACTTCCAGGACATTCGTCGGTGCAGGCCACTCCTTGATAGCCTCGACCTTTGTTGGATCCACAACAATACCTTCGTCGGAGATGAAATTCCCTAAGTAGTGAATCTTTGATTGATAAAATGAGCATTTAGACAACTTCCCATAAAATTTGTTCTCTCATAGACACTATAGTACCATGCACAAGTGATGATCATTCTCCTCCATCATTCGAGAGTAAATCAAAATATTGTCAATGAATAATTGGATGAACTTGTCCATGTATTCATGGAACACCTTATTCATCAAACTCATAAATACCCGAGGGGAATTTGTCAGTCCAAAAGGTAAAACAATAAACTCGTAATGTACCAACCTCATCTTAAAGGCGGTATTAGGGATGTCATCCTCCTCGATCCATAACTGGTGATACCTTAATCTCAAGTCGATCTTTGAAAACACTGTCGCACCCTTCATCTGATCAAACAGATCATCAATCCTTGGCAACAGATATTGATTCTTGATTGTTTCCTTGTTCAATTGATGGTATTCAATGCAGAGTCTCCACGACCCATCCTTTTTCTATATGAAGATAACAGGCAAATCCCATGGTGACACACTTGGACGTATAAGTTGTAGGTCCAACAACTCCCTCAGTTGCATTCTCAACTCCTCTAACTCCAGATTCCACATCCGATAAGGCATTCTTGCTATCATTTCAGTCCCTGGTTTTAGGTCTATGGTAAATTATAACTCCCTCTCTGGCGGCATCCCAGGTAATTCATTAGGGAATATGTCCACAAACTCTCTCACCACCGGAAGGATTTCTAGACCTTTCACTACTCCCTTCTCATTTAACGCAAGGATCGCATAAAACTTACATCCCTTGCACATGCTCTTCCATAGATGCAAGGAATAGATGAACCTTAGGGAAACTCCCTATTTTCAACCTACAATCATGCCTCTTTGTCCCTCTTCTTCGACTACACTCAACCGTTTCATATTATAGTTGAGTATCACCTCATGCGTTTCCAACCTGTCCATACCAATCACGACGTCATAAGATCCCAATATCGTGATGTATAGGTTGGCTCTGGTGACAAACTCTCCCAGGTTAAGGCTACGTCTTGTAACCTTCCCACCCACCTTATGTTTGGCTCCCAAAGCCATTTCTACAAAGCTAAACTCATCATGTTCGACTGTCTTTACCTTAATTATTTTTAGCGCTGCACCAGAAATGAAACTCTCGGTAACAATGGGATCTATCAAAATACTAAGGGTCTGGTCAACGATGGTACCTCACATCTCGAACATAGTCGAGTGGTGCTCTTCCTGACAGTTATTCACTGCTACATGAATCCGATGGGCCTTGCCCAAATCTCCCACGGTAGTGGGTCCGGCTGATCTAGATGCTCTAGTCCTCTCCACTAGGAAGTTGCATTGGCAATGTGTCTCCCCACATGTCCAACACCCTTTCTTTGGTCTAATACTCTTGGTACCTGAAGTAGAAGCTAATATCCCACTGGACTGGAACCCTGGTCCGTTCTGTTGAACATGCCTAAATTGTTGTTGTTGCAGTCGACGTTGTTGTTGGTGTTGTGGTCCTCGGTAAGGAGTCCATTGTTGAGGCATTGGTCATTGAGGTGTAGTGAAAGTAGAACCTCTCTCAAAGCCACAATATCCTCGTGAAATTCTATTCAGTGTCTGATGCCAATGCGCACCAGATGACACTTGCCCCGCAGGTCTCACTCGAGTCCTTCTCTGACCCCCGCTAATAAGGTCCTCCTCTGTTACAAGGGCCTTCTGTACAACATCATTCAAGGTTTGAGGCATCAAAATCCTAAACTTTGCACGAATTTTGATATTAAGGCCCAACATGAACCTGTTGAACTTAAGTTTCTCGATATTCAAGTACGGAGCATACCGAATAAGCTCCATAAAATGGGCCTCATACTCAGGAACCATACGAGCGCCCTGTCTCAAGGCGTTGAAATCATTGATATGACACTCAATGAATTCCTCTGATAAATAGTTCCCATGACACTTCTTCGATGAACATGTTTAAATGTGGTAGGAGCATCTTCCACCATAGAAGAGCGCTCCCCTTCAGATGAAAGATTGCCCTATGAACCTTCATGCTGGAGGTCATAATCGTGAAGTGTGAAGAACATTGCCTTGCTCTCTAGCCATGCCTCGACAACTGAGCCATCCGCAACACTCGTGGACTTGAAAATGTATCCCTCTCAAGTTCTAGGTGAACACTAATAGTATTGGTTGGGGTGTGCTATGGACCCTTAGGGGTATAGGCGACCTGGCCTCATCTCAGTACAGATGATGAATCAAGGCCTCTGACATTCCCTGGAAGGACCTTGTCAAACCATCATCATCCCTTACAACAATCAAATCCAACCCAAGGACTTGTTCTTACCCTTGGGGGTTAGACTCCAAGGACACGGGCACTTCTGGAAGCATCACGCCTCCTTCCACAACACAAAATTATGAACCTATGTGGCATCCTCTAATCGAGATCACCCCATGGACACATTAAAGAATAATTATATCTAGGTTATTACTCAAGGGTTTACTGTAGGGAAATCATGGTGATCCATAGTCGTAGGGTTGAACCTTCTCTAATACCATATGTAACAACCCCATGTTGTTATGACTACATGCGATGAAACGCAAAAGAAATATTTTGTTTTTGTTTTAAGAAGGAAGGAAACAATGATAATAGTTAAGAAATATAACTTGATGATGAACAAAATGCACGCAATTCAGGCAACAGACAACAACGACCCCACATACTAGCACATCATGCAACTGGACGAAGCATGCGATAATCAATAGACATATAAAAAAAACTACCTCCCGACACAAGAAAGACAACACCTACAATCTAAAGGACAACATCAACAACCCGACACATCAGCTTCGACAACCAATAACTAGAAACCTCTATGGTGCTCAAAACCAAACACATTAAGGCGTTACATAAACAAGTACCAACATCAATCACAATGAACAATACGCCCACATCGGGAAGCACAAGACTACGACCATGTTATCATTCCCATCGATCCATCAGGGAATGCAAATATCCCCTCATCAGGACTCATGCCGTCACAATTCTATAGGCATGACAGTAACCATGGTGCACCATAACATATCTAGACCAATAACCCAAGAAAAATATAACATGCAAGGAGACCGAATTAACTATCAAAATACATGAAGACTATACCCAAGCACCCAATCGATAAGTCAACAAGATTATTGCGCAACCAACTGAAGGATTATTGTTTTTTTAGGAGGCACTTTTCTAGGAAGTCTCCTACACTGTAAACATAAATAAATTGAATAGTATCTAAAAATTCATGTGTATGGGTATTCTATTTTAATTCTCTATATAATAGAATGTTATTTGAACGCTAGCTTAGTCATATTGATATAAGGAATTAGTACTTCCATTTTCTAATCTAAATAATGGCTATCATCATAAACAAGTAAATTAATAAAGAACATGAATACAAGGGGTTTTCTTTTGGGTTAACAATACAAATTCCACATCAACTTATCTGTTAGTTAAAAATAGTTGTTTAAAATAAATTCACTGTCAAAATACATGTACACGATCGTTGTCTTTCATTCATTACTATTAAAAATCATTGTCATACACAACAACAATTACAACACAGTCACACATAGTCATAAATTCACTGTCATACACAATCATAAATTCCTTGTCTATCATGCATTAGATAAAAATGTTACCTACAATATTTGTTGTCCAATAACAAGTCTATTTATTGATAAAACTATAAAAACGGTGTCTATCACATTCGTTTTCTATCATATTCAAATATAAAATGTTGTCTATCACATTCGTTGTCTATCATGGTTGATGGTGTATAGAGTTCCAGGAAAATAGTGGAGTAAAATATGTGCAATATTCCAATAAAATCATGGAGTAAAAACTTTGCATTATGCCAATAAAATCGTGGTTGATGTTGTGTAGAATGCTAGGAAATTCGCGGAGTAAGCGTTGTGCATTATGCCAATAAAATCATGGAGTAAAAACTATACATTATGACAATCAAATCGTGTTTGATGTTGCGTAGAATAATAGGAAATTCATGGAGTAAAAGTTGTGCATTATGCCAATAAAATCGTGGTTGATGCTGTGTAGAATGCCAAGAAAACAGTGCAATAAAAGTTGTGCATTATGCCAATAAAATCATGGAGTAAAAACTGTGCATTATGCCAATAAAATCGTGGTTGATGTTGTGTATAATTCTAGGAAATTCGTGGAGTAAAATCTGTGCATTATGCCAATAAAATAGTGGAGTAAAAATGGTGCATTATGCCAATAAAATCGTGGTTGATGTTGTGTAGAATTCTAGGAAATTCATGGAGTAAAAGTTGTGCATTAACATATTTAAAATGCATTCATTCGCATATTAAAAATGCTGAGATTTTACCAATCAAGAACTGGGATTTATCATTAAAAAGACAGATATTTTACCAATCAAGCATTGGGATTTATCATTAAAATCACAGAGATTCTACCCATCAAAGCACTAGGATTCATCATTAAAAATGCATAGATTTTCATTTACAAGGAAAATGCATATATGAATCGATCAGAGATGAATCAATCAAACGCATAGATACATGTACAAATCATGGATAAAATGCATAGATGTTAATGCTATTCGCTGGCAGGAAATAAAAACACAGAGAGAAATAACTCCGAGCTTTGAAGCGTGGTTTCTTTGTGCCTAGCAGTGAATTCTCTGGGCTATCAACCGCAAATCCTTGCAAAGTATGGTAAAAAAAAAATGCACAGCATCAACACAGAGAACCCAAACAACTATGATAATCAATGTAGAGAAACAATGATGGTGGAATATATATAATGAATGCTCATGAGAGAATTCCTTGGTGGGCAGAGAATGATCCTATAGTTATTATCCATGCACAAAAAATCAGGGCATTTGAATCTAAGTATTTAAACAACGGAGTGATGACCGTCAATTAAGTTCCTGGCTGACTGCTCAGGCACAGACTAATAACTTAAAAGATCACAGAACAGAGGATAAAAACACAATCTGCATCCATATCTTCTTCATGGAGAAGAAAATAATGAAACAAAAGTGCAGTCAAGGAATAAAGTAAACGCAGGTAGGAGATACAAGAATGCAAGAAAGGTTTTGAGTCTGGAGTTCACTCTGGCCACGTGCAAAGAGACATTAACTCATAAATAGAGGATATAGTGGATATAAATGGTTCTTACTGAATAAATCAAGCGACAAGGGGATTGCAATTACTGGAGGAATGCATGTGCAAGAAATCTCATGACATTGAAATATTCAATCGAGTACAGAAAAATAAATATGCATGAATTAAATTTCATTGCATGTAACAACTTTAGCAGGCGTACCTCGGCCAAATGAGAATGCTCCAAATTCATTGTCCCATGCACGCTCCGTCCAGCTCTCGCTTTCCAACCGATGTGACCTCACTGATACCTCCCAGCCAACACTAGGGGTGCTCTTCTTCCCCCTGAGCCTCCCGAGCCGCAAAGGGGCCACACACACAATACCAGAGAATGCTAGCACCCAGCGCACCTCGCAAGGTCGAGCTACCACTCGTTACCCAATCTGGGTATCCCAACTCCCACAAGAGAAAGTTCAGTCAAGATAGAATTTCAATGGTGTAACATTACACAAAAATATGAGATCCATACTCCTCCTTCTCCATCCTTTTTATAGAGTTTTTAAGTAATTAGTTTCCTAAATTCTCATTAAATTCCTTTTTCATTTAATTAGTTTTTGAAAAATCTCCCCCATACACATGTCACCCAATCCCCTAGTTGCACAAGAAAATCAATTTCATTCACTAATTAAATACTCCTATTTCCTTCACCCACCAAGAGCATTCCTAAAAATTATCCTCGGTGTCCAAATATTCCCTTACAATTCTTAAATGACTAATGACTTACTTAATTCCTAGTTGAGTTCATAAATAGAAAGTTCCAAAGGCTAGAATCTTTACTAAGTTAGACATTCAATTTTTTCTTTAAGCTTCCCCTTTCTTAAGTTTCATTTTTTCTTTAAGTTTCCCCTTTCTTAAGTTTCACTTTTCCTTTAAGTTTCCCCTTTCTTAAGTTTCACTTTTTCTTTAAGTTTCCTTTTCTTTTATGTTTCTACTTTTATAACTAAGTTCAGAATTAGTAGTTTAGATAAACAACCATTTACTCTTTTTATGACTTTAATCCTCCATTATAATTTTTTTTTTTTTTTTACTTTAATAATTAAAGTTTGAATTTCTCTTATTAGTTATAAAAGAACCTTTAGTGAATTGAAATTTTATAAAAGGAATCTTACTGAATTAATCTTTTATAAAAGAATCTTAGTGAATTAAAATTTTATACAAAGAACCTTAGTGACTTAAAATTTTATACAAATAACCTTAGTGAAATAAAATTTTATAAAAATATCCTTAGGGAATTAAAATTTCCATTTTAATCCGGTTATATGTCTAATTAGTTGTTGTTTTTTGTTTTTGTTCTAAGGTTCTACTCAGACCTGGGTTTTTAATTCACTAGGCTTGGCGACAGTTCTTAAGGGAAATTTCTTTTTTTAAACTTTACTTATCATATGATTAATTTTAAGGCCGACTAGGTCCTAAGGAGGCACAATTTTCTAGGCACTAGGTTTATTCACTTACCAGTTAAATTCACGACATGCCCTTCAGGACGCACTACGTGCTCCAAGGGTGCCACTCGCCTCTTTTTGTTTTACTTGCGCGACTTTCCCTTCAAGACACACTACATGCTCCAAGGGTGCCACTCACCGCTTTCCATTTTCCTCATGCACTGTACCCTTCAAGATGCACTACATGGTCCAAGGGTGTCACTCACCTCTTGACTGAATTTTGTAGATGTCAAACCCATGGAGTCAATACTACACCAGGTGATCTTGTGGGAGATAAAGGACCTCTAAGGAATATGGCCCCTGCCTTATTGGGCACCCCTTAGAATCATCATGAGCGTCTTTCACAGTTTTCCCTCATGGCATCATGGGTCTTCTCAAACTAGGTAATCATTAAGCTATAGTTTAAGCCACGATGAGAGTGCTAGTAGGCTATGGCAGGGCTGCTACCACACCTCTCCCTCAATGTCTCTAGTTGTTGTGCATGACCCCTCTACTCCATATGTGAGTCTGGTCAACAAGGTATCGTCATCCTGCATCCATCAACGAATCATGTCAGCAATAATAATCAATCATCATAACATCTAATTATGTGTACATATGTCATATCAACCACATTCAAACCCTAATAGTCCACTACCTCACTCGATCCAGAGTCCAAGGGGTTTCATCGATGCCTCTGTATCCTCAATGTCCAAAGTACTACACACTCAAGAGAACCCATTCAATAGCACCTGTCTGTGTAAATACAACAAAATAACGTATCATCAAGTCCATAATATCTCACAATCATAATAAAAACGACCAATAGTATAATAACCCGGATCACTTGCAATGAAGTGTCCTCGAAGAATAACTTCGCTTAGTATGTGCAAGAGCAGGATGTTACAAGATGGAAAATACAATTATTACTACCAAATCAAGTACATTGCAAATCCATGAGATATATAAACTAGAGAATCATGGCCCTAAATAAATAGGTAGGGGATCCTTCAAGAATGTAATATCATGTCCATGAACAAATAAAAAAAGCATCTATGTCTAAGTGTACATACAAAGGAAAACATAGACTATAGTGTAGACAAATCCTTTAGAAGTAGTTGATTGTTGCAATGTTTGACCAAAATGCAAACCCCTCTCCATAAAAACTCTTGGACATTCAAAAGATCTCAGGTGATGAGGTATGCTTGGGGGTAAAATTAGATTTGATTGAAACCCCAGTATTGATTCTGCTTGTGAGGATATAGGACCCAAGTTTGGAGCATGCAAATGGATAAGAGACAACAAATCAAAAAAATTTGGTTGTGGTGGTATCCGACCATGTCCTCTTGCAAGAGATTGCATAACTGATGAAATAGTTGGTAGAAATTGAGGCATTAATGAAGACATTGGAGGTATCCTAACCTGTTTTGAAGAAGAGAAATGAAATTTATCTGGAATATCATGTGTGTAACATCCTTCTCTACTAAGCCCACTTTTATTGACATATTCTTTGAGGACACATGCGTGCAAGTGATCCGATTATGGTATATTATGATTTCTTTTCGATTATGGGTTATGTATGTTGATGATGATGTGTTATGACTTATAGTTATTTTGATGTTTATATATTTCTAGATGCTATTGATGAGTTTTATCGAGTGTGCAGGACACATGACATGCTATGGATGTTGATGGAATCAATAGACTTTTGTGGACTCCAGATTGAGTCAGGGAGTGGATTGTATTTGTTTGAATATTTCATTTTATGCACATGTGACATATGATTGATTATAGTATGATTTATGTATATGGATGATTGACATTGTTTTTGTTATTGAATGCACACTTGACGATGCTTTCTAATCCGACTCTCATGAGTAAAGGGGCCATGCACAAAAACTGGACATTGAGGGAGAGGTGTGGAAACATCCCTGTCACAACCTACTAGCACTCTCATTGTGGTATGAGTTGTATATTAATGATTACCTAGTTTGAGAGGTCCCCAATTCCATGAGGACAGACTGAGAGAGCCACTCACGAATATTTCTAAGGGGTGTGCAATAATGAGAAATCCATATTGCTTAGAAGACCTTAGTCTCTCACAAGGTCAATGGAATGGAGTGTTGACTCCAAGGGTCGGAAAAAATTCCAAAAATAGTCTAAGGTGAGCGGCAGCCTTGGAGCATGAAGGTGCATCTTTAACGGCACCTCACAACATTAAAATTGAGTCAAATAAATCTAGGTGGCCTAGAAACATGGAAATGGTTAGACCTTGTTAAAATAAAATAATTAATTAGTCAGTAAATATTAATTGTGAAGCCTAACAATATTCTAAGTCTAAGTCTAAGACTAATCCAAAGTCTAAGTTAATTAAGGGACTAATTAAAAATGTTAAAATTAAAAGTATTGAGATAAAATCAATTTGTAGGAAAAAGTGAATAAAAATATAAAGGTTGGATAAAATGCACATGTGTGCATGAAATTATTAAAATTGATTTTTAAAATAGAAATAAATTATAACTTGAGAGGATAGGTGTACATAGAATAGAATCTTGAGTCAACCTATCACTAGTCTAACTAGAAGAAGACTCATAATCCAACTCTAACTAATATCTAGTTAGGAGACACTCATTAAATGAGAATTTGGGGAAAAAGGGGACATCTAAGAGAGAAAATAGGAACACATTGGGGAATGTGAAGGAAAATGCATTTTTAATTAAAATAAAAATTGTAATTCCTTGTGCAACTTGGGGAGAGTGTGACAAGCGGTCCTAATTAAATTAATTAAAAAGATAATTAATTGTGCATGAGGACATGTGTCATTGGGGATTTTTCTATAAAAACAAATGTGGTAGAAGGAAAATGGATCTCTCTTTTATCTGGTAATGTTATCCTGTCAAAATTTTGGGACAGTGTTTTACTTGTGAGAGTTGGGATACCAAGTTTGAAGAAAGAGTGGAAGCTCTTCCTTGCAAGGTAAGCCTTGGAGCTATTTTTTGTTGGTTTCTTATTTTTGTCCCCTTTGCAGCTCAGGGGGATAAGGGGGAAGAAGAGTACCCCTAGCATTGGATGGGAGGTACCGATGAATTTTTCGGTGATTAGCAAGCTGGAGTACTAAAGGAGCACAAGTCTTGAAGGACACCATCAACTCTTAGTCTTCATTGGTTCCGATATTTAATTTTGAATTATATTGTAGTATGATAAATTGTATATTTAAATGATCTAAGAAGCTTTAGAATTTAATTAGATTTTTTTGAAGAAAATTTTATTTATTGCTACCAACTATATGATAGATCCGATCCTTAGCGGATTTATTATCGCTGAATTTTATTGCAATTACGAATGGGAATTCGAACGAATTTGTAAATCCTATTGTTAGTTTAACCAATATTCATATGGTATTTTTAATCAATAGTTTAAATGTTGATTCGAAATTTATAATTTCATTGATTGGGTATCGTGTTATAATTTATGGAATTAGAAATTTGTAATGGTCATTGTGAGATTAAAACCTTCGAAAAGTTAAATCGTTGAAGCATTGGGATCCTTAAAACAAAATTCAAACTTGAAGTTTGCTTGGAACATATATTACAATTTCGGGAATACTGTGTTGCATTACAACATACCGTGACTTCTTTTTCTTTCAATTTTGACATGCCCAGAAGGCACCAACTTGTTGCAGTTCAAGAAATTTGATTTATGTGTGGTCATTATGTATTGCATTATAAGTGAAAGGTTTTAAATAATCATGGGATATCTGTATATTTAACTAAAGTTCCTGTCAGTAATACATTGGATTATTGAAGTTCATTACACTATGAGTTTTAAGTTTTCGTTGTCATTTAAATGGAATTTCAATTCCGGTTGAGTTGTATGGTCGTTGAAGTTAGGATACTATTATGGATTGTTAATTACTGCTTAATTTAATTGAGGTGGATATTCTTCGAAATCGTGATTCTCTATTGTCTTTGAGAAACCATTATCTTGGATCCGCCAAAAATTAAAATTGTTTTATTTATGTTGTCAATGAAAAATCAATTTACAATTTCGATTTTTTTTTAAAATGGGGACACTGCAACTAAACAACGATCCAAAATTTTAGGAGTCGATTTCATTGTGTATTTTAATTCCTGAGTGTGAATTATTATTATCTCTGATTGTATATTTCATCTATGAGAATTAAAGTTAATTGCCTATGCTATGTATGTCTTTCATTCAAGTTTAATAAAACCGTTCACTCCCTTACTCATGTGAGTAGTTGATTATAATTAACAAAATTTGTGTTATCAAAGACCCAAATCCATTGCAGATCTTGTTGGCCTCTCAATTATTGTAACATTTAGATAACCTCTAGATGGTGGTAGTGGAACTCGAAGTCCATACATTATTCTAGTGTGAAGCGATATTGTGGATATCTTTTACTTTTGTCTCCATACTGTGTTCATTTGGTCAGTCCTTAATTCTATCTATGTAACATTGTTAGTCTTTTCTCCACACCTGGGTGATTTCTTCCAAGTGAAGGAGTTATGAATGGTAGTTTCAATTACCATTCATCGAGCTTCCTTTACCTTCGGGTCTCGATTACCTTATCCCAATATGTGTGTCCAAATATCCTTTCCATCTGGGTAAGAACCCTTGGACGTCGTTGAGTAGGGAAGAAGCCTTGTTAGAACATGAACTTGGAAGCTTACACATATTTTTTCTAATTCGAAACTACATTTGTCAAATCATTGTTAGACATTGGTATTCTCACCTATAGTAGGTTAACGATATCTTGTACTATATCCACCTGGAACTAGAATAACATTCAATTAAATCCTAAAGTTGTAATATGAATCCTTTGTGAAGATATTGAATTTACGATTAAATGATTATTAATTCTTTCCTAGTGGTAAATCCTTTACTTAGTTCCAAAGACTCAGTTTACTAGAACGCTTGTTGAGTGAGGTTTGAGATTGTAATTAAAGTTAATTGGCATGATGTACCTTTCAATTATTTGTTAATGATAGGATTTATTATTGGAATTTACTATAGGTCATACATGAAAACTCTAGTGGTACTTTGGTTGGATAGTGAATAAATTGTCATTTTATTCATATTCGTTAATGGAAGAAAATTGTAAAATAATGAATATAAATTATATGGTATCTTAAGTAGTAGATTATTTTATCTAGACAGTGAAAATATTGGATTTGTAATCTTATGAGGTTGGTATTTTTTTTTAGGTAGTGATTATTAATTATATGATGATATAATGGTGAACGTTAATTATTAATGGTGGATATTGATTATATGATTGTATATTGTGAATATTCATTCTTAATGGTGAACATTAATTATTAATGGTAGGATATTAATTAGACGATGCTATTCATGACAAGAAGGAATATTATCTAGATGATGAAATATTGTGTTGCTTGAATGTTAAAGGAAGGAATTTTGTCTAAAATAATGAGTACTTGAAGGTTTAATTTATGTTATGATCAAAATATCACTATCACTTTAGTCCTGAGTCTACATTTGATTTGGTTATGGGAATAGGTATCTCCATGTTGTTCAGAACAGTCGCCAATCCTGACACCTTAAATGGTCAAAATCAATTGGATGAATATTGGAATTGAGAGTTGATTATGTGTCTTGGAGGTCCAAACCTTGCAAGGTAGGCTAGGTGGAAGTGATGTGATGTAATAGATATATTAATATAATTGATGTTGTGATTGAATTTTTTTTGTGTAATGATGTAGATGATAATAGAGTGTGCAAATATTGATGTATGCTATTTTTGTGTATCACTCGTTCTAATTGTTGTTGTTTCAAAAACAAAATCACCACTAATGTACTCACTTACATTGATGTCGTAATGGAGGGTTCATTACATATGGTATCAGAGTCAGTTCAACCCTGTGACATTGGACCATTACACCTTCCATTGTGTTAACTAAATGATAAATATGTATTGCTAAATAGTTGTAAAATTTTCCCATATAGGTAATCATGGTTAGAGGACATAGGGGATGTATATGACATGGTGTTGGAGAAAGAGGTGTGACAGCTCTGATAGTATCCATGCCTGGGGGATCTAAATGCTGGGGAGATGAATTGATGATTGAGCAGGAGCATGTTATTGCGGGAGATGTGGTAGGTATGATGAGATCCTTCCAGAGGATTTCAGAGGCATTGATCAACTGCATATATCGAGACAAGGGTAGATCGCTTGTTCCCAATGAGGGTTCACAACATGCTCCAGCTGGTAGTAGTAGTATACACAAAGAACTCAAGAAGGTGAAGTTTCTTGAGTTCTAGGGTGCCCCGAACGGCTTAGCCATTGAGGCATGGTTGGAGAAATGGCGATGTTCTTCACATTTGGTTATTACACCTCCAACATGAAAGTCCACATGGTGGTCTTTCAGCTAAAAGGGAGTTCTCTACTTTGGTGGAAGACACTCCTATCTTGACTAAACATCCATGACAAAGACATGTCATGGGAGTTGTTCAAGGAGCAGTTCAATGAGAGGTATTTTTTCAAGGAATTCATTGAGAACTAGCTTAATGAGTTAAATGCCTTACGAAATGGTGGTCATATGGTGCTAAAGTATGAGTTTGGTTTCATGGAGCTACTTAAGTATGCTCCATATCTGAACACAGAGAAGTTGAAGGTCAACAAGTTTGTGTTTAGACTTAACTTCAACATTCGTACGAAGGTGAGCATCCTAATGCTTCATATGTTGCAAGATTCATTTTAGAAGGACCTCATAGCTGAGGAAGAACTAAACAATGGAGATCAGAGAAGGACTCCTTATGGAACTACTGGAGATATGACATCACGAGTGCAACAACATCAAACACAATCTAGACATACATATGGGAAATGAGATATGACCATAGGACCTATGTTCTTGACATAGAGATGGCATACTCCTCAGTAGAAGACTCCTTACGAAGGACCACAAAAACAACGTCATCTACAGCAACAATATTATTTTATGCCTATTCAGTAGAACATACCAAGATCATAGACTATTGGGCCAACAAATTCTACTTCGGAGAATAGGAGCACTAGACCAAAGAATGGATGTTAGACATGTGGGGAGCCACATTACCAGATAGATTTTTTGATTGAGAAGGCCAAGGCGGTTGGATCATCATGACCCATTACAGTTGAAGATTTGGGAAAGGCCCATAGGATACATACAGTGATGAATAATCGCCAGGCTGAGCATCAGTCAATTGTGCTCGATACATCAAGTATGATCGTCGACCAAATTTTCAGTTTCTTGATAGATATAAGTGCTACAAAGATCTTTATTTCTAGTGCAATGCTAAAGAAAAATAAGGTAAAGTTAGTTGAGCAGGACGAGTTCAGATACCTAGAAATGGCATTGAGTGCCAAACATAAAGTTGGAGGAAAGGTTATGGACTGTAGCATTAACTTGGGAGATTTTGTAATGAATGCCAACCTATATGTCATGA
The DNA here is from genome assembly GCA_000966675.3 of Picea glauca. Classification (NCBI taxonomy): domain Eukaryota; kingdom Viridiplantae; phylum Streptophyta; class Pinopsida; order Pinales; family Pinaceae; genus Picea; species Picea glauca. The sequence continues at coordinate 202,547 of JZKD02S0080886.1, forward strand.
TCTTAGGATCTTATGACATAGTGATAGGAATGGACTGGTTGGAATCACACAATGTGATACTTAACTGTAATACAAAAAATTTAAGTTTAACAAATGATTTGGGATAGAGTAGAGTGAATGTAGGAAGAAACCAGGGAGTGCCCTTGAGTATTATCTATTACCTACAATTACAGAAGAGTATGAGAAAGGGATGCAAGTTGTATACAATATTAGATATAAATGAAAAGGGAGAGGTGAGAGGATTAGAAAACCTTCCTATAGTACAAGAGTTTGTGGAAGTATTTCCATAAGAGTTTCTAGGTTTACCACCCTAAAGAGAGTTGGAGTTTACAATAGACTTGAAACCTGGAACTGAACTGATAGCGATAACGCATTACTAGATATCAACAACTGAATTGCAGCAGTTGAAAATGCAGTTGAAGTAGTTGTTGGATTTTTGAATTATATGTCCAAGTTTTTCATCATGGGGTGCACTAGTGATTTTTTTTAGAAATAAGGATGGGTCGTGGAGACTTTGTATTGACTACCATCAATTGAACAAAGAAACGATCAAGAACCGATATTCGTTGCCAAGGATAGACGATTTTTTTGATCAGATGAAAGGAGAAACGATAATTTTGAAGATTTAATTATGATTGAGATATCATCAATTACAGATTAAGGAGGAAGATATCCCTAAGACCACATTTAAGACGAGATTCAAAAACTATGAGTTTATTATCTCACCATTTGGACTAACGAACGCCCCAGGAGTATTCATGAGTTTGATGAATGGGGTGTTCCACGAATACTTGGACAAGTTTTTTAAAGTATTTATTGATGACATACTAATTTATTCTTGGACAAAAGAAGATAGTAGCGAACACTTGATATTGGTCCTACAGTGTCTAAGAGAAAATAAAATGTACGAGAAGTTATCAAAATGTTATTTTTATCAATCAAAGATTCATTATATGGGACATATCATATCTGGAGAAGGTATTGTTTTGGATCCAATGAAAGTAGAGACTATTATGGAATGGCCAGCATCAACAAAATTACAAGAAGTACGTAGATTTATGGGTTTAGTAGGATATTATTAACAATTTTTCGAAGGTTTTTCGAAGATAGAAAATTTGATCACGAAACTACAGAAGAAAAACAAGAAGTTTGTATGGACTGAGAAATGCATGGAAAAATTTCAAAAGATTAAATATTTGTTGACAACAACATCAATACTGAAATTCCTTGACATGGACAAGGAATTATTAATATGCACGGATGCATCCAAGGAATATTTAGGCAGAGTTTTGATGCAATACGGTTGAGTGATCGCTTACATTTCAAGGAAATTAAGAAAGTACGAGGAGGACTAGGCAACACACGACTTGGATTTATTAGCAATTGGATATGCCTTGAGAGTATGGAGACATTATCTGATTGGATGAAAAATTGAATTAAATACAAATCAATGTGGATTGCAACATATATTTATGTAGAGTGACTTGAATGTGCAACAGAGGCGTTGGTCAAAATTACTTAGCGAATATGATTTTGAGATTACTTTCATTAAACGAACAATGAAAAAAGTGGCGTATGTGTTGATTCAGATACCATGCATATTCTCAATAATATATCCTAAGACGAATCTTAGAGAAAATATTCTAGCTCTACAATTTGATGATGAGTAGTACAAAGAGGTTAGGCTAATATTGGACAAGATACCATGTTGGTACTGAAGTATGAAGGTTATTCATTAGACATCGATGAATTGTTGATATTTAATGACATTTTTTGCGTACTGCCTAACGATGAATTAAGAAGTTGGATCTTGAGTGAAGCACATCGAGCAATGTACATGGATCATCCGAGATTCACGAAGATGAAGATAAAACTTAAGCCTTTATTCTTCTCGAAAGGAATGGAAGCAGACATGGTACGTTATGTGGTGAGATGTCTAGAATGTCAGCAAGTGAAGGCTGAACATAGAAATCAAACATGATTTTTATAGCCACACGTTATTCCTGAATCGAAATGGGAGGTCATTTCGATGGATTTTATTGTTGGATTTCCATTGAAAAAAAGAAGACATGATTCAATTTTCGTGGTATTTGACACTCTGACGAAGAGTGCACACTTTATTCCAGTTCGTACGACATCTCTTGCGGGTAAAACTGGACAAGAGTTCGATCAAGTTTGGAAAGGGTGTTAAAATCTCTCCTAGATTTTTGGGACGTTTCAAGGTTGTGGAAAAGAAAGGACATGTGGCTTATTGAATAGCCTTTCTAGATTATTTGATATGTATGCACGATGTTTTTCACATATATGTTTTACGAAATTATGTTTTTGATCCATCACATGTGATTGAAATGAGTTCCTTGCAGGTGGTGGATGATGAAGCTCTCATGGCACAACCAATCCGCATTTTGTATCATCACATTCAATAGCCACGACATTGAATAGTCAATCAGGTCAAGGTCCAGTGGGACAACTATAGTCCACACTCAGCAACATGGGAGGACACATACGAGATGCATCAATAGTTTCCTCACTTAGATTATATATATAGATCTATATCATATACATTTATTTACTTTCATTTATATGATATACAAACTTTGGGATGAAATTTAAAACAAGAGGGGGTGTATGTAACATATCTCTCTACTGAGCCCACTTTTATTGACATATTCTTTGAGGAAACTTGCATGCAAGTGATCTAGTTATCGTATATTATGATTTTCTTTCGATTATGGGTTATGTATGATGATGATGATGTTTTGTGAGTTATTTTTATTTTGATGTTTATATATTGGAAGATGTTATTGACGGGTTTTCCTAAGTGTGTAAGACACATGACAAGTTATAGATGTTGATGGCATGAATAGACTTCCTTGGACTCTGGATTGAGCCAGAAAGTGGATTGTATTTGTTTGATTATTTCATTTTATGCACATGTGACATGTGATTGATTACAGTATGATTTATGTATATAGATTATTGACGTTGTTTTTGTCAGTGAATGTAGGCTTGACAAATTTTTTTAATCCAACTCACATAAGGAGTCAAGGGGCCATGCACACAAACCAGACATTGAGGGAGAGGTGTGGAAGCATCCTTGTCACAAACTACTAGCACTCGCGTTGTGGTTTGATCTATAGGTTAACGATTATCTAGTTCAAGAGGTCCACGATGTTGTGAGGGTGGATAGAGACAGTCGGTCATGAATATTTCTAAGGTGCGCACAATAAGGAGGTATGCTTATTCCTTAGAAGCCCTTAGTCTCTCGCAAGGTTGACAGAATGGAGTGTTGACTCCAAGGGTCGGAAAAACTTCCAAAACTAGTCTAAGGCAAGTGGCACCCTTGGAGCAGGGAGGTGCACCTTGAAGGGCACGTCGCATAATTAAAATTGAGTCAAATAAATCTAGGTGGCCTAGAAAACATGGAAATGGTTAGACCTTGTTAAAATAAAATAATTAATTTGTTAGTAAATTATTAATTATGAAGCCTAAAAAGATTCTAATCCTAAGTCTAAGACTAAGCCAAAGTCTAAGATAATTAAGGGACTAATTAAAAATGTTAAAATTAAAATAATTGAAATAAAATCAATTTCTAGGAAAAAGTGAATAAAAATTTAAAGGTTGGATAAAATGCACATTTGTGCATGAAATTATTAAAATGGATTTTTAAAATAGAAATAAATAATAACTTGAGAGAATAGGTGTACATAGAATAGACTCTTTAGTCAGCCTACCACTAGTCTAACTAGAAGAAGGCTCATAATCCAAATCTAACTAAGAACTAATTAGGAGACAGTCATTAAATGAGAATTTGGGGAACAAAGGAATCTAAGAGAGAAAATAGGAACACACTGGGGAATGTGAGGGAAGTTGGATTTTTAATTAAAATAAAAATGGTAATTAATTGTGCAAATTTGGGAGAGTGTGACAAGTGTGTGGGTGAATAATCCTAATTAAATTAATTAAAAAGATAATTAATTGTGCATGAGGACTTGTGTCATTGGTGAGTTTTCTATAAAACAAATGTGGTAATTAATCATGGATCTCTCTTTTAATTGGTAATGATACGTTGTCAAACATTTGGGACTATGTTTTACTTTTGATAGTTGGGATACCAAGCTTGAAGAAAGAGCGAAAGTTCTTCCTTGCGAGGCAAGCCTTGGAGATATTGTTTGTTGATTTCTTGTGTGAGGCCTCTTTGTGGCTCGGGGGTATAAGCGGAAAGAAGAGTACCCCTAGCATTGGTTGGGAGGTACCAGTAAAGTTTCGATGATTAGAAAGCTAGAGTATTGAAGGAGTGCAAGTGTTGAAGTACACCATCAACTAGAAGTCTTCATTGGTTTTAGTATTTAATTTTGAATTATATTGTAGTATGATAAATTGTATATTTAAATGATTTAATCAGTTTCCAAATTTAATTAGATTTTCTTGAAGCAAGTTTCATTTATTGCTACCAACTATATGATAGATCTGATCCTTAGAGGATTTGTTATCGTTGAATTTTATTGCAATTACGAATGGGAATTCGAACCACTTTGTAAATCCTATTGTTAGTTTAAGAAATACTCATATGATATTTTTAATCAGTACTTTAAATGTCGATTTGAAATTTAAAATTTATTTGATTGGGTATCATGTTATAATTTCTAGAATTAGAAATTTTCAATGGTCATTGTGAGATTAAAACCTTCGAAAAGTTAAATCATTGAAGTATTGGAATCCTTAAAACGAAATTCAAAGTCGAATTTTGATTGGAACATATATTACGATTTTGGGAATACTGTGTTGCATCGCAATAGACTGTGACTACTTTTTCTTTCAATTTTGACATGCTCATAAGGCACAAACCCGTTACAGTTCAGGAAATTTGATTTATGTGTGGTCATTGTGTATTCGATTGTAAGTGCAAGTTTTTAAATAATTGTGCGATCTCTATATATTTAACGGAAGTTCTTGTCAGTATTATGTTGGATTATTGAAGGTCAATGCACCATGAGTTTTAAGTTTTCATTGTCATTGCAAATGGAATTTCAATTCCAGTTGAGTTTTATGGTCATTGAAGTTAGGATACAATTATGGATTGTTAATTACTGCTTAATTTAATTCATGTGGATCTTCCTTGAAGTTGTGATTCTCTAATGGCTTCCGAAAACCATTAGTTTTGATCCACCAGTAATTTAAATTGTTTTATTTATGTTGTCAATGAAAAATGAATTTACAGTTTCGATTTAAAAAAAAAAAAGGGTTCGCTGCAACTAAACAATGATCCGAAATTTTAGGAGTGGATTTCATTGTGTATTTTAATTCCTGATTGTGAATTATTATGACCGTTGATTGTATAATGCATTTCTCGTAATTAAAGTTAATTTCCTCTACTATGTAATTCTTTCATTCAAGTTTAATAAAACCATTCATTCCCTTACTCGTGTGAGTATTCGATTATAATTAACAAGAGCTTTTCTATATAAGACCCAGATCCACTACAGATATTGTTGGCTTATCGATTATTGTAACGTTTAGATAACCTCCAGATTATTGGTAGAGGAACCTAAACTCCATCTATTATTCTGGTGCGAAGCGATATCGTTGATATCGTTTACTTTTGTCTTTGTACTGTGTTCGTTTGGTCAGTCCTTAATTGTATCTCTGTAACATTGTTAGTCTTTTCCCTAGACTTGAGTGATTACTTCCAAGTGCACAAGTTAGGAATGGTATTTTGAATTACCATTTGTCAAGCTTCCCTTACCTTCGGGTCTCAATTACCTCATCCCAATCTCTGTGTCAAACTCTCCTTTCCATCCAGAGAAGAACCATTGGATGTTGTTGAATAATGGAGAAGCATTGTTAGAACGTGAGCTTGGAATCTTACACTTGTTTTTCTAATTTGAAACGCCATTTGTCAACTCATTGTTAGACGTTGATATTCTCACCTATCTTAGGTTAACAATAGCTTGTACTATATCAATCTTGAACTAGAATATTATTCTATAAATCCTAAAGTTGTAATATAAATCCTTTGTGAAGATCTTTAATTTTCGATTAATTGATTATTAATTCTTTCCTAGTGGTAAATCCTTCTTATTTCCAAAGACTCATTTTACTAGAATGATATTTGAATGAGGTTTGAGCTTAAAATTAAAGTTAATTGGCATGATGTACCTTTCAATTAATTTTTAATGATAAGATTGATTATTTGAATTTAGTATATGTCATACATGCAAACTCTAGTGGTACTATGGTTGGATAGTGAATAAATTGTCATTTTATTCATATTTGTTGATGGAAGAAAATTGTTAAATAATGAATATAAATTATATGGTATCTTAAGTGGTAGATTATTTTATCTAGGCAATGAATAATATTGGATTTGTAATCTTATAGGATTTGTATTTTTGTTTAGGTAGTGATTATTAATTATATGATCGTATAATGGCGAATATTAATTATTAATGGTGAACATTAATTATTAATGGTGGATATTCATTATTTGATTTTATATTGTGAATATTAATTTTTAATTGTGAACATTAATTATTAATTGTAGAATATTAATTAGATGATGTTAAGCATGACAAGAAGGCATATTATCTAGATGATGAATTATTTTGTTGCTTGATGTTAAAGGAAGGAGCTTTGTCTAAAATAATGAGTACTTGAAGGTTTAATTTGCGTTATGATAAAAATCTTACTGTCACTTTAGTATTGAGTCTAGATTTGATTTGGTTATGGGAATATATATCTCCATGTTCTTCATAACTGTCGCCATTCTTGAGACCTTAAGTGGTCAAAATCAATTGGATGAATCCTAGACTTGAGCGTTGATTATGTGTTTTGGAGATCCTAACCTTACAGGGTAGGTTGAGTGGATAGACATATTTGTTATAGTGATGTGATGCAATAGATATATTAATATCATTGATGTTTTGATTGATTTTTTCTTTGTAATTATGTAGATGATAATAGAGTGTGCAAATACTGATGTATGTTATTGTTGTGTATCACTCATTCTAACTGTTGTTGTTTCAAAAAAACAATTACCACTAGTGTACTCACTTACATTGATATCATAATAGAGGGGTCGTTGCAATGTGCCTGCCTTGGATATGACATACCTTCAACTCCTTTTTGATATTAGCATATGAAGTTGGCTTGAGTGTTATAGATTTAATAGAAAAGAAGAGATGCATGAACTTACTACCATACTCATCCATTTTTAGAACACCATTCATTTGTACAAGATCCATATTTGGATTCCATGAGAGATACACTTTAATTTATAAGTACGATGTGATTTATTAATATGGGAACCTTCAGTTTATTAACACAAAATTAAATTTTGTCTAATTTTTCTATGGTAGAATTAGTCTCGTTGAATTATTGGAAGTGCTTAAGGAATATTACCTATAATCTTATTTCACCACTAATTAATATAACAGTAAGTGGTTAGTGGAAAATGGTTAGCACTAAAATTTCGTATTTTATTAGAGGAGTGGGGAACTAAGTGTCTAAGGTTCCAAACTTTCTCAAGCCACCTCGACCCTCATTCCATTTTTGGAAATTCAATCATGCAAAAGTTAGGGGAAATTCAACATTCAAGCAAGGATTAAAGGATATTATTGGGAATTTTAGAAGGCTTGGAAAATTTGTAGTTGAAGGATGGCGTTTCTCTAAAGCCCTTGGGGCCATATTTCATTTTTGTATCAATATCTAGAAAAAATAGCAAAGCTAAGCTTCAGGAGAATTTTAAGAAAAACACAACCATCAAAGGGGTGTTATGGTCTTAATAATGGATCTATTGCTTGTAAACATGGAAGTTGTACAAAGTTCAATATCTCTTAATTATCTCTCATATTACATGTAATATTCATGGGTAAAATCATGAATATGGGTAACACTTTTGTGAGAATCGGGTCTCCAAAATTCCTAGCAGCATTGTTTTGGCCAAAAAAAGTTTCGGCCAAAAGTTCACACGTCAAATCAAACAGTGCTCTGACGGCGTCCTAAAAAATCATGTACAATATGTTTCCGATGATTTTTTTCTTGCAGTAAGCATATTTCAGTCGCAAGGTTAATTTTCAACGGATTCTGTTAATAAATACTTTTCGTCCGAAAGAAAATTTCAGTCGGAAACCTGCAAATGGGATTGTTCATAGGAAACTATGAATTCTCTCCAACTTACTTGAACTTTGGAGGTAGCAGAATCATGCAGATACTCATAATTTAGTTTCAGAATTGATACCAACATTTGTAAAATTGAAACTATTTTCATTGGATATAAATTTTTTTCATTTTCATTGTTTTTATCTAATTTTATTTAATTTTATAAAAACAATCACTATATAATATTTTCAGCTGACATTATGATTCAATGAAATGAAAAATCCATATCTCTAAAAATACACAGTAGAAAATTATGGAAATTTATATTCAAAATCCTTAAATTGTTCTCTTTAAAAGGGTATTTATAGATTTTAATTTTAAGAAAAAATTAAGATAGATACATGGTGGGGGAAGACATGTTATTAATGTAACATCCTTCTCTTGCGCACACTGAGCGAAATTATTCTTTGAGGACACTTTCTTGCAAGTGATTCAGATTATTATACTATTCGTCATTTGATTATGATTGTAAGATATTATGGATGTGATGATATGTTATTTTGTTGTATTTACAAAGACATGTGCTATTGACTAGGTTCTCCTGAGTGTGCAAGAATTTGGACATTGAAGATGTAGAGGCATCGATGAAACCCCTTAGACTCTGGATCGAGTCAGGGAGTGGACTATTGAGGTTTGAATGTTATTGATATGACATATGTGCATATGATTAGATGTTATGATGATTGATTATTATTGCTGACATGATTCGTTGATGGATGCAGGGTGACGATAGCTTGCCGACTAGACTCACGTGTGGAGTAGAGGGGTCATGCAGGACAACCAGAGACTTTGAGGGAGAGGTTTGGGAACAACCATGCCACAACCTACTAGCACTCTCATCATGCCTCGAACTACAGGTTAACGATTACCTAGTTCGAGAAGACCCCTAATGTCATGAGGGAAGATTGTGACAGTCGCTCATGATGATTCTAAGGAGCACGCAATAAGGCATGGACCTTATTCCTTAGAGGCCCTTAGTGTCCCACCAGATCACCTGGTGGAGTATTGAATCCAGGGGTTTAACGTCTACCAAATTCATTCAAGAGGCGAGTGGCACCCTTGGAGCATGTAGTGTGTTCTGAAGGGAACGTCATGCAAGGAACACAGAAAGAGGTGAGTGACACCGTTGGATCACATAGTGCGTCTTGAAGGGAACATCACATAAGGAATACAGAAAGAGGTGAGTGGCACCCTTGGAGCACGTAGTGCGTCTTGAAGGGCACGTCACGCAAGGAAAACATAAACATGCGAGTGGCACCCTCGGAGCATGTAGTGCGTCCTGGAGGGCATGTCACGATTCTAACTGGTAAGTGAATAAACCTAGTCATCCTTAAAATGAATGATGTGATAAGTAAGGTTTAAAAAACAATTCCCTAATAAAAATGTCGCCCAGCCTAGTGAAATTGAAACCCAGGTCTAAGTAGAACGTGTGGTAAAAAGAATAATAATAAATAAACATGTAACAAGAAGGGGGGTAAGAAATTAAAACTTATTTATTAAAGTCAAAATTATAATGGACGATTAAATTTTTAAAAAGGGGTAATGGTTTTTTTTTTTTATCTACACTTGCTATATTAATTGTTAATTAAAAGGGAAAAAGGGTAAATGGTTGTTTTATCTACACTTTCTAAATTAATTTTAATTAAACAGGAAAAAGGGTAAATGGTTGTTTTATCTACACTTTCTAAATTGATTTTTACTTAAAAAGGAAGAAGTGAGAAACTTAAAACAAATAGGAAACTTAAAGAAAAGGGGAAACATAAAGAAAACGTTGAATGTCTAACTTAGTAAGGAATTAAGTAAGGCATAAGTCATTTAAGAAGTGTAAGGGAATTTTGGGACACCGAGGAGCATTTTTAGGAATGCTCTTAGGTGGATGAGGGAAATATGAATATTTAATTAATTAATAAAATTGATTTTCTGGTGCAACTAGGGCGATCGGGTGACATGTGTATGGGGGAGATTTTTCGAAATTAATTAAATGAAAAAGTAATTTAATGAGAATTTGGGAAACCAATTACTTGAAAACTCTATAAAAAGGATGGAGAAGGGGAGTAGGGAGGGATATTTTTTCATAAAGTTACGTTGCTGAAATTTTATCTTGACTGAACTTTCGCTTGTGGGAGTTGGGATACCCAGCTTGGGTAACGAGTAGTAGCTCAAAATTGCGAGGAAAACTGGGTGTTATCATTCTATGGTATTGTGTGCATGGACCATTTGCGTCTCAGGGGGCTCAAGAGGAAGAAGAGTACCCCTAGCATTGGTTGGGAGGTACAAGCGAGGTCACATCGGTCGATAAGTGGGAGTTGGATAGAGTGCGCGTACGACAACAACTTTGGAGCAGACACGTTGACTAAGGTATGCCTATTAAAGTTGTTACTTGCAATGAAATATATTTTACACATGTTATTTTTCTGTGCTTGGTTGAATATTTCATTTCCATGAGCTTTCTTGCACCTGCTTTCCTGTGGTATTTGTAATCCCCTTGCTTGTTGTATTTTGAATTGATTTCCAATGGTGAACCCAACCTCTGATTGCAATGACTTATCTGCATTTGTTTTTATTGATTAATCTGAAGAAAAAATTGTTTTTATATCTTATGTCCCTTATCCCTTAAGTTATTAGTGTGTGCATGAGTAGTCGGCCAGGAGCCGAATCGACGGTCGTCACTACGGTGTTTAAAGACTTACAGATTCAAAATCCCTTCTTTCCTATGCATGGATAATAATTGAAGGATAAATTTATCCCAGTCATCTATCCCTTACTCATCTCTTCATTTTTGTCTTATGATTAATCTCTAATCCTTGCACCTTCTTGTGAATGAGTATCTTTGCGTTTTTTATTGATTCATTCTTGAATGATTAATCCTTGTGCTTTCTTGTGAATGATTAAATCTATGATTGAATGACCAATCTCAAAATATTTAAACTCTACATTTGAATGTTTAATCCTTTATACGATTGCCTTATGTTAGCACAGGGGCGTACACGGAGTTCAACGCTTCAAAAACACAGCAACAAAACCCTAACTATCAGCCCTTTGGACAACACCTACGAAGTAGATGAAGTCTCACCTAAGGTAGAGGAAGGGGTGGTTGCAGGACTCCAATGTCTACAACCTTAGCTGGGACTTAGATCTGTGATTACAATACTCTAACAAAGAACTTAGCAGTTCAACCTGTATCTACTTCGTAGATAAAACCCTAATTACATAGCAACGCAGTATTCAACCAGATCTAACATATTAAATCACTTAGCATAAGGAAAAAGATCATATCTAGCAAATTATTGACATCATTAGGCACCAATCTATCATATTCATCTAAGAATACATTATTGCACTAAGCATTAATCACATAAACAATCTAACAACTATAATGCACAAAGAAACCATAACACAAGATATACATGGTTCACCCCAACATGGGGCTACGCCCACCAACTCTTCATCTTCTTTATTATCTTCTGCCATTCTCCTTACATGCACTAAGCCTCAGAACCCACTCCACATAAAATAGGAGATCTGTGTGCACCTCGGTAGATCCTCCCTACTCGAGCTAGGTTCAAGAACAAAGCCTTCCTACAGTCTGCACATAATCTTCTTACAATCACTTGCAGTTAGCTCTGCAAGTTCTCAATACAGCATGCACAAATCATCATAACCATTTGCACTTAGCTCACATTAGACTTCACTTCCCCCCCTTTTTTATTCTCCCCTTTATTACATCGCCTATATTTCTATTTATACATTACAAAATGGGCCTAAACATGGGTAAACCCATGGGCCGACATCTCCATACCTATTACATAAAACCTAATCCAAAAAATTCCCTAAAAAGGGGTCGATATCCTGTGATATCCACTTCGACTTGCTCTTTTCCTTCGAACAACCTGTCAGAGTCCAAAAATAGGTCAAACCTGAGCAAGGTTATCCAAAACTTGGTTAAGGGCCGACATGACCCCAACACTCACCTCTGACTCGTCCCGAGTCACTCTAGTCTAGGTAAATCTACCTCAAAAGCCTCGATCTTGGCTCGAGTTGCTTCGAATTATTGTTGTGCCAAGGCCTCCTGCTCGACGAACTCTTTAATAAATGCCTCATTCATAGGTCCCTCTAAACATTGTTTTACCAAAGTGACTACATGTTCCAGCTCTGCTCCTCGACCTTCAATCTCCTAAAAAAGTAGGAAAGCTACATCCTGGATAGACTGGAGCTTCTGAGTTACTTCCATGACTCTTATTTGTATGGCATGGACTTGTTTCTAAGCCATGCACTGTTCTTGGGATCTTTTCATCCTCTAAACTACTAACAAGAGTTTCAGTTGCACTTGTACTTCTGCTACTTTATTCTTTGATTCCTGGAGCTGTGAATCCAATGTCTTCAGTTCAGGGTCCTCGGTAAGGCGCTCATAATTCTGTCCACTGCGACTTCTTAGCTATTTACATTCCATGACTAATGCTTTGATCCTTTCAACTACGCTCCTGGCGGTTTCTTCCCTCTAGTCTTGCACTTCCTGCAGTGTGCTTGGCACTATTTATATCTCTAGTTCTGTGACTCTCTATTGAAGCTGCTGAATGGCTTCAACACGATTTTCCACTTGATTCTCCACTAGGTTCTCCTTTGTTTTTTCTAAGCCTATCACAGAGCAAAGTTATCTGGATACTGCTTCTTTCACTCCAACCTGCTCCATGAGAAACTGTTCTTTCTCCTACTGGATCTGTGCTCTATCCTGTTCGAACTTGGTTTGGAGGTCTTCCTTCTCCTGCTACGCAACCTGTTATTTCTCTATGACTTCCTCTTGTCCTTGATTCAAAGCCACTGTGCCCTATTCTTTTTCTTCCTGCACGTGACGAAGGAAAGATTCGATCACGTCAGCTATTCTTCAGAGTTGGGTAGGCTCATCTCCCAACTCGGTTTCATCTTATGGAAGGGATGCAGTGGACACTGTGTGGCTAGAGTAAAGGGCTTGTTGTACACCTCTTAGCTCTGTCTCAATTATATCACACATGGCTTCTTATTTTGCTTCAGTTCTCTACAAAATATCTTCTGAGGCATCTAATACATTTGTGATAATGAAGTCGAAGTCATTGGCCATGAGCATAGTCTGCAGCTTCGACTTACTCGCTTTGGACTTCTTCCACAATGTAGGTTTCTTGGGGGAAACATTTCTTTTCTTGGATGTCTCTGCCTTTTCAAGGGGGTTCCTAGGTGGTGTTACTTCACCCTTATTTTTCTTATCTTCTTCCCCTTCTTTCTGTTCTTTGTCCACTTCTTCATCACCTCCTATGCTAGGTGAGTCGGATGTAGTCTCTTCTGATGTGTTGTGTATTTCTTATACATCCTCCTTATTTTTCTTTCTACTACTACTAGGTGCATCATACTCTTCGCAAGTAACAATTGGACTTCCAATGAGGTTGGGGTCGGATAGTTCTACCTGGTGAACTGGTATAAGGAACTCTGCGGGCCATTCATTAGTGATTTCTTCCAGGTCCTCCTCTAGTAGCTTGTAGTAGGACTGAAGATATTTTTTACTTTAATCTGCGCGCGTAGTGATATAAATAAATATAAATAAAGTGCCTATCTGTGAGGAACTTCATAATGGGCCCTAATCGTTCAAGAGTGTCTATCGAATGGTCACAATGCCTCCAACAGTCATATTGCTCCACCATGGAGAAGTGCCATTCTGTGCTTTACTCATATTCTAGTGAAGTTCAAATTCTGGAAACCTTCCTTCTGCAAATTTGTTTTTGGAGCTTCTTATAATTTTTCTAGCTTTGCTTTCTTCTAACTGAGCTTTCTGGCCTTCTTTCCTGTAATCTGAGTTATTGGGTTCCTCTTACCATTTTGATTCTTATATTATCTTAGCATACTAACTTCGTACTGTTGACAGTCTTTCATAGCGTTCGAGTGTAATACTTCTTTTCTTTCTGGGGTACGTTCTCTACTCTCTTGTACATATAGCTTCTTCAAGTTTGTCTGTGTTCTTTCATATTCTGCAGTCATATCCCTGGTCCTTATCAGCTTCGACTAGTTCTCTTTCTCTTCTAGTAAGTGTGTTATTCTCCCATCCATGAAATTTCTTAGTTCTTTCTTTTTCTACTCTAGATCCTCCTCTTCTCGTTTCCTTCGTATCTGATCTTTCTCAATCCAGGTTTTTCCTAATAGCATAGAAAATGAGGCGTTGTTCTCAACAAATTTAATGATCTCAAATTATTCTTCTATCGAAGTTCCATGAGCACTCATATATTTCTAGGTAATTCTTCCACATAGGGTTATCATCTTTCCTCTAAATAATCATATTCCTCCTAATGAAAGAATCATAGCAGAATTTCCCAAAATTTTCCAAGTTCTTTCTATCATGATATTCACATGTGTTTCCTCATCTAGAACATAGTCTATGTCAAAGTCTCCTATTATTTATTTTATGCATTCTTTCTCTTTTAAGATCTCTGATAGATTGGTATCTCTATAATTGTTCATGGTTTCTTTCATCTTTAGTAATACAGTCTTTGATTCTTTCTAGGATTCTTCCATAATCTTAGTCTATTGTCCTTTCTCAGGGTTTTCTTGTTCCATATTCACTCTGTCAATCTTAGCAATCATTCTAGGGCAATACAAAACTTCATGATCCTTAGCCTTACAACAAACACAGCTAGGTCTTGTACCAGGTCATTCCTTAGCAACATGTCCTGGTCTTCTATAACTGTAACAAAGGGTTAATCCTCTCTTTCTCTTAAATGATCCCCAACTTTTCCTGTACTGTACACTAGGGTCACAGTAACTAACCTGCAAAAAATTATTTCTAGGATCCTGCATCCATTTGTCAGTCCAAACATTCTTTATATGCATAGGAATAACATATCTCTCACTATTTCTATCAAATCTACACATATCGAACCTTCTTTCTTCTCGTTGTGCCCTAGTTTTTAGGCTAGAACAAAATTTATCAAACATACCTAGACCCATACTTTCGAAACAAAATTTTTGACTTATCTTACCTTTCTCAAAGAACAAAGCTTCAAGATCTTACCTCTTTTCTTCAGATCAAACTTCTCTTCCTAGCACAGAGCTTCACAGATTAAGCAGAATACTGCACACTAAAGCAACAAATATACACACAGAGCTTTACTTTCTGTAGTTCCCCATAACGTAACCATTTTTTGGAATAGGGGAATACCCGGGGTTCAATGCACCAACAAAACCCTAACTACCGGCCTTTTCGACAACACCTGCGAAGTAGATGAAGTCTCACCCGAGGTAGAGGTGGGGTGGTTGCAGGACTCCAGTGTCTGCAACCTTAGTTGGGAATCAGATCTGTGATTACAATACTCTAACAAAGCACTTAGCAGTTAACGTTCAGTAGTATTCAACCAGTATCTACTTCGTAGATAAAACCCTAATGACAGAGAAACGCAATATTCAACCAGATCTATTATACTAAAGAACTTAGCATAAGGAAAAAGATCAGATCTAGCATCTTATTCACATCATTAGCCACTAAGATATCATATTCATCTAAGCACGTGTTATTTCACTAAGCATTAATCACATAAAAAATATAACAACTATAATGCACAAAGCAGCCACAACACATGATATACGTGGTTCCCTGATGCAGGAGCATCTCTCCACATTAGCCAGCCAGCCAACCAGCTAGCCACATCAGCGCACATGCATTCAAAGGCTGAAGAGAGGTGTAGCCTCATTTTAAATTTGAAATGAATATAATTTAATGTGTTTAGGCTGGTGAGCTGTAGAAGCCGTGCCTTTGTGCATGCGTTAGGTAGATCGGCCTTTAATGTGTGTAATGGCTGAGATCTAGATCCGATTCTGGACTAGAGCGCCCATTCAATGTAATTGAATAGGGTAGGTAGATCTGGAGGGAAGAGCTCGAAGATCCCCCTCAGGTAAAAGGGATTTTCATATCTCATTTTGGAGGGAGTGAAGGAAATACAAGATAGAGATGAGAAGAGCCAGAGAGAGCTCGAGGGCACTTTGTAAATATAGGCATTTTCCATTTTAATATAATCAGAAGCAGTTTTTCCTGCATGTCATTATGTGTTATGTGGATGTCTGTGTGTGTTCTTTTATATCCTGTGAATGTATGTATGTTTAAGCATTTGCAGGGAGATTGTGTGATTTCAGGAGAAGGTCTTTGAGGTTTCATGCCATGAGGGCGTGACAGAGTGTTGTGGACTCTGAATACCAGTGCACAGAGGATGCAATTCTGAACTCTGCGGAGTCAGACAAAGACGTGTTGTGGCATAGAAGCTGAAATCATCAACTCAGAAGAAGAACTCAAGGTTGTTGAATACCTTGGAGGCAAGGCTGTGTATGAGAGACATAGTTGTAGACAGAATTATGCTGTGAATTCTGTAGAGCTCTGCCAAGTGGGCATTGAGCATATGCGCTGCGGTGCATTTGAGGAAGACTTATGTTGAAAAGTTTAGAAGGGAGGACCAAAATCACTGAGGATTCTAAGAGCTCTGCCAGGAGGGCATTGAGCTAGTGCAAGCAGTGCACGGAGGAAGGAACTCTGCTATGAGTTCAAAAGAAATAGAATCACTGAGGATTCTGAGAAGATCTGCCAGGTGGGCATTGAGTAGGTGCAAAGGGTGCACAGAAGGGACACAACTATTGAACTTTCTGTGGAGAAGGTACTCAGCTAGGATGGCATCGAGGAAGTGTGTAGACAGGCACAAAGGAAAGAACTCTTTGAGTTCTGTAGCTGAAAGAAGAATCCACTGAGGGATCTTCGGGGGGTTACTGAATGCCCAACAACACTCAGCAAGAAGTTTCTTGAGTGAAGGATAAGCTCAGGAGGATGAGTGTTTTCACGCACAGAGTCGGGCTGGGAGGAGTGTAGAGACTGAAGAACTCTTTGGAGGAGTTCAAAGTACCCAAAGCTCAGGAGGGTCAGTGTTCTCATACGCGCAACAGAACTCACAGTCGTGGAGTTCGCGGAGACGAAGCAAAGGTCGAGGCCTTTGAGAGTGTGAATTCCTCCCAAGGTTGGGAAGAAGGTGCGCAAGCTCAGGAGGAGCAGTAGTAGCCATTAGATAGGCTGGAGGAGAAGATCTGGACCGTTGGTTTCTACGTCCAGGAGGAGCTCAGGAGGAGCCCACAGAAGGAGGAGATCGACAACTGTTAGATCTCACTCATAAATCCCATCATCCCTTGGATCGGGTGAAGGTGCATGGAGTTTAACCTCTAGAGGAGCGCACAAGAAGGAAGGATCTGGGTCGTTAGATCTGGAGAAAATTTCCCGTCAGTCGTCGGATTGGACAGGAGCTTCACGAGGTGTAGCCATCGGGATAGAAGTCATCGGGAAATTGGGATTCTCGAGGAAAAGGGAATCGAGACATCACAAGTCTCGAAACACCGGAGCAATCTGGACCGTCCGTTAGCAGAGACATGTGGCGGAGATCGAGTGCCATCGGTACTAAGGCGCATCAGGAAATCGACATTCCCATGGACAAGAGATCGGGGAAGTCTAGGTCAGAAACCTTGGCATAATCTGAGCCGTCCATTCAGAGGGACAGGTGTCAAAGATCCTAAGAGAGTTGGCATAGCAGTCATCAGGAAATCGGAGTTCCGGAGGACAAGAAAATTGGGACATCGAAAGTCTCAAAATCCCGGAGGAATCGAGACCGTCCATTTGGAAGGGACGCGTGGAGGAGATCGGCGTCATCGGGAAAGGGCCGATAAGGAAGCCGTCCATCGGTGTTTGGCCCATCAGGATATCGGGAATCCCATGGACGTGGTGTTTACGCCTTTTGAAATCGTGAATCGTGAAACCCCGATCAGTGGGGGACAGCTGTCAGCACATCAGGGGTTAGGAAAAAGCCATAGTAGAAGCCAGTTGTCAGTGCAACAGAGAGTCGAGACTCGAGGAGTCAGGAATCCTGTAGGCATATGCATTTGGGCATTAGAAACCCCATAGCCCCGATGGGAGACAGGACTATGGTCACGGAAATAGTGGTCGCATTGGCCAGGGCTTAGCTTGGAGGGCTAAAGCGCGTCGGGAATCGGAGGATTGTGGATCCAAAGGACGTTTGCAATTTGGCATCGAAAAGTCTGAAACCTCGATGAAGAGTATGACTGCGGTCATATACAGGTAGGTCACCTGGACCAAAATCTAAGGTAGAGGAGTGCACATCGGTGAAAAGGAGCTCATCGATGATCGGGGAATCGAGAGGACAGTGACTCTTGACAACAAGAAGCCTGAAACCCTGAAACCCGATATTGAGTCGAGAAAAAGTCATGGTAAAGTGCAGAAGGCCTTGAAGGGAATTAAAGGACCTGTGGATCGGGTTTGCCATAGTGATTCCCAAGGGAATCCAAGGAGCCGCTTAGGCTCAGCTGGAAGGGTATTTTTGATCGATCCTTAAGATCGAGAGATCAGGCGCAGAGACCCTGCGGGGTATGTAGGAGCGTTTTTCGTCACCATCATTCCCCCAGTGTGGGGCTACGTCCACCAACTCTTCATCTTCTTTATTATATTTTGTCAATATCCTTACATCCACTAAGCCTTAGAACCCACTCCACATAGGACAGGATATCTGTGCCCACCTCGCGATATCCTCCTTCCCCGAGCTAGGTTCAATCACAAAGCCTTCCTACAGTCTATACATAAGATTCTTACAATCACTTGCACATAGCCCTGCAAGTTCTCAATAGGGCATGCACAAAGAATCATAACCATTCGCACTTAGCTCACATTAGACTTCACTTCGCCCCTTTTTTCCCTCTCCCCTTTCTTACATCGCCTAGATTTCTATTTATACATTACAAAAATGGGCCTAAACATGGGTAAACCCATGGGCCGACATCCCTATACCTGTTACATAAACCCTAATCCAAAAAATTCCCTAAAAAGGGGTTGAGATCCTGTGATCTCCAATTCGCATTGCACTCCACCTTCAACCAGCCTATCGAAGTCCCAAAATAGGCCAAACCTGACCAAGGTTCTCCAAAACGTGGTTAAGGGCCAACAACTTATCTTCTACTCCTGCGATTGATTTGTTTCTTATTTCGATCTTCTACTGCTTTTCGTTTTTCCTCCTCGAGTCATCGCCTACATTATTATTGGTTGGAATGCTTATAATTTAAAGGTTATGGTATCCTTTAGTGCGTCTAGATATGAAATCATTTTTACCATTGAATAACTAGTATATGCATCCAATTTTTATTTCATTTTTTTTTCTGTTGAAATAAACCTTTACTGCGTCCAGAGTGGAATCGTTTTAACTGTGGATTAAACCATACTATGCGTCCTCCCCTGGATTAACCTCACTTGGAATGAAACAACCTATTTAATTTTCCACCACTCACTTGATTTGCCTTGATTGACAGTATTATTGAAGGTGATTTCCCACAAATGATTACTGTTAGATAGCATTTGGACATCGATTTTATTGACTAACAACACATTGATTGACAGTATTATTGACATTTTATAATATGTTGACAACAATCATGTATGTAATTGACATTGATTTTGACTATCATATTAATCTCAACAATATCATATTTTTAACAAGAGCAATAACATATATCCGATAGACAACCTTAGCGTATTTAATAAACAACGTGTTAGAAATATCATGACTATGTTTTTGACATTTTTTAATATGAATGACAGTAAATGTTATTATACAACGATATCCTATTTGAACCGAATGATATATATGATTACATAGATATATCATAATTAACTCCGTGATTTTCCCTTAAAGTATACTTAATGTGAGTCAGCAGACGTGATTTACTCTAATAAGTGTGATATCAGGAAGCTTAATGTTTGGAACTCTTTATCTCAATACTCCATAGTAAAAAAAAAAAATTGCATTATAAATCCTTTTAGGTGGACTTATAGTCAGAGGTGATTTCGTTTATCCATAACTTATTTTCGAATGGAATTGACTTTTAAAGTTATTTTTATATCAATTTTGATAATTAGGATTTTAACAATTGTTAGACATCATTTGATATATTGATCACGGTGTTTTTATTAGGTGAATTACTGCATTTTAATTATGAATGCGTACATGACTGTGTTTATTATGGAATGACAATGTTTTAGTATGACTTTGTTTTAGCATTGGTTGTTGTGATTGACAACGTATTTATATAACAATGTGTTTATGATTTGTTTGTATGACAATGTTTTTGTGATGGTGTTTATTATTATTTTATATGACGGTGTGTTTATTATTTGTTTATATGACAACATTTTTATCATTATTCATACTAAAAAGGGAATTAAAGAAGTTTATAGATTACAAGGCACTGCGATGAATTAAATTGAGTATTTATATACTTGACTATTATAGATTTCAATTGGTGTGATGTATGATTGTTAGAGTAGTTAGATTTCCCTTGTGTCTTGTTGACTTGTCGATTGGGTGCTTGGGTGGTCTTCATGTATTTTGATAGTTAATTCGGTCTCCTAGAACATTGGATTTAGCTTGGGTTGAGGGTCTAGTTATGTTATGTTGTGCCATGGTTACTTTCACGCCTATCACCTTGTGAAAACATGATTCCTAATGAGGGGATCATTTTGTGCCCTAATAGATAGATGTGAATGATAACCTCATAGTAGTCTTGTGCTTCCCAATGTGGGTGTATTGTCATTGTAATTGATGTTGGTACTTGGTTCTGTAATGCCTCAATGCGTTTGGTTTTGCGCACCATAGAGGTTTCTAGTTACTGATCATCAAAGTCATTGTGTCGGGTTGTTGATGTTGTCCTTTAGCTTCTAGGCATTGTCTTTCTTGTGTCGGGTGGGTAGTCATTTTTATTTGTCTTTGGATTATCGCATATTCCATCCAGATGCATTATGTGCTAGTATGTTGGGTCGTTGTTGTCAATTTCCTGAATGAGTAAGTTATGTTCGTCATCGATTAATTGTTGTCATTGATTGCCTTCCTGCTTAAAAAAAAAAATTGCACTTCCTTTGCATCACTTGTATTCGTAACAATGAGGGTCTTTACATATGGTATCAGAGCGGGTTCAACTCTGTGACTGTGGATCACCATGATTTCCACTGCAGTAAACCCTTGAGTTTTAACCTAGCGCTAATTAAAAGTTTAATGTGTCCATGTGGTGATCTCGATTAGAGGACACCATGGAGGCAGACAATGGGGTGCTAGGGGAGGAGGTGTGACGCCCCCAGTAGCATCCATGCTTGAGGGGTCTAACCCCGAGGTAGATGAACAGGTTGTCAGGCAGGAACAGATAGTTGTGGGTGATGTGGTTGGGATGATGAGGTATTTTCAGTAGATGTCTGAGGCACTGATC
This sequence comes from Picea glauca, assembly GCA_000966675.3. Lineage (NCBI taxonomy): Eukaryota > Viridiplantae > Streptophyta > Pinopsida > Pinales > Pinaceae > Picea > Picea glauca. The sequence continues at coordinate 224,009 of JZKD02S0080886.1, forward strand.
AACATTTTGGATAGATATAAGGTTAGGGCGCTGACACCCCCTGAGGGTCCACCATGCTCTCCAGTTGGTACTGGTAGCATTCACCGTGAACTCGAGAAGGTAAAATTTCATGAGTTCCTTGGTGCCCCAGGGGACACAGCCGCCGAGGCATGGTTGGAGAATATGGCGATGTGTTTTTCACTTTGCGAATATACCTCCAACATGAAGTTCTGCATGGCAGTCCTTCAACTTAAGAGGAGCGCTCTTCTATGGTGGAATATGCTCCTGCCGCAATTGAACGTGGTCGTCAAAGATGTTTCATGGGAACTATTTGAGGAATGGTTCTGAGAGAGGTATCTATTGGAGGAATTCATTGAGAGTTAGCTCAATGAGTTCAACGCCTTGCGATAGAGCGGCCGTATGGTTCTTGAGTACGAGGCCCAGTTTTGGAGCTGCTTCGGTATGCTCCACACTAAAATATTGAGAAAATTAAGGTCAACAGGTTCGTGTTTGGCCTTAATGTCAGCCGTCATGAAAAGTTTAGGATTCTGATGCCCCAAATCTTGCATGATGTCATACAGAAGTCCCTCATATAAGAAGAGGATCTTATCAGCGAGGTTCAGAGTAGGACTCTAGCGAGACCAGCAGGGCAGGTGTCATAAGGTGTGCAGCAGCATCAAACACTAGCTAGACATTCACTAGGATATCATGGCTTCTAGAGAGGATCCACTTTCACTACACATTGGTGACCAGTACCTCAGCAGCTAAATCCTTACCATCGTTGACCAGACGCTTAGTATCTTTATAGATCTAGGTGCTACAAAGAGTTTTATTTATGGTGAAACACTAAAAAGAATTAAGGTAAAGGAAGTCAAACAGGATGAGTTTAGCTTTGTAGAAATGGCTTCGGGAGCCAAAACAAAGGTTGGAGGGAAGGTTACGGGCTATAGCCTTAACCTGGGAGAGTTTATCACGAGGGCCAACCTGTACGTCACGATATTAGGATCTTATGAAGTCATGATTGGTATGGACTGGTTGGAATCACATGAGGTGATCACAATTGTAAGATGAAATGGTTGAGTTTGGTCGATGACAAGGGGAAGAGACGCATGATTGTAGGTCAAAACCAGGGAGTCTCCCTGAGGTTCATCTCTTCTTTGTAGCTACGGAAGAGCTTCCACAAGAGATGTAAGTTTTATGTGATCATTGTGTTAAATGAGAAGGGAGTAGCGGAAGGTATAAGAACACCTTCCGGTGGTGAGAGAGTTTGCAGACGTCTTCCCAGAGGAGTTAACTCGGATGTCATCGGAGATGGAATTGGATTTTCCCATAGACCTAAAATCGGGGACTGAACTGATAGAAAGAACGCCTTATCAGACGTTGACCCCGAAGTTACAAGAGTTGAGAATGCAATTGAAGGAGTTGTTGGACCTAGGAATTATACATCCATGTGTGTCACCATGGGGTGCGCCTGTTATTTTCATACGAAATAAGGATGGGTCGTGGAGACTCTGCATTGACTACCGTCAATTGAACAAGGCAACGATCAAGAATCAATATATGTTGCCAAGGGTTGATTATCTATTTGATCAGATGAAGGGTGTGACAGTGTTTTCAAAGATCGAGTTGAGATCAGGGTATCACCAGTTACAGATCAAGGAGGATGACATCCCTAATACCTCCTTTAAGATGAGGTTTGGACATTATGAGTTTATTGTTTTACCTTTTGGACTTACAAATGCTCCTAGGGTATTTATGAGTTTGATGAATGGGGTGTTCCATGAATACTTGGATAGGTTCGTCCAAGTATTCATTGATGATATTTTGATTTACTCTCAGATGATGGAGGAACATGACAAGCACTTACGCTTGGTACTAGAGTGTCTGCAAGAGAACAAATTCTATGAGAAATTGTCTAAATGCTTGTTTTATCAATCGAAGATTCACTACTTAGGGCATTTCATCTCCGGTGAAGGTATCACCGTGGATCTAGAAAAGGTAGAGGCTATTATGGAAAGGCCTACATTGACGAATGTCCCGTAAGTTCATAGCTTCATGTGTTTAGCGGGATACTATCGATGGTTCGTCGAGGGTTTCTTTCGAAGATAGCAAATCCAATTATGGAATGGCAGAAGAAGAACAAGAATTTTGTTTGGATCGATAAATGCACAGAGGCATTTTGGAGGCTCAAGGAGTTGTTGATGACAACACCAATACTAAAGTTTCTTGACATGGACGTGGACATCCTTGTATGCAGTGACGCATCCAAGGAAGGCTTAGGTGAAGTCTTGATGCAAGACGGTCGAGTGATCACTTACATCTCGAGAAAGTTGAGATGACATGAGGAGAACTTGCAACACATGATTTGGAGTTGTTAGCCATTTTTATGCCTTGAGAGTTTGGAGACACTACATTATTGAATATAAATTTGAACTAAAAATGGACCACTATGGACTACAACACATATGTACGCAAATCGAATTGAATGCGCAACAATGGCGTTGGTCAGAATTGCTTAGCGAATATGATTTCGAGATTACTTACATAAAAGGGACAATGAACAAAGTGGCAGATGTGTTGAGTTAGAGACCACATATATTTTTGGTGATGCCTATTCAGACAAATCAATGTGAAAATATTCTAATCTTACACCGCGACGATGACTGGTACAAAGAGGTCAAGGATTTTATTGGACAAAAAAAAATGATGGTACCAAACTTTGAAGGATTTACTATGGGACACGATGGGTTATTGAGATTTAAAACTCGAATTTAGGTACCCCCCAACGATGAGTTGAGGATTTCATCCTAAATGAGGCTCACATAGCAATGTATATGTCTCACCCAAGAGTCACAAAGATGAGGGAAGACCTTAAACCCTTATTCTTATAGAAAGGAAGGAAGGCAGACATAGTCAACTACGTGGCAAGATGTCTAGAATGTCAACAAGTGAAGGTTAAACATAGACATTCGACAGGATTACTACAGCCACATGCAATTCTCGAATCGGAATGGGATTTCATTTTGATGGATTTCATTGTTGGATTGCCACTGACAGCAAGGAGACATGACTCAATTTTTGTTGTAGTCGACACTCTGATGAAGAGTGCTCATTTTATTCCTACGCGTATGATGTATCAGGCCCCTGACATAGCTAGATTTTTTATTAGCGATATTGTGAGGCTGCATGGTGTGCCTAAGAGGATTATATCTAATCGAGGATCGATGTGTACTAGATGATTTTGGACTAGTTTCCAAGAGGCCTTGGGAACCCAACTTAAATTTAGTATTGTGTATCACCCAGAGACAGATGGACAGATGGAACGAACAAACCAAATATTGGAGGACATGTTGTGTATGTACGTGATGGACCAACAAAAGATTTGGGAATAATTGTTGCCACTGGTAGAATTCATATATAACAACAATTATCAAAGCACCATTAAGATGGCACCTTTCAAGTTTCTTTACGGGCGACCGTGTTGGACACCTTTGAGTTGGGATCGACTTGAGGATAGGATTCTAGTGGGACCAGAAGTGATCCAATATATGTAAGATCAAATGAAAAAAATAATACAAAACATCAAAGAAGCGCAGGATCAACAGAAGAGATATGTTGATGCGCACCGTGTCGACTGTAGTTACGAAGTTGGCAATCGAGTTTTCTTGCGGGTGAAACTGCATAAGAGTTCTATCAAGTTTGGAAAGGGTGCTAAAATATCTCCTATATTCATGGTAACTTTCTTGATTGTGGAAAGGAAGGGGATCGTGGCCTATCGAATAGCCTTGCTTGATTCTTTGAGGCATATGCACAATTTTTTTCAAGTATCTATTTTGAGACATTATATTAGTGATCCTACACATGTTATTGATATGAGTTCCCTGCAGGTATCTGATGAAGGTGCACTCACGGATGATCCAATCCGCATCTTGGACCATTGCATTCGAAAACTAAGTCATCAAACAGTAGATTAGGTCAAGGTCTAGTGGGACAACTATAGTCCACACTCGATGACCTGGGAGGACGCATATGATATGCGTCAGCAGTTTCCATTTTTGTTTGATAGATAGACTTATGATACTGTGATACACTTTATTTCGTCACCTATATACTATGAAACGTCGGGATGAAGTTTAAACTAAGAGGGGGTGTATGTAACATTCCTCTCTTGCGTACACAGAGTGAACTTATTCTTTGAGGAAACTTTCTTGCAAGTGATCCGGATTATTATACTATTGGTCGTTTGATTATGATAATGAAATATTATGGATGTGATGATATGTTATTTTTTTCTATTTACATAGACAGGTTCTATTGAATGGATCCTCTTGAGTGTGCAGGACTTTGGACATTAAGGATGCAGAGGCATCGATGAAACCCCTTGGACTCTGAATCGATTCAGGGAGTGGACTATTGGGGTTTGAATTTTGTTAATATGACATATGTTCATATTATTAGATGTTATGATGATTGATTATTATTGCTGACATGATTTGTTGATGGATGCAGGCTGATGATAACTTGTCGAATAGACTCACATGTGGAGTAGAGGGGTCACACAGGACAACCAGAGACTTTGAGGGAGAGGTGTGGAAACAACCCTGCCACAGCCTACCAGCACTCTCGTTGTAGCTCAAATTGTAGGTTAACAATTACCTAATTCGAGAATACCCATGTTTTCGTGAGGGAAGACTGTGATAGTCTCTCACAATGATTCTAAGACGTGCACAATAAGGAAGGGGCCTTATTCCTTAGAGGCCCTTAGTCTCCCACAAGATCACCTAGCAGAGTATTGACTCCAGGGGTTTGACGTCTACCAAAGTCATTCAAGAGGCAAGTGTCACCCTTGGAGCACGTAGTGCGTCCTGAAGGGCACGTCATGGAAGGAAAACAAAAAGAAGTGAATGGCACCTTTGGAGCACATAGTGCATCCTGAAGGGCATGTCGTGCAAGGAAAATGGAAAGAGGTGAGTGGCACCCTTGGAGCACGTAGTGCGTCTTGAAGGGAACTTCATGCAAGGAAAACGAAAAGAGGTGACTGGCACCCTTGGAGCACGTAGTGTGTCCTCAAGGGCAGGTCGCTCAAGGAAAACAAAAAGAGATGAGTGGCACCCTTGGAGCACATAGTGCATACTGCAAGGAAAGTCGCAATTTTAACTGGTAAGTTAATAAATCTAATCGACCTTAAAATGAATGATGTGATAGGTAAGGTTTTAAAAAAAAATTCCCTAATAAAAATGTCGTTGACCCTAGTGAAATTAAAACCTAGGTCTAAGTAGAACATGTAGTCAAAAAAATTAATAATAAATAAATTTGTAACAAGAAGGGGAGTAAGAAATTCAAACTTATTTATTAAAGTCAAAATTATAATGGAGAATTAAATTTTTAAAAAGGGTCATTGGTTTTTTTTTTTATCTACACTTGCTAAATTAATTTTTAATTAAAAAGGAAAAAGGGTAAATGGTTGTTTTATCTACACTTGTTGAATTAATTTTAATTAAAAAGGAAAAAGGGTAAATGGTTGTTTTATCTACACTTGATAAATTGATTTTTAGTTCAAAAGGAAAAAGGGGGAAACTTAAAAGAAATAGGAAACTTAAAGAAAAGGGGAAACGTAAAAAAAAAGCTGAATGTCTAACTTAGTAAGGAATCTTGCCCTTGGAACCTTCTAATTATGAACTCAACTAGAAATTAAGTAAGGAGTAAGTTATTTAAGAAGTGTATGGGAATTTTGGGACATAGATGAGCATTTTTAGGAATTCTCTTAGGTGGATGAGGGAAATAGGAATATTTAATTAATTAATAAAATTGATTTTCTGGTGAAACTAGGGGGATTGGGTGACATGTGTACGGGGGAGGTTTTTCCAATCTAATTAAATGAAAAAGGAATTTAATGAGAATTTGGGAAACTAATTACTTGAAAACTCTATAAAAAGGATGGAGAAGGGGAGTAGGGAGGGATGTTTTTGTGTAAAGTTACGTTGTTGAAATTTTATCTTGACTAAACTTTGTCTTGTGGGAGTTGGGATACCCATCACTGGTAATGAGTGGTAGCTCGACCTTACGATGCGAGATGGGTGCTAGCATTCTCTGGTATTGTGTGTGTGTCCCCTTTGCGTCTAGATCAGCTCAGGGGAGGAAGAGTACCCCTAGCGTTGGTTGGGAGGTATCGATGAGGTCCTATAGGTTGACAAGCAGGAGCTAGACGAAGCGTGCATGGAACAGAAACTTCAGAGCATTCATGTTGACTAAGGTACACCTGTTAAATTTGTTACTTTCAATGAAATTTAATTTACACATGTTATTGTTTTGTGCTCGGTTGAATATTTCATTGCCATGAGATTTCTTGCACCTGCTTTCCTGCGTTATTTGTAATCTCCTTGCTCGATCTATTCTGAATTGATTTCCCATGGAGAAACCAACCTCTGATTTCAATGACTTCTATGCATTTGTTTTTATTGATTAATACAAAGAAAAATTGTGTTTTTATCTTCTGTCCCTTATCACTAAACTTATGAGTTCGTTCCTGAGCAGTCCTCTAGGAGTCGAATCGATGGTCGTCACTCTGGTGTTTAAATACTTATAGATTCAAAAGCCCTGTTTTCCTGTGCATGGATAATAATTGAAGGATAAATCTCGCCCAGTCATCTATCCCTTACTCATCTCTGTGTTTTTCTCTTATGATTAATCTCTAATCCTTGCGCCTTCTTGCGAATGAGTATCTTTGTGTTTTTTATTGGTTCATTACAGAATGATTAACCCTACGATTGAATGACTAATCCCAGAATGTTTAAAATCTGTGTTTGAATGTTTAATCCTTGCTACGATTGGCTTATCTTATACTCCTGCGATTGATTTGTTTCTTGTTGCGATCTTCTATTGCTTTTCGTTTTTCCTCCTGGAGTCATCGCCTACATTCTTCTTGGCTAGAATGATTATAATTTAAAGGTTATGCTACAGTTTAGTGCATCTAGATATGAAATAGTTTTTACCATTGAATAACCAGTATATGCCTCCAGCTTTTATTTCATTTTTTTTTCTATTGAAATAAACCTTTAGTGTGTCCAGAGTGGAAACGTTTTCATTGTGGATTAAACCATGCTATGTGTCCTCCCCTGTATTAAACTCGCCTAGAATGAAATAGCTCGTTTAATTGTCCACCAGTCACTTGATTCTCCTTAATAAAATTTGCCTTGATTGACAGTATTATTGATAGCGTTTTCCCACAAATGATTATTGTCAGATAGAATTTGGACATCAATTTTATACACTGACAACACATTGATTGACAATATTATTGACAACGATTTTATAATATGTTGACAATGATCCTGTATGTAATTGACAACGATTTTGACTATCATATTAATCTCAGCGATATCATACCTTTAACAACAACCATAACATATATATGATAGAATACCTTAGAGTATTTAATAGACAGTGTGTTAGAAATATCATGACTGCGTTTTTGACAATTTTTAATATCATTGACAGTAAATGTTATTACACAGTGATATCCTATTTTAACCTAGTGATATATATGATTACCCAACAATATCATAATTAACTCTGTGAGTTTCCCTTAAAGTATACGTAATGTGAGTCAACAGACGAGCTTTACTCCAATAAGTGTGATATCAAGAAGCTTAATGTTTGGAAAGCTTTATCTCAATACTCCATAGTAAAAAAACAAATTGCATTATAAATCCTTTTAGGTGGACTTATAGTCAGAGGTGATTTCGTTTATCCATAACTTATTGTTGAATGAAATTGACTTTAATTTTTTTTTTTATAGCAATTTTGATAATTAGGATTTTAAGAATTGTTAGACAACATTTGATATATTGATCACAACGTTTTTATTAGGTGAATGACTGCATTTTAAATATGACTGCGTACATGACTGCGTTTAATGTGGGATGACAACGTTTTAGTATGACTTCGTTTTAGCATTGGTTGTTTTGATTGACAACGTGTTTATGATTTGTTTTTATGATAATGTTCTTATGATGGTGTTTATTATTATTTTATATGACAACGTGTTTATTATTTGTTTATATGACAACATTTTTATCATTTGTTGATTATTTACCCAACGATATTTATGGATCATAGTTTTACATTGATAGTTATACTTTGATAGTTATACATTGATAATTATACATTGATAATTATACAACGTTATCATGTAGATATGGATCTTATTTATATTTACACAGCGTTATCATATTTAACTCTGTAAAATCATATATTTTATAGATAGCGATAATAATGTTAGATAGCGGTATCATTGTTGATACTAAAAAGGGAATTAAAGAAGTTTATAGATTACAAGGCACTGAGATGAATTAAATGGAGTATTTATATACTTGACTATTATAGATTTCAATTAATGTGATGTATGATTGTTAGAGTAGTCAAATTTCCGTTAAGTCTTGTTGACTTGTCGATTGGGTGCTTGGGTAGTCATAATGTATTTTGACAGTTAATTTGGTCTCCTAGCATATTGGATTTAGCTTGGATTGAGGTTCTAGATATGTTATGCTGTGCCATGGTTACTGTCACTCCTATCGCCTTGTGATGGCATGATTCTTGATGAGGGGATCATTGTGCGCCATGATGGATAGATGCGAATGATAACCTGGTTGTATTCTTGTGCTTCTCGATGTGGGCTTATTGTCGCTGTAATTGATGTTGTTACTTGGTTCTGTAATGCCTCAATGCGTTTGGTTTTGTGCATTGTAGAGGTTTCTAGTTACTGGTCATCGAAGTCATTGTGTCAAGTTGTTGGTGTTGTCCTTTATCTTGTAGGCGTTTTCTTGCTTGTGTCAGGAGGGTAGTCATTTTTATCTGTCTTTGGATTATCGCATGTCTCGTCTAGTCGCATTATGTGCTAGTATGTTGGGTAGTTGTTGTCAGTTGCCTGAATGCGTAAGTTGTGCTCATCATCGATTAATTGTGGATTAATTGTTGTCGTCGATTTCCTTCCTTCTTAAAAAAAAAACAAAATTGCACTTGCTTTGCGTCACTTGTAGTCGTAATGAAAAATCTATATTCAAAATTATATAGAAAAATCTATATAGAAAATTATGGAAACTTTATATTCAAAATCCTTAAATTGTTCTCTTTAAAAGGGTATTTATATATTTTAATTTTAAGTAAAAATTAAGACAGATACATGGTGGGGGAAGACATGTGATTAAAATATGCAACTTGGTCAGATTGGTCAACTTAAAAAAAATCTAGAAAATGCATTCGTTAGATTCAAAACTATAGGCATCATAAAATAGATTCTTTGTAGATTGTTATGGTATATTTCGTTTCTCAAAAAAAAGAAGTTTAATAATGGATACATTGTGG
>JZKD02S0080886.1:233537-248042 GCA_000966675.3 Picea glauca
AAATTCTAAATAAAAAATATACTTTTGTTTACTAAAACTTCAAGAACCTGTTAAAATATTTTTTTTTCTCATAAAACAAGAAAAATTGTTACCGATCTTCATGATTCTACCCTCAATCCTATCTCATACAAATACAATTTGATGTCTATGTGTTTTGTACATAAATTAATTAAAAAATACTTGTTTATGTACATATTTGGAAGAAGCCTCATCATTGAGTTTAATGTAACTAACAATGTAACTATCTAATGACGCAACCGAAGTAAATGATTTGTACATTATCGAAAATTTGTTGTGGATTGTGGAGGTGACCACCCTTCAAACCTACAATTGTCAAAAACAATAATAGGTTAAATGACTAAATAATAATTAAACTTATATGATATTTCATTTGACAAAAAGACTTAAATGTTAGATGATTGAATAATACGTAAACATATACGACGCTCTATAAATATTGAAGGGGGATACCTCATGAATGAGCTCATTTTGGTTTTGAGAATAATTTATACTCTACTAAATAGGACCAACCATGTGAAGGTGGAAGTTCATTTATCCCCTCCCCCCCTCGCATCACTCTCAATTCCCCATATCCAATCATGCATAACAAGTAGAAAAACAAGAATTAAAGGTAAATGAAAGAAATAAGGTACATGCATACATAACATACAAGGTTCACACACAACTAGAAAAACAAATGTACAATCAATAATTTATATTAATAAAATTTGTCCTGAAAACATGTACAATCACTTCTTTTTTTGTTTCTTCTTTTTGATAAAATTCATGAGATATATCATCATCACATTTGTCTCTATCCTGACCTTAAGATATTGGTTCTTTTTCTACTACTGGAAGGCAATGGGTCATCTCAAGCATTCTACTACTTCTAGTAGTAGGATGTGAATGTTGATGCACTACAGGGGAATCCACTACAATAACAAAAAGTGTTAAAAAGACATGGTTAATTATTATTCATCGCAGTGTTTCATTAGTATAAATATCATTACTATGTTTTTTTACTGGAGGATTAGTGGACACCATTGGTTGGATTCTCATCGGTTCCTCTCCTCTTTGAGCACCATCATCTACATGCTTTGCCATTGAAACAAGAAAATCTATAGGCACACCATCTGAAAGAAATATTTATAACCGTCATATTATACATTTTATTTTAAGGACACATACTATGATGGATTTTTGAACCACTATTATCATGGGGTTATTTTCCACCATCGTCAAATGAACCAGTGTTTCTTTCTTGGTTTAAAAAAATAGACACATAATTAATTGATGGGTTAAATAAATCGTCAATATATTTGACAAGTAATCAATATCTACAATATTTTCATTTTATTTACCAACTCATTCAAATGGTTAGATTGTGTCTGTAATCCCTTCCTTTGTCGATTTTCCACCATAGCTTGAAACTCGATCTTGAAGTCGAGCATCAATTCTTTCTTGGTGGTGGCAGTGTTGAATGTATCCCCCTCCATCACATGGCATAAGATATGGATCTTTTCTTATTGCCTGCAATTAGATAAAATCCAGATGATGATATGTATAACATGAATAAAATATTTGGTACTTACAATTCAAGATTTTAATATCAAGTAACCATATTAGCCAAGTTTGTGTTGTCCATGTTTTTCTAGTCTTTCCTTGGTTTCTTTTGACATGTCTGGGAGCCTACAAAAATTTTCAAGTATGTTATAAGATATCACAATTTTTTTTGTAGAACTAAACAAAATTCAACATATTCAATTCAAAATATCATTTAACCTTTCAGGGCCAGGTGGTGTATTCCCTTCATTTCTCAATGCACTCTCCTTTGTGTCCTATATATTCTTCAATTCCCTTTCAGGAATGTCCATAATATGATTATACTTAGGGTTCTTTTTAAATTGAACCCTATATCAATATCTAACATATTTCAAATATGGACCGACCCTCGAAGCGATTTCATACTTGTTGAATAAATCACCAAGCAGGACAACCATATGTTCTATAATATTTTTTTTCAAATATTTATTCTGGGAATTCCATCATGTGTGAATGGTGGTCCTGAAGATATCTAAATCCTTGTCATGCAAGGTCCTGTAAAAATTATTGTTTCCTAAAAAATGAAATAATGATAATTATATTACAATAATATGAAATATGTAGGTTTCAATCAAATTGTAGGAACTATTTAACATATTTAAAAATACCTGGGATTTGTTGTCTCTTCAAGGGAACCAAGTTTTCATCCACCAAATAGTTGATGGAGAGTATTCTCGAGATTTGAACAGATGTTTCTTCAGGATAACAATGCTCCATCTGTACAGAAAGAATATCCTCATGAAATTATCCCTGTAGACTCTCATGTGCATGGTCTAGAGTGTGCGGTGGGGGTGTCTCGTGGGCCCCATAAGTTTTAGTCCTATGAGAAACAAACAAAGAGGAAAATAGCCTTGTAGGTGTGTGGCCCACGTTAGGATGTTGTGGGTTTTTTGCATCACTTCCACCAGCGACGTCCCAATGACCAAGTTGTCCCATCAAAACCAAAATTTCATACAGAAAGAAAATGTTAGAGTATTGATCATATAACGGTATTAGGCAAAATTTCTTAAACCAATATATGTCAGAAACAATATTTTTTTTTAAATTGCGCTTACCCCAAATTGTTCAATATCCTCCCTTAAAATTGTCATGCTTTCTTTCCCCTCCTGTGTAACTGGATTAGACATAGACAATTCAATGTATTCCTTGTTTTCCTTTCTCAAGGCCTTTCAAATTGTTTCCCTCGAGTTGATAGAATCATATATTTCATTCCACACATCATCATGCTCCAACGATGCACTCGTCTACATCAACAAATAAATATATTAATTCAACTATTGTAAGAAATAATTGATATGAAAACAATTGTTGTGCCTACGGCGAGCTAGCCAGTGCCTTCCCATGATCACCCTACCACATTATAAGATCCATGACAATTCATAATGTTAGAAAATAATCTAAGAAGAATGATCTATTAAAATGTATCTTAAAGATATAAAAAGGAAAACATTAATTATAGGTTTGGTTTATTTATTAGGGAGATACACCCACTACAAGTACATAAATCAGTACAGCTTAAACACACTAACATATGATCTCTATACGGATCCTATTACATTAGTAATAACTATCTCTACCATTTACTAAGTCCTAGGAGGAGATTGTTGTATGAGTAACATATGATTAGAAGAAATCTTATTGATTTGTGATGATACAATGGTTATGAGAAGGTGATTGAATACCATCTAACTAATGGAACCGATAGGATCATTTTGGCAAGGAAGTTGTTAGATGAGTTGTTCAGGGCCAACTATTATAGCCTGGATACCATCTATATTGAGAACAAAAGGAATATGGAAACAATAAGAAATGTTAAGAATCTTAGTAATCATACTAGTATCTACCTTATATCCATAACATAGAAGCAATGGAATTACATCCTTAGTGAAGCTTCTATCCTAATTTGTAATTAACAACATAGTAATACATGTTTTGATAGATTGTTGTTTTTGAGCTTGAATGTTTTGATATTGATTATGATTTGATTGTTTATCCTTGGTACTAGGACATTATTTTTTATCTACAAAACCAATAATGCCCTCTTCACTTACAAGCAAATGAGAAGAGAATACTAAAGCTAGAAAGTACCAAGTATGTCCTCCTAAATAATTTTTTATTTTGTAGGCATGTTTCTTTGGTGTGTTGGAAATTCCCAAGCCAAATTCATCATATGGAAATTTCAAGATGGCACTCATTTACAATTCCATACCAATGGTAATTTTTCTACTAAATTTATAACGTATACAATTATACACCATGGATTATATTGGCCTACCTTATTTCATGATTCTTTCGCATTTTTGAGGTCTTATGATCATTGCTAATGATTAGGTGGTAAGAATAGTTTTTCAAGAATTCCCTTAAACCTCGAGACTATTTTTTTCCCTTTTCCAAATGGGTAATAGACTTCATAAATTCCTATTTCCCCACCTCCTTATGTCGGCCATATATTTACCCTTACAAATACCGACTATTTCAGTAGGTGGCCTAAATCTATATCATTAAAGAATGTTAATGTAGAGCAAGTTGTCTCCTTTCTACAAGAACATAGATTTTCCCACTTTGGTCTTCCCCTTATAATTTTCAATGATGATGGTGGTACCATTTTTTCATAGAGGTTTTGAGTCTTTTCTAATGATACAATGTAATTTTATCAACTTCCTTCCCATAATACCCTCAAGGGAATGGAGTGGGTAGGTCCACCAATAAGAATCTCATTAATATGATTGAGGACATTATTGGTGCAAATCCCTATGAATGGAACTTATAGTTAGTGCATGCCTTATCAGGCAATAGGACAACAACTAAGATCGGTACTGGCAAGACATTATTCAAATTAGTTTAAGGGAAAGAGGCAATCATGCCCACTAAGTTGGAGATTTCCACTTATAGTTTAGACTTATAAAGTGAGGAATTATATAGTATGCCAATAACTTGGATATTTAATGTATTATTAAATTTGGAAGAACACCATGATTTTGCAACATAGAATTTATAGAAAATATAGGGTATTTCCAAGAAATATTATGATAATAAAGAAAAGTAAATATCATTTAGATTTGGTTAGAGACTCTTTATTTAGTATTTTCTTACAAACATAAAGAGAAGAATACCAATTTCCCAAAGCAATGGCCAAGACCTTTTACTATCACCCAAAATTTGTGGAATAATGCCTTCCCAGTAAAGGACAACCTAAAGAGATTATTTCACACAAAGTGATTAGGTTTGTCCTAAATCCGTATTACTCCACTTAGGTAGCATAGCTATAGAACTAAAAAAACAAAAAAATAATTGTAAAAAACAATTTTTTTATGGTTGATCCACATTCTACATTTTCATTTTAGTTTTGTTTCAAGTCTTTTCCAAGGGTTATTTTCCTTTTTATGTTGTTTGTTTAGAATTTTTCTCAATATTTCAAGTTCAAATTTAATTTTCCTAACCTTAGCAGAAAATTACAAATTTATTATTTTGGAAGAATGGATTATTAATATGGAGAGTAGATACAAAAGGTAGCAATAATATTATATCCATGGAACTCCTTAAAGATCCATGGAACTTTGGTTGGGTATGTTATTCTTGATTGAATCACTTATTTAATATTTTTATGTTTATTAATTTAGACAAGTATATACTAATATGTATTATTGGTTTTTCGTCCTTGTTACAGTAATGTTTGTTCATGGAGCATGAAAGAGAGCATGAATGTCTGAGGATGGACTGCAACACCTTTGGTATGCCAATTTTTCTTGAGATGGTTTATTTTATTTATATAAATATTATTTTGGATAGTTGTAGATCAATAATTTGCAATTCTTGTCATTTGCAAGGGATGTTGACAGTGTGATTGATAGGCTCTGGCAGAAGAAAGTAAAACTTGGTCAATGATTTTTGCAAGTTGCAAGATGGCGAAGATGTAGGATTTGAATCTGAAAAGAATATGTAGACTTTATTAAATTTCTCTATGGAAATATACATTTATGGAGACAAACTCTTTTAAAATCTATTATTATTAATTTTATTTTTAGTTGAGTACTTTATGTGTTGCTACCATTTATTCATCTATTTCAATATTTATTTCTCTTTGGTTTAACACTCGAAATATGCATTTTACTAGTTCCTTGCAATGACTTTCAATAACTATTTGAATAATTCAATGGCAAGTTTATATATAATATTAGTATATGTTATACACCCATAAACTAATTAGTTTAAAAAATGTCATTAATCATGTTTAGCATAAAAACTCTACCAAATTGATGATTGTATTTATTCCCAACACATTAGTGAAAGATTGGAATACTGTCTCCATATTTTCTCACATAGTGTTTAAACATTTAAATTTAATTTTGCCTCTTAAATTATACATTCATCATAACCTATAATAGAGATACAAATTAAATAATAGAGATGTAAATTAAATAAAATTGTAAAATTAACGCATTCATCATAACCTATAATAGAGATATAAATTAAATGAAATTGTAATTATTTTTATTGAACCATTTGGATTTCATGGTGGATGAATTTGTTGGCCTTGAAAGTCATAATAGGTTGAATTTGGTATTTTCAATATCCTCTTGTTATAGTAGGCTTCTTGTGTGAGGAAAAATTAAATATGCAAATGTTTTAGGTATCTTGTATGAGGAAAATGAAAAATTCATATGTTTTAGGTTTCAATAATACAATAGATGATTTGGATGTTACAATATGTGTTTGGGTTTATTCAATATTTTTTTAACTTATGAGTTTCATGCATTTGCAGTCCATAGATTTCAATTTTTTTAACTTATGAGTTTCACGCATTTGAAGTCCATAGATTTCAAATTTGGTAAAATTACTAGAGAGTGAGTAAGAAAGTTTCCATAGAATCAGCTTAAAAAGTAAGAGCCGAATAAAATGGAAAAAACACCTTACAATAAAGAATTAGCTTGTAACATCCTGATCTTGTGAGCACATGTTATTGACTTATTTTTTGACGACACTTGCGTGCGAGTGATCCGGTTATAGTACATGGTTATTTGTTTTGCTTATGGATTCTTATGGTGACGTTGATAGATTATGATTTTATGTTATTTGATATATGTGTATTGACAGATGCTATTGACAAGTTTTCCTGAGTGTGTAGGACACTTAATGGATTGTGGATGTCGAGGGCATCAATGGACCTCCTTGGACTGCAGATTGAGTCAGGTAGTGGATTGTATTCGTTTGAGTATTTAATTTATGCATATGTGACATATGATCGATTATAGTACGATTTTATATATAGATCATTGAAATTGTTTTGTTGATGGATGAAGGTTGACGAATGCTTTCTAATTTGACTGACATAAGGAGTAAAGGGGCCATGCACATAGACCATATATTGAGGGAGAAGTGTGGCAGTGTCCCTGTCATAGCCTACTAGCACTCCCTTCGTGGCTCGGATTGTAGGTTAACGATTACCTAGTTCGAAAGGTCCACGATGTCATGAGGAAAGACTGAGATCGTCACTCATAAAGATTTATAATGAGTGCACAATAAGGTAGGGTTCTTATTCCTTAGAATCCCTTGGTCTCTTACAAGGTCACCGGAATGGAGTGTTGACTCTAAGGGTTGGAAATCTACCAAAACCAGTCAAAGGTGAGTGACACCCTTGGAGCACAAAGTGCGTCTTGAAGGGCACGTTACCAAAATAAAACTTGAGTCAATGAATCTAGGTGGCATAGAAAACCTTTAGCGAATAATCAAACCTTGTAAAATCTTTAAGCATTTCCAGATTTAGTTAATTAATTACGGATTGAAATTATTAATTGTAAATACTAAGTTAAAGTCTAAGCGTATTCAAAAATTAAGCCTAAGTCTAAATTAGGTGAGAAGACTAAAACTAAATTATTAACTAAATCAAAAGGGGGATGAGTTAAATAAATTTAAGAGTTAAGTAAAATGAAATAAACCTAAAGATTTGATTTAAGGCACATATGTGTAAGAAAATATTAAAAGGGATTATTTTAAATAAGAAATAAATAAACATGAAAGAATGTGTATGCATAGAAAGGTATATATAGTCTAGTTAACACTAGTCGAAGAATCATATTTTAACTCAACTCAAATTTAGGAAGGAGTCAGACATTGAATGAGAATATGAGGAATAAAGAGACAACTAGGAAGGGTGAGGGAATTTGACTTTAATTAAAATAAAATGTGGAATTACTTGTGCAACTTCGCGAGAGGGTGACAAGTGTAAGGGGCAAATAATTCTAATTAGAGGGTGACAAGTGTAAGGGGAAAATAATTTTAATTTATTTAATTACAAAGCGAATTAATTGTGCAAGTGGGTATGTATCATTAAGGAAACTTCTATAAAGAAAATGGTCCAGAGGGAAAATGGATCACACACTGGTTTTACTTGTGAGAGGTGGGATACCCAGCTTGAGAGGGAGTGGTGGCTCTACCTTGTGAGGCAAGTTGAGAGCTAGAGGATTTTTGGCTTACGTGCATGGCCCCTTTGCGGCTCGTGGGGAAAATGGAGAAGAAGAGAACCTAGCGTTCATTGGGAAGTACAGGTGAAGTCTCAACGATTAGCAAGTGAGAGATCAGAAGGAGTGCCACCACGAAAGAACATCTTCGATTTCATCGTCATTGATTATGGTATCCTTCTTGAGGATTATAATTGTAATAATATTAATTGGTAAATGAGTTTTGGAATTTTCCATGAACTCATTGAAAATTGGATGTCGAGTTGTTATGAATCCTTGAAAAGTTTAATGTTCAAGTTAAATTGAAATTCATGTCCTGCAACCAATTAAAGGAATTGTGTTAGCTGCCTTCTAATATTTATTTTTATTTTTCTTATCTTGTTCTAAATTATCATGACCTTCGACCACTGTTTAAGAATAGCATTGTCTAGAAATAGATTTAGCTGTAGAGATGGCAATGCCAAACTTCATCTGAAATTGTTGATAAAAATTGAAACTTAAGAATTGATAAATTGCACAATGGTCAAGGTCGGTGTGTAAGCAAAACGAAATTCCTTGTTTTTTCTCACAAAATGAATTGATGGCTTTCAATCGCCACCGTGCCAACGCACACTCACACAAATCTTTTGAATGCCTCCTATGCGCTAGTGTGCCCTTCCCCTTGTCCCTTCCATTGACAGATATCGGGCATGCTGAGTGTGCCCCTTCCCATTGAAAACCCAATTCTTGACAGATTTGACAGATTTGGGTTCGCTCAGTGCGCCCTTCTCGGAACTCAACCCAACTACCGATTTCGGGCCTTGCACCTTGCGCCATCCCCATAATCGTAGTGATCTCTTCCAGCTTCAGAATGGTTTCTGAACCTTAACGACCTATGCCCATCTCCATGCACATATATCATATTTTGGACGATGATCAGTTTCATGGGATATCCTCTTCTCTTCCAACGATTTTTTTTTAACGACGTCCCTATCCTATAGCACATTACCTTCTGAGAGTTTTCGTCCAGCATGGATTGAGAGGTCTCTTCTCTTGTTGTTCTGATGTTCCTAGGCCTCCCCTACCCAGGAAATTGTCGAGCTCTCTACGACGCCAGCGCAGTGCCTACCCTCTTGTCAAGGAAAAACCAAGTCTAAACTAACAGCAACCGAATTTTATGTATCGACCCTTACCCAGGCGAAGGATCACCCTGTGGAAACCAGAGATTTTAGAATAAAAGCGCACCAGCAATCACCAGGGTAGGAGAAGCATCAATTCTAAAATGGCGCAGATTGATTGGTGGTAACGTTGATCTTGGCCATCTCTCAATCTCCCTTGATTACGATGTATAATTACTCTCACGGGATTAAAGGACCGAGGTTCGAATCCTATGTTGATTCAGACGTAGATTTGTGCGGGTCTTACATTTAGTCAAGACCAAGGGGTGGGCGTCAGCCTCTGCGTTTTGAATATTTTGGAGGCTCTCACCTTAAATTCTGTTTGTTGAAGGAATTTTTAAATCCAAGACACTAGCACTGGCTGAGCGGATGTTAAAGGTTTATCCTTAATGACTTGGACTAGTCGTTTCCATTCAACAACAGTTCTCGTGTTAAATCACCGCCCTTCCTTAGGGTTTGTTATTGCATTCTTTGTTGTTTCCATGTCATCGGCATTTTTTGCTACCTTGAAATTTAAACCCATGCAAGAATCTTTCACCCCTTTAAAAAGAAAAACTAGCTTATATCAACCCAAGTCTGTGTGTCAGATTGTTAGTCTAGTATGAATGAGAGAGGTCTTGTTACAAAACCCCTCCTTGGATTTATAGTAGTTGAGTCCTCCTTTTCATTTTTTTTTTCCTAAGTTATTTTATATGGAAGGTATAAAGTTGTTGATTGTGTGGATTATTGATCATATGATTGGACTCCCCTCAATAGTTTAGGCATGTTCAACAGAAAAGGCCAGAAGATTTGACTGGTAGGCCAATATCTTCTAATTTGGGGACCAGGAGTACTGGACCAAAGATCGGGTGTTGCACATGTGGAGAGCCACATTACCAGTGACACTGGCCGATTGAGAAGGAAAGAGTGTCTAGATCAACATGACACACTACAGCTGGATATTTGGTCAAGGCCCACAGGATTCATGCTGTGGTGAATAACTGACAGGACAAACACCAGTCCATTGTGCTTGAGAAGTCAGGTACCATCGTTACCTAACATTTAGTATTTTGATAGATCATGGTTCTACGGAGAGATTTATTTCTATTCCAGCGCTAGAGAGAATTAAGGTAAAGGCAGTCGAGCAAGGCGATTTTAGGTACGTATAAATAGATTTGGGTGTCAAACAGAAGGTTGGAGGAATGGTTACGGGCTACCACATTAACTTGAGAGATTTTGTAACAAAGTCCAACCTATATTTCATGATCTTAAGATCTTATGACATCATGATCGGTATGGACTGGTTGGAATCACATGATGTGATACTCAACTGTAAGATCAAACAGTTGAGTTTGACCAATGATGAGGGACAAATAAGAGTGGTCGTAGGAAGAAACCAGGGAGTTTCCTTGAGATTTATTTCTTCCCTACAGCTACAGAAGAGCATGTGCAAAGGATGCAAATTTTATACAATCTTAGCGCTAAACAAAAGGGGCGAGGCGAAAGGATTAGAAAACCTTCTGGTAGTACAATATTTTCTTGAATTGTTTCTAGAGGAGTTACTAGGTTTTTCGCTCAAAAGAGAGTTGGAGTTCACAATCAACTTTAAATCTAGAACTGAACCAATAAGAATGCCTTATTAGATGTCAACACCAAAGTTACAAGAGTTGAAAATGCATTTGAAGGATTTGTTGGACTTGGGACTTATACGTCCAAGTGTGTCACCTTGGGGTGTGCCTGTTATTTTCATAAGAAATAAGGATGGGTCATAGAGACTTTGTATTGACTACCCTCAATTGAACAAGGCGATGATCAAGAACAAATATCTGTTGCTAAGAATAGACGACTTGTTTGATCAAATGAAAGGCGTGACAGTGTTTTCAAATATCGACTTGAGATCAGGATATCACCAGTTATGAATTAAAGAGGAAGATATTCCTAAGACTGCATTCAAGATGAGGTTCAGACACTACGATTTTACCATTTTTCCTTTTGGACTGACAAATGCCCTGGGGGTATTCATGAGTTTGATGAATGTAGTGTTCTTCGAATACTTGGACAAGTTTTTTGAAGTATTCATTGATGACATGCTGATATATTCTTAGATGACAGAAGAACATGATGAACATTTACGCTTGGTACTACAGTGTTTACAGGAAAACAAATTATATGGGAAACTCTCAAAATGTTCCTTCTACCAAATGAAGATTCATTAATTAGGGAATGTTATATCTGGTGAAGGTATAGATGTGGATCTAGAGAAAGTAGAGGCTATTATGGAACGACCTACACCAAAAAACGTACAAGAAGTACATAGCTTTATGGGTTTAGCGGGATATTACCGACGGTTCGTCAAAGGTTTTTCAAAGATAGCAAATCCGATCATGGAATTGCAGAAGAAAAACAAGAATTTTTTATCGACTGAAAAATGCACGGAATCATTTCAAAGGCTCAAGAAATTGTTGACGATAGTGCCGGTACTAAAGGTCCCCGACATGGACAAGCAATTCTTGGTATGTACAGACACATACAAGGAAGGTTTAGGTGGAGTATTGATGAAAGACGATCGAGTGATCACTTACATCTCGAGGAAATTAAGAAAGCATGAAGAGAAATATTCAACGCATGATTTAGATTTATTGGCCATTGTGTATGCCTTGAGAGTGTGGAGACACTATATGATTGGACAGAAATTCGAACTAAGAACAGATCATTTTGGACTGCAACACATATTTATGCAGAGTGACTTGAACGCATGAGAGAGGCGTTGGTCGAAATTTCTTAGCGAATATGATTTTGAGATTACTTACATAAAAGGAATGGTGAACATAGTGGAAGATGCATTGAGTCGGAGACCATGCATATTCTCAATAATATCTCTTCAGACGAATCTTTGAGAAAATATTCTAGCTATACAGATAGACGATGACTAGTACAAGGAGGTTAAGGACAATATCGGACAAGACACCATGAGGGTACCAAAATTTGAAGGTTATATATTGGAAAATGATGGATTGATGAGGTATAACAACATGATTTATGTACCCCCTAATGATGAATTAAGAAATTTTATCTTAAGTGAAGCGCATCGTGTAGTGTACATGGCTCATCTAAGAGTCACGAAGATGAGGGAATACCTTAATCTTTTGTTCTTATGGAAAGGAATGAAAGTAGACATAGTTAGCTACGTGGTGCGATGTCTAGAATCTCAGCAAGTGGAAGCTGAACATAGAGATCCGAAAAGATTATTACAACCACATGCTATCCCAGAATTGATTCGGATTATTTTCGGCACGAAACGAGATCGGGGATATAATAAAGAAATGCATAGAGATATTGCAGATATTCAATAATATAACAGAAATGTATCAGAGATGCAACCATAAACATAGATATACAGTGATACACGATTTCTATTAATGAAAGAAATGTACAGACACTGTAAAAATACAGAGTGAAAGACTCGCTAGAATGGTGGCAGCTTATCTCTGAGAAGAGATGTGACGGCTACTCGCATTTGCCAGAAGATGATTACAATGAGGCTCTAAAGGCCTTTTTACAATAAGAAATAATTTCAAAAACCCTATATATCCAAAAACCTAACCCTAGGAGATGAAGCAGCAAAAGTCATGTGGGCCCCGTTTGGGCAAGTGAGTACATCAACTTCCTGGGGTCATAACTTTTGCATATGATCTTCGTTTTAGGCGTGTGATAGCTCATTGGAATGGTATCGTCGAGGTGATTCATTTTGAGGGCTCAATATTCCATCAATTATCATTGAGAACCTTAATCTCGAAAAAACCTTCATTTGGACCCTCAAAATAACCCCGGAAGTTAAAGCCTGCTTAAAATAGTAAATTGTCAAAATTGTCAGAAAACTATTTTGAGCCATTTGGAAAAGGTGGGTGGCCACCGATATCCACTTGGATCAATCCTCCCTCCTTAGGAAGCAATGGTCTCCATTGCGTTGAGTTCCCGGGGGAGAGGGAAAGGTGTTTGTTGAATCTGCATTTTGGTCAGCTACTTGTCTTGTTGGAGACATCGCACTGCTCAGTTTGTGGAAATCTGTCATGAACCTATTGAGGTTGAGGTTGTTCAACAAGTCAAGATACATGAGAGGATGATGTGCAGAAGGAATCTTTACACTTTGTTGCATCCTTATCGACCTGCTTTTGTTGGATAGAAGGTGCTTGGGGCAAGGCTGTAGTGGTTGCAGTGTCCTTTTGTTTTCCTTTTGAATAGATTGTTAAGAAGCTGAATTTTGTAGTATGAGATACTACCTTGTGGAAATTTTTTAGATGGAACAGTAGTTGGAACTACCTCTGGTATTCTGTAGAGATGACCCCCCAAAGTAGAAATGACACTACAGGGTCAAGACTTATAAATAGCATGGCATTTCCACATATATGGTTGGCCCAAGAGAACATCACAGACATCTAGTGGGGCAACATCACATAATACCTCATCCTTGAAGGGTTGGATGTCGTATGACAATCGACACTGTTGGCTGACACAGAGATCTCGCCCTTGCCGAAGCCACCCAATGTTGTATGGCTACGGGTGTGGTGTTGTCGACAATCCCAACTGTTTGACGACCTCTGCTGAGATGAGATTTTTTTGGCTTCCACTATCAACAATCAAATGTAGCGGGGTCCCCTTCACCCACATCTGTGAATGAAAAAGGTGCTCACCCTCTTCAATATCTATTCGCTCTTCTGGTTGAATTGTTGTAGTTATGACAATAACAATGGGGTCTGCATCAAAGATCTGTCCTTTACCAGTATTTTCAGAATCAGATTCTGAATCAGGGTTCGGCTCCTTGTCTTTGATCTCGGCCACTAATGACTGTTTTGAGTGACATTCATTGGTGTTGTGCCAATTACTTTTGTGGAAATCACACCATTTTTCGGTGTCCTTCTTTGTCTTCCCGTGACCCTTCTTTTCTTGTGTCTTGGACTAGTTTTCGGGAGACTTTTTGTTAGGGTCGTCTTTGTCATACTTTGGTTGTTGCGGATTTACAGACTCAAATTCTCATTTGTTCTAGTGCTTAAATTTCTGCTCAATTTTAACACCATATTGATAAGCAGCACCGAGTGATGAGATGTCCAGAAAATCCATTTCAGTTTGGATGTATCTGTGTAGAGCCCCATAGTATTTCAGAACCAAATCTCACTCGGAGTCTTTGATACCCAGCTTGGTGTGCAAGGTATGGAAGGTATTGGTGAACTCCGGAACTGCTTGGTCCCTCTCTTTCCGTAGAGTGGTCCATCTCATGTAATGGTCCTGATAGTTGCCAACAAGGTAATACT
>JZKD02S0080898.1:0-12796 GCA_000966675.3 Picea glauca
GAGAGAGCAGAGCTGGACGATGGATGAATTCTGAGATTGGTATAATTATTGGTAAGCAGTTGTGATTAATTGTCATCACCACCATCGTCTTGGTCATCGACTGTGTTACTGGGAGAGTGAAATGTGTATGGTTTGCCCTGTTGTCCATTGATCGTGCTGGTTGTTTAACTTGAAACTGACTGTGTCTCGGAGTTTTGAGGGTTCTTTGGGGTCTCCTCCTCCTCCTCAAGCCCCGCCTTGTTTTTTTTCGTATTTTGAATTGCCCACGCTGGCCAAGATTGTGCATTAATGTGAAGCTTTAACAGGACGAGAAGTTTCGATTGTCAAATATCATCCCTTAATCTGCCATGCTAATTTTATATTTTTTTTAGTATAGTATTCGCTTCTAACTTTAAAAAAACATTTAAAATAGTTGTGAGCAATGGAAATTCAACGATTTATTTTTTAAAACTTTACTTTAAATGTATTTTTTTGGTTTTTTAATTAAAGGAAATATTAAGGTTTTCAGTATTATTTTCTTTTAGGTTTTCGGAGTATTATTTTCTTTTAGGTTTTAGGATGGTTTTTTAATTAAAGGAAATATTAAGGTTTTCAGTATTATTTTCTTTTAGGTTTTCGGAGTATTATTTTCTTTTAGGTTTTCGGATGGTTTTTTAATAAATCATTGTGATTAAAACAGTTAGGTGGGTTAGTTTGAATTAAAAAAAAAAAAAAAGAGGTGATGGGTAAGTACCTAGGCATATATATTGAAGAAGATATTGTTGAACTTTACTCAATGATCCTACTAGGTTAGGTTGCCAAAAATTCTTAGTTTTTTTTATTAAGAAAACATATATCAGTGAAATTTTTTGAGTTTTATGATCCATCTTAAACCTAGATCTATCAAGTACCTAGAGAGATCAAATTTATTAATGTGTAAATTTTTTAACATTTCATTTGATGTCATGTCAAGTATTAATTCTTTCATATTAAATGTTAATAAAAAAATTACACCTTAAAAAATTTAATGGCTCTTGGTGCTTGATATATTTGTTGGTTTATTATTTTAGATGTTGTCATGTACATATGTATGTACATAGTTATTTAATTAACTTTTTAATTGAACCTACTTTATTTTTATTATTGTATTTTTTTTAATTGAAAAAACTTTAATTTTTTTTAATGTAATTTTATCTAACCTAACCTAACGTTAATGTGACAACATCTCCCCCATACCAAGTTGTAGCTACTCTCGATGCAATCAAGATTATTAAATAGTGAATTGGAAAATGTATTGTTAAAGAAAGTTGTTAATATCTCTTGCAATGTGACCCTTCTCATGGAGGCTCTAGCAAACAAGCTCAAACTCTTTAAGGAGGAGAAAGAACACCATATCTTATGCGATACATAACAACAAAAAAAATTTGTAAAGGCTATTCAATTTAATAGTGAATGTAATAGGTATAAAAAATGATATTTTCATTCACGGTTTGATAAATAGTTTTTATAATTAATATAATAGAATAGATCTTTAAGATAAATAGTTTTTATAATTAATATAATAGAATAGATCATTCATAACATTTTGGATCTTTTTAAATTTTATAAAGAAAAAATTCATCATTATAATTTAGTTTAAAAATTCACATTGTGAATGTGTTATAAAACACGATATCTTTGTTATGGTATTTTGGGGATTTGGGAAACTCTACGAAATCTCCCCAAATTGGTACCTTGTTTTGGTGTTTTGGGGACTTGGAAAACCTTAGGAAATCTCCCCAAATTGTTGGAGATTTTATCGGGGACTTGGGGACTTATTTTCCGTCTCCAAGAAGTTCCGAAGATTTCAAGGACGTTCAAGACATATTTTGAAAATGTTTTGGGTAGATTTCAGGGATGTTCTAAAAAGATTTCGGGGACATTCCAAGCATGTATCTTCAGTGTTGACAATGGACATTAATGATTGGACAATATGAACATTTTTCTCATCCATTATTTTTGTATTACACTAAATCTAAAGTTGTTGTACAAGTTACAACTCAAAACATGGGTTTTGTATGATGGGTTTCGATTTGGATTTCTGGTGATTTAACTATTATCTTTTCAGCGACAACATTAGAACAGGCAAAACCTCCATGTCAAAAAACCAAGAAATGCAACATTTCAAAGGGCTGATCCTTGTGGTTATTGCTCTTGTTCTTCTCATTTCGAGGTCACCTCAGCTTTTACATCTTTCCAGGAGTCATTCGAGTCCAATTCACCCACCATCCCAACCTCAAGCATTGTGAAAACAATCAGATAGTAGTGACTCAAATTGGATACCATATGTTTGAATAAATTCTTATTCAATCACTTCTTAATCTAAGATATGAATCTAATCTCTTTACAAAACCAAAGTATTTTGTAGTGATGCCTTTTAAGTTTTAACATAATCATCATTAACAAGAAATATGAGGAAGAAAATCTCCTTTAAAGACAATTCTTTGTTTCATATATCCTTCATGGACCTTATTGCACACTGGAAATAGTTACTCTTAACTTTCATACAGTGAAACTGCATTTTGCTCATGTTTAAGGATCAATAATAAAAAGTCACTCTACCTTTTTTTAAATTGTCCAAACATTTTCAAAACTGACAAGTTTAAAGGTTGTGCATAATACTGTATAACCTATTATACTTACAAGCAATTATAAATTTCTATGGTGAATTCTAAATTATATATATATATATATATATATATATATATATATATATATATAATTTTGTGATTTTCTATCTATCACAAGAATGTGTTCCCTATTCCAAAAATCAATACAACACAGATTATAGCACTTGTATGTTGACGCAGACCTATTGGCCCTCGGACCGAGATCCGCTCACTGGATCGTTCTTTAACCCCTTTGAGCCGGATCGGCTCTTTCGGATTCCCTGCTGGAATCTCTTTTCAAATCAATCCACAGGTCCTTTTCGCAACTCGCAATCTCAGGAGTTCGCAAGTCGTGACTCCCGACTCTTCCTCTCCAATCTCGCGATACCCAATATCGCGAAATGGGTACAGCTCTTCCTTTGTCAGCGCCCTCCGCGTGTGACCACTGGCTAGGCTTAATTACTAGCACCTCTCTCTACTCGCCGCTTCGCGAGTTTCAACGTCCAACCTTGGCACCTTCCCTTCACGAAACCCCGAGAAGCGATGTTGACTTTTCTCCTCGCATTCTCGCTATTCGCGACTTCACAAGCCAAAGGGTTGAGCTCTCATACTCTCACCCCGCGAATCCCCGAGACGCGAGAAGTCAACAGAGCGTTGACTCCCTTCTCCAGGCGAAGCGTGTCCACCTGTCGATCACGCGGACCCCACCTTAAAGTTCTGCCACATGTCCACACTCGTGCCTCAGCTCTCAGCACTTCGCAACTTCTGAGGTCGAAACGAGGTCCTCTCAACCTCCGAACCTCTGAATACGCGAAACGCGCGATGAGGCTCAGATCCAACGGTCCTCCCTTGACCCAGATCCAACGGCTATCCTTGCTCCTCGCGATTTCGCGACTCGTGACTTGGAGCACCCAACTCCTGGGCTCTCACCTTGCGAACCTCCGAGTTCGCGAGATCCCTCGATCTCTACCACCTGTCCTCTTCGAATGGACGGTTCCGATCTTCTCGCGACTTCGCCACTCGCAAAGCCGAAGGACTTCCTTCTCTGAACCCCGATCTCTGAATCCCCGATAGAGAGGATCTTGTGACACGTGTCCTTCCAATCGGACGGCTCAGATTCTTTCGCTATTTCAGGACTTTGCACCTCGCAACCTTGCGAATCTTGATGCAAAGGTTTCAATTCGTCAACTCATGAAACCCCGAAATGAGATTTCGTGAGTGATCCAATGACCCTTATTGGCTTAGATCCTACGGCCTGATTTCTCCTGAGCTTGCACTTAGAAAAACACCCACCGTAATCCTTCTTGCTCCTCTGCAAGATCCGACGGCCCTCGGGACTTCGTGAATTCTCCATGGAGAATTCCGACCGTCCAATGCTTCCTTAACAACTCCTGCGAAATGAACAAGTACGCCTTCACGAAACTTATCCACCAGCAAACAACGTCGTTGCACCTCCTTGCGACACTTCAAGGTACTAACTCTTCTAAGCTTTTACCACAAACTTCGAGTCTTCAAAAAGACTCATGCACGCACTCATTGTGGCAATTCTTCAAATACTTCCAAGTATTTGAACCTCTTCGACTCTGCGCACTCTCTGCAACAGCAGTCTTTCAACGGTTTCCTCATGCTGCAAACTCTGAGACTTCACTCGGCCTGCGCACTCCTTGCACGGCTCCTGTGCTTAACTTGCACTTTTGCGAGAATGAGAACAATGTTATCTCTCCTGAGCTTGCAGAGACGAACTCTGACTTTTGTCAACGCACACCTTGTGGACAATTTCACTACACTCCTTGCAGGATAACTCTTGCTCAGACAGAGAAACAATTGAAACTCATTCCTTACTCTCCCTCTCTTCAGATTTCAGACATTTAATATGAAATCATACATTCACGCATCAAAGCAAATGCATAATAGAGAGTAAACAGGCATATATCAATCAGCATGTACAACACAGAAAGCAATTGAACACCATGAGTCTGAACTAAAGATCTTTGTATTAATCCAGAACTTCTGTACATGGGTTTTTACTTTACACAGCGCTCTACTTCTTCTTCTCTATGCTCTCTTGATTGATTATGCTGCTAATGTTACAATGATACAAGTGAGGGTGTCTATATCCGTTTTTCCTCCGGCTCCTAAAACTGTCTAATCTAAGAATTCAAAGCTACATATTTACATTAACTAGCATAAATGCCTCTTAGTCCTTCAGACGAGAGCGGGACGCTCAAGGTTTGATTACAATCTACAAGTACGCCCTTTTCTTAATTGTTTCATTTAAATTTGGCGCATCCAACTTCAAAACATTTCAAACAATTCATCATGTGCCAAAATGCGTTGGCGTTTGTCCTCCGCTCGCTTGTTGTTGGCGATGCTCCTGCATCATACTCCCTCGCTTGAAAAATTTCATGGTCTCCTGTCCATGAGCTCTTGCACGGTCTGTCCATGCTTCTGGATCCCTGCTTCATTTTCCCAGCTGGCATCTTCAACTGGATGTCCCTTCCACGTGACCAAGTATTCAAAGTATTCCTTCCTTCAGGTCTTCTTGCTAACTCTTTTGTCCAGTATGCTTTCCATCTGTGGTTTCTCTGCAACTGGCATCTGTTTAGTCCACTGAACCTCTGGTTGTTCACTACCTGCTCCAGCTTTGTATGGGTACAAATCTAAGACATTGAATATCGGAGAAATTTCGATCCCATCAGGTAATTCAATCTCATAAGCATTTTCCCCAAATTTCTTCAAGACCTTACATGGTCCGATCTTCTTCATCTTCAGTTTGTTGTATGTCCCCTTCGAGAACCTTTCCTTTCTCAGATGTGCCAGAATCAAATCACCAACCTCAAATTGAAGTTGTCTCCTGTGTTGATCTGCTCTGCGTTTATACTCTTGGCTCGAGTTTTGCAATCGCTCCTTCACCTGGTTGTGAAGTTCCTTCATCGCTTCTACAAAATCTTCTGCACTAGCACTCCTAGTTGCATTATGTTCTGAATCCCTCAGTTCAGATACTCCTCTTGGCTGTGTCCCATAAACAATTTGGAACGGACTCTGCCCTGTGCTCCTATTGATTGAATCATTATAAGCAAATTCCGCCTATGGCAGAATATTGTCCCATTGACTGTGGTGTTTTGTCACCAAGCTCCCCAACAAGTCTCCCAAACTTTTGTTCACAACTTCTGTCTCCCATTGACTGTGGTGTTCTGTCACCAAGCTCCTCAACAAGTCTCCCAAACTTTTGTTCACAACTTATGTCTGTCCATCCATCTGAGGATGATAAGCTGAACTGAACGACAAGTTCATTCCTAGCTTTTTCCATAAGGTTCTTCAGAAGTGTTCGACAAACTTGGTGTCTCGATCCGAAACTATGCTCCTTGGTAAGCTGTGAAGTCGAATGACTTCTTTGAAAAACAGATTCGCAATTGGAGTTGCGTCACTGATTTTCTGACACGGTATGAAGTGTGTCATCTTAGAAAATCTATCCACCACTACAAAGATGGAGTCAAACCCTCTTTGTGTTCTCGGCAACCCCAATATGAAGTCCATGTTGACTGCATCCCACGGCCTGTCAGGTATGGGTAACGGTTGATATAAGCCTGCATTCTGCCTCTTCCCTTTTGAATGCTGACAAATTCCGCATCTGTCCACGAATCTTTTGACGTCTGCTCTCATTCCTGGCCAAAAATATGACTCATTTAACTTTGAGAACGTCTTGTCATGACCGAAATGTCCGACCAATCCTCCACTGTGTTTCTCCTTCAGCAAATTTTCCCTCATGGAGCATTTTGGAATACAAAGTTGATTACCCTTAAACAGTAATCCCTCCTGGATCATGTATTCTGTCCATTGACTCTTGTCCCTGAGAATTGGATTCTCAGTCGCCTCATACACTTTTTTAAAATCTGGATCATCTCTGTACATGTTCCTGAGATCATCAAAACCCAATGTTTTGACTCTGAACTCCTGCAACAACAAACATTTCCTGCTCAAAGCATCAACAACTTTGTTAGCAGTTCCAGAAATATGCTTAGTTACAAAAGTAAAGTTCAGCGTGTATTCAACCCATTTTGCATGCTTATGGTTCAACTTCTCCTATTGAATCACAAATTGCAAAGCATGATTGTCACTGTATAAGACAAACTCCTTAGGAATCAAATAGTGTCTCCACTTCTTCAATGCCTGAATAATAGCATAAAACTCCTTGTCATACGTGGAGTATTTCACTTTCGCTTCATTCAGCTTCTCGCTGAAGTATGCTATCGACCTGTCTTCTTGGCTCAAGACTGCCCCTATTGCAAATCCACTTGCATCACATTTTACTTAAAATGTCTTTTTAAAATCCGGCAACACCAAAATTGGTTGTTCCGTGATTTTCCTTTTTAACAAATTGAAGCTTTTCTCAGCCTCTTCTGTCCAGTGAAAAGACTTGTGTCTCTTCTTCACTGTGTCCATCATCGGTGCACTAATTCCACTGAAATTCCTGATGAACTTCCGATAGAAACTAACCAATCCATGAAAATTTCTCACCTCAAATATACTCTTCGGTGATGGCCAATTCTTAATTACCTCCACCTTATCTGGGTCCTTTCTCAACTTATCTGCAGAAATAACAAATCCCAAATAAATGAGCTCTGTCTTCATGAACGAGGATTTCTTCATATTTATCAGCAACTTCTCTTGCTGTAATCTCTTCATGACTGTAGCCAAATGTTTCAGATGCTTTGCCTCTGTTTTACTGAAAATCAGTATGTCGTCAAGATACAAAATGACAAATTTGCCGATGAAATTCTTCAGGACTTCATTCATCAACCTCATGAAAGTACTTGGCGCGTTTGTTAAACCAAACGGCATGACAAGCCATTCATACAACCCTTCATTGGTTTTGAATGTTGTCTTCCATTCGTCTCCTTCTCTCATACGAATTTGATGATATCCACTTTTCAAGTCAATCTTCGAAAAAAATTTGGCCCCACTCAAGCAATCCATCAAATCATCCATCCTTGGCAATGGAAATCTGTACCTGATGGTAATCTTGTTAATTGCTCTTGAGTCAGTACACATCCTTCAGCCTCCATCTTTCTTCGGACTGAGCACTGTCGGAACAGCACACGGACTCAAGCTTTCTCTAACCAACCCTTTGTCCATTAAATCCTGGACCTGTCTTTTGACTTCTTCATTCTCCTGCGACGTCAATCTGTATGCTGCTTTATTTGGTAAACTAGCTCCAGGTATGAGATCAATATGATGACTTACACTTCTGATCGGTGGCAACGAACGAGGTAGTTCGTCCACTACTATATCAGCAAATTCTTCCAACAGTTTATGAACCTCTTACGGTAAATCATCTACCCTTGTACTGGTTAAAACAATTTTAGGCTTCCTGACCACAATAAATTGCGGTTCCTCCTTCTTCTTAACCTCTGTAAGAAGTTCCTTCCCACTCATGAGAAGTACAGTGTTGCTTACTTCAGGTTTCACCTCTTTATCTTTGATTGGAAGCAACATGTGAATTCTCCCATTCTTCTCTAGGGTGTATGTGTTCTTCCTCCCATCATGAATCACATTTTTGTCATATTGCCACGGTCTACCCAACAATAGATGACAAACATCCATGGGAATAACATCACAGAGTATTTCATCTTTATACCCTCCTATTTTAAACTCAACTAAACATTGTTTAGTGACATTTACCCGATGTCCTTTTTGTAGCCACGAAACTCTGTATGGACTTGGGTGTTCAACTGTCTCCAACTCCAGCTTTTCTACCATCTTTGTAGAAATGAGATTATCTGTGCTACCACTATCCACGATGACTTTGCATACCCTGTCTTTGGTCTTGCAAGCGGTCCGAAAAAGTCTGTTCCTTTGGACCGAACTCTCCACCTCCTTCTCTGGTGTTAAGAGAACTTTTCGCATCATCGGCGATCTTCCGCCTTCAACATCCTCTGCCTCAGCATTCTGCCTCTGTGCTTCGGCAATGTGAGTTTCACCACCTTCTTTCTTTTTGTCTAGACACTCATAAGATTTATGTCCGACCTTTCCACATGTGAAGCATTTCACCACTCCACCTCTTCCTCTTCCTCTACCTCTGGTACGAGGAAAAATGTTTCCATCAGCATACTGACCTCTCTGTTCGGTATACTACCCTCTCTGTGAGCTTCCACCTCTCTCAGTTTGAGTTTGAGGTTTCTTCCAGTCTTCCTTGGGTTTCTGATTTCTATCCTGGGCAACTGATTTGCCTCTAGGCTGACTTATGCCTCGGCCTCTTTGACCTTGTTTACGGCTCAACTTCTCTTCAGCTTTTAGAGCCATCTGATAAGCATCTTCCACCGTTCGGATGGTCATCATGCTCATCTCATCCTGAATGTCGTATCTCATACCATTCATGTACCTGGCAACCTTTTCATCATCACTTTCGCGATGACTTTCCCTGATGTTCAACCTGTAGAATTCTTCAGTGTACTCCTTCACTGTCATCAGCTTCTGTCTCAAATTTTGCATTCTCCGAAACAAAGTAATCTGGTAATCCCTGGGAATGAATTTCGCCTTCATCTTCGCGATCATCCTATCCCAACTCTTGATCTTCTGCTTGCCTTTGCAACGTCTGTCAGCTTTTAGCTCATCCCACCACAATGTTGCATGTCCTTTAAGTCTTGTGAAAGCATGTTTGACTATTTTGTCTTCCTCGACATCTTCATAGTCAAAATATGTGTCCAGAGCTCTAATCCAGTCTAGAAGCTCTTCAGCATCCAGGTTTCCTTCGTATACTGGAATGTCCATTTTTGCCCTAGCACCCATTCTTGCAACAGCCCTAATCAGGCATTCATTTGTTGCATCTTTGGCTGTGACTTCTTCTCCTTCATGTCCAACGTCATCTTCACTTTCAGATTCACTGAGATCCCTAGCACCAGCTGTGCGCCTCTGTGTTGTCTCCATGTCCTCGAGTCTAGCGCGTATGTCACGCATCTCTCTTTCCATGGCTGGATTTGGCACCTGCCTACCCCTTCCTCTTGGCATTTCCCTATCCTCTGGTGGATCGGGTGTTTGTTTGTCTCTTCTTCTCGACGGCATGGCTGAGATTTTCTTTCTCGCTTTCCCTATCTGAAGCATACAAACATAGTCAAGCTCTGATATCAAAAACTGACGCAGACCTATCGGCCCTCAGACCGAGATCCGCTCACAGGATCGTTCTTTAACCCCTTTGAGCCGGATCAACTCTTTTGGATTCCCTGCTGGAATCTCTTTTCAAATCGATCCACAGGTCCTTTTCGCAACTCGCAATCTCGCAAGTTCGCGAGTCGTGACTCCCGACTCTTCCTCTCCAATCTCGCGATACCCGAAATCTCGAAATGGGTACAGCTCTTCCTTTGTCAGCGCCCTCCACGCGTGACCACTGGCTAGGCTTAATTACTAGCACCTCTCGCTACTCGCCGCTTCGCGAGTTTCAATGTCCAACCTTGGCACCTTCCCTTCACGAAACCCCGAGAAGCGATGTTGACTTTTCTCCTCGCGTTCTCGCTCTTCGCGACTTCGCAAGCCAAAGGGTTGAGATCTCATACTCTCACCCCGCGAATCCCCGAGACACGAGAAGTCAATAGAGCGTTGACTCCCTTCTCTAGGCGACACGTGTCCACCTGTCGATCACGCGGGCCCCACTTTAAAGTTCTACCACGTGTCCACACTCGTGCCACATGTCCACACTCGTGCCTCAGCTCTCGGCACTTCACAACTTCTGAGGTCGAAACGAGGTCCTCTCAATCTCTGAATACGCGAAACACACGATGAGGCTCAGATCCAACGGTCCTCCCTTGACCGGGATCCAACGGTTGTCCTTGGTCCTCGCGATTTCGCGACTCGCGACTTGGAGAACCCAACTCCTAGGTTCTCACCTTGCGAACCTCTGAGTTCGCGAGATCCCTAGATCTCTGCCACCTGTCCTCTTCGAATGGATGGTTCTGATCTTCTCGCGACTTCGCCACTCACGAAGCCGAAGGACTTCCTTCTCTGAACCCCGATGTCTGAATCCCCGATAGAGAGGATCTTGTGACACGTGTCCTTCCAATCGGACGGCTTAGATTCTTTCGCTATTTCGGGACTTCGCACCTCGTGACCTCGCGAATCTTGATGCAAAGGTTTCAATTCGTCAACTCACGAAACCCCGAAATGAGATTTTGTGAATGATCCAACGGCCCTTATTGACTCAGATCCTACGGCCCGATTTCTCCTGAGCTTGCACTTAAAAAAATACCCACCGTAATCCTTCTTGCTCCTCTGCAAGATCCGACGGCTCTCGGGACTTCACGAATTCTCCACGGAGAATTTCGACCGTCCAATGCTTCCTTAACAACTCCTGCGAAATGAACAAGTACGCCTTCATGAAACTTATCCACGAGCAAACAACGTCGCTGCGCCTCCTTCCGACACTTCAAGGCACTAACTCTTATGAGCTTTTACCACAAACTTCGAGTCTTCGAAAAGACTCCTGCACGCACTCCTTGCAGCAATTATTCAAATACTTCCAAGTATTTGAACCTCTTCGACTCTGCGCACTCTCTGCGACAGCAGTCTTTCAACGATTTCCTTAGGATACAAACTCTGAGACTTCACTCGGCCTGCGCACTCCTTGCACGGCTCCTGTGCTTAACTTGCACTTCTGCGAGAATGAGAACAATGTTATCTCTCCTGAGCCTGCAGAGACAAACTCTGACTTCTGTCAACGCACACCTTGCGGACAATTTCACTACACTCCTTGCAAGAAAACTCTTGCTCAGACAAAGAAACAATTGAAACTCATTTCTTACTCTCCCTCTCTTCAGATTTCAAACATTTAATATGAAATCATACATTCACGCATCAAAGCAAATGCATAACAAAGAGCAAACAAGCATATATCAATCAACATGTACAACACAGAAAGCAATTGAACACCGTGAGTCTGAACTAAAGATCTTTGTATTAATCCAGAACTTTTGTACATGGGTTTTTACTTTACACAGCTCTCTGCTTCTTCTTCTCTATGCTCTCTTGATTGATTATGCTGCTAATGTTACAATGATACAAGTGAGGGTGTCTATATCCGTTTTCCCTCCGGCTCCTAAACTGTCTAATCTAAGAATTCAAAGCTACCTACTTACATTAACTAGCATAAATGCCTCTTAGTCCTTTAGACGAGAGCAGAACGCTCAAGGTCTGATTACAATCTACAAGTACGCCCTTTTCTTAATTGTTTCATTTAAATTTGGCGCATCCAACTTCAAAACATTTCAAACAATTCATCATGTGCCAAAATGCATTGGCATTTGTCCTCCGCTCGCTTGTTGTTGGTGATGCTCCTGCATCATATGTCGTATATATCATAGTTTTAAGGGCTTCAAAATCCTCCGTCAAACTTGAAAACCACCTCAAGATCTTCAAAACCTATTACTATCCAAAAAGATAACTGAACAAATCATCACTGCATTTATGTTCATATCTGTCTTGAGTGTATCTATTCAACCAGTTTAAATACATAACAAGAACCCCATGTCCACAAAACTCAAAATTAAACTCACCATCAGTTACATTAACCGGGGCTAAAAATAACCTGGTTACTATCTAAAACCCTAAATCAAAATAAATATAAAAGCTCCAGCTTCTTCTGTAGGTCACAATTGACTTTGCGTCAACAGTAATTGTCCTCATAAGCTGAGGCCTCTCCTCCGAACTCTTCGAACACAACTCTTCCTTCTGGAACCCGGTGCCTTTTTTTGAAAGTCTATCTGCCTCAGCTTTCAGTTTCTGAAGACATAATCGAATGAAATTGAGTCAAAGTTGCAAACTGAAGCCTTTTTCTGCTCCCCCAGAGATTTCAAATGAATATTAAGCAGCTATCCCGTCCCCAGAGATTTCAGATGAATATTAAGCAGCTATCCCGTCCCCTTCATCCAGTTGATCATTAATATCGAATCTCCATGTACCTGTAAAAACCTTACAGATTTTTCCAGTGCTATTTTGATAAAAAAAAAATCCGAGAGCCGTCAGTTCAGTATAATGGTTTGAACCCTTACCTAAGCATACCTTCATGCTAATAAAATGATTTTCAGAGATATAGAACACACCCTGCACTACCATCAAAAAAGCCCCAAATCTATGCCTTGTTTATTATAAACTCCTGTAACTGCCTCTCTGATTTCAGATTT
>JZKD02S0080909.1:0-25195 GCA_000966675.3 Picea glauca
TATATAATTATGGGTGAAAAATACTCTTGAAGGGTATATTATTGAATTTGTTGTAGAAAATCACGAATATTTTTTAAAAGAAGAAGTTGTATTCAAACAGAGCCAGAGGAAGATTGTTGTGGGAGATACCACTGTTGATCAAGATATTGATGGGAGAAGATAGAATGTTTCTTTCTCCTTTAGGTGACATGGGAACTTAAACACCTATGCTCGGGTAAGGATGATTTATAGGAGGATGCATGAGTTAAGATAACGAGAATTTTTCTTTGAGGTATGGGGGGGGGAAGAGAAGAGTGCAAGAGACAAATGAGATTTGAGGAGGGATGAAATTTTTGAATAATGGTGGAAGAACTAGATGAATACAACAATGAAATGAACCAATCAATTGTGGAAGGAGATTGGATCAAATAGTGGTAATAGAGAAAAGCTAGAAGAGTTGCATAAATTACAGTAATGAGGAATATTGGTTAGTCAATGGTTGAAAGAGAGAAGTAGTGTGAGAGGTGAAACTTACAGAGGTAGAGTACAATAGGAAGAGTGGTCAAAGGAGGTAGATGAAAAAGTAATGGTAGATTCCACCACTCATGAAGAATATTCAACCCGAATATCAGAAGGCGTTGTGGAAGAATCTGAACCTGTAACTCCAGAAGATACTACTTTTCATCAAGAATTAAATGTAACTTAATAGGATAACTAGAACCCCCATATCAAATAAATCTATTCTATAGGAAAAATAACCAACTTTGAATCACCTATTCCCTTA
Organism: Picea glauca; assembly: GCA_000966675.3. Classification (NCBI taxonomy): domain Eukaryota; kingdom Viridiplantae; phylum Streptophyta; class Pinopsida; order Pinales; family Pinaceae; genus Picea; species Picea glauca. Next base: position 764 of record JZKD02S0080909.1, read on the forward strand.
GTGCCATCAACAAACTTGGTCATTTCTTTAGTACATTATTCTACAAATTATTTTTTTCCTAGTTCTTTGAGTTCTTCAATCTTATTAGGTAGTAGTAGTGGAAGTGTGGTGAAGTGTATCATCATATTGCAACCATGACCTCATGGATTCCTTTTTCTAGGGTATAAAAATCCATCAATGGAAAAACAAATTGTAGGGTCCCTTACTTGATACCCTGAGTTTTGAGGAAAGGGGGATGAATATGTTGAGAATCACTAGTTTTTATGTGAACCCATATGGAGGTCAAGAGGGACTCCAGATGTGAATAAGTTGGTTGAGTTTCGAACTACTATGAGAGTTCAAGCTCTTAAATGGTATATGCAGGTTATTGAACTAGGATTTCAAGGTCATGCCTTCACATTAGTTCAAGTACAACACAAATTTATTGTATAGTTTATATTACCACAATCATAGAAACACACACTTACAGAGTTGTGGGATATAAAACAAAGGGACGATGAGTTTGCATGGAAGTATAATTAGAAGTTCAAATATGTAATAGGGAAGTTGGAGAATCCAATCCATGAATATCACCAAAGGGAGTGATTCATCCAGGGATTACTATGTTTGACCCACATTCCTCTGACATATAAAAGGATAACTACTCTAGAAGAAGCATTTGAGTAGGATATGAAGATTGAATCCATGGTAGGATATGAGGGGAGTCTCAGAGTTATGAGACCTCTTGAATACGTGACTCTCACAAAATTGCAGGGTCAAATATCTGCACTAACTGAAAATATTCATTATTTAACCCTCCCCAAGATAGGTCGAGCAGAAGTTTGGTGTATAAGATATTACACAGAAGGTCACTTGGTGACTAAATGTGTGAGACTAAGAGTTTCGGGCCTTCTAGTGCTCCAATGGTACCACCACTTGTTGGACCATTAGGAGGAGTTGTGCAAGTTTCTTCCACAACACCATTCCATGGGATGGTCCAATATCATGCCTTTCCCAATAACCAGTGGGTTCAAAGTATTGTTGGCACAGGGGAAAACCCAGGGTTCATCTCCAAGAGTGCACCAATAAGACCTAACTACTGGCCCTTTTGGAAACACCTGTGAGGTAGATGCAATCTCACCTGAAGTAGCTATGGGAGGGTTTCAAGACAGAGATGTCTACAACCAAACGGAATGCCAAGTGAATCTAACATAAGAACAATGCAACATTTATATATCACTTACCAGTTCGTATCTACTCCACAAAACTATCTATCAGATCTAACACAGTAAATCAATAACAGACTACCAATTGACAAAGAAAAGAGAATCAATCACACACACAACCCAAGATATACATGGTTCACCCTCTCTCTAGGGTTACGTCCACAGAACTGTGATTTATAATATATTAAGATGAAGCATACAGTTCTTGTCTACACTCTCAGCTAGCAAATCTTCTTTCTTCTCCTTTTATTTCTCTCCCCTTCCTGTGCACCCAGCTACAGGACTGATCTTTGCACCCAACAGAAGATCTTACAATACCATAAGGCTCTACACTCAACACTTCTCTCTCACACAATAGTACTCACTCGATCACACAATAGTAATGAATTCTCAATCAACTTAGTACTAACCCATCCCAGGTCCTTTAGACCTCTATTTATACATTACAATAGCTCACCGAAAAACTTAGGTCTAGACCTAAGTGTCAAAACCTTAGATACAAAAACCCTAGGTGTCTAAAACCCTAGGTCAACCTGACCTACATTTTTAGGGCTTCACTAGCCTGTCTTTCCTTCCTTCTTGTGTGGTGCTCCAAAGTATCCAATGGTGGATTTTTCCACTTGCTGAATTGTCCATGATACATCTTCCTTGTTGATATATCATCCTTGATCTCCATGTCCCACGCCTTTCTTTCTCTTACTTTGCTCCATCTTTTCTTCTCTTTTTCTCACTTCGACCCAGTAATAGTCATTGTGTCTTTTGCGTAGTTCATGTTTTTCCTTTTCTTCCTTGATCTTCGCTTGCTTCCATAACCAAGGGCCACCAGGTCCCCAGTACTCACCTGTGACTCATCCTGAGGCACTTTATATCTGATCCCTCTTATTTTCTTCGTCTTCAAACTACACAGGGAAGCCTTTTCTTCTAGTTCTAGTCCTCCCTTCCTTCCTCGTGCAGACTATCTTTGTTGTGTATGGTACCTAGTTTCAACTGCACCTGGTACCTAGACCCTTTTCCTCATGATTTTACTGAGAGTTGCGAGGAAGTTGGTTGTCATAACACAATTTCAATTGACTCTCATTCACCAAACCTTCCTTCCATTCTGCATTCAAAGTCTTTAACTGCACAGCTCCTCCTTCTGTAACATAGGCAACCTCATATGGCCCAAGACAATGCATTCTAAACTTCCTAGGATGCTTCATGAACTTACTAACATATACTAGTACTAGATCACCTTGCTTAAATACCTTCTTCTTGATATGTCTGTCGTGGTAGGAATTTTCTCTTTCCTTCTATACTTGCTAATGTAATCCTGCAATGAATCTATCTTTTTCTAGTTCGACCAATTGTGCAAGCCTCTCTCGAACAATGCCAGTGTCATACATATCTGTAAAGGCAACAATTTTTAGGCTTGGTACCAAATATTCCATTGGGACAATGGCTTCGAGACCATACACCAACTTGAAAGGAGTCTGCATGGTCAGTTTCTTGCAAGTGGTCCTATAGGCCCATAATACTACTGGTACTCTTAAATCCCAGTCATCCCTATTCACACTGCAAATCTTTGTTAGCATTGTTTCCAAGATCTTGTTGAATGCTTCAACTGTCCCATTCACTTGTGGATGGTAAGGTGTTCTCTTCTAATGATGGACTGCAAATACCTCATTCAAGGTTTCAATTGTTTTATTGATGAGCCTTGATCACTCATAAGGATATTCGAGCATCCAAACTTGGTTATGATGTCATCAAATATGAAGCGCCCAGTTGTAGTGGCACTGCAGTCCATAACTGCTCTTGCTTCGGCCCATCAGGTCAAGTACTCTATCATAGTGATTATGTAGCTTACTCTTGTGTGCTTCCCTGGTGAGTTAATAGGTCCCACAAAGTCAATGGCCTATTTTGCAAATGCTTGTAGGGTCAACTGTGGTGCAAATGACATTTCATCTCTTCTGGACAGTTTTCCAACTCTTTGGCATACATTGGAGGCTCTGTAATAGTCCTTAGCATCTTTGTGTAAGGTAGGCCACCAAAGGCCAGCTCTAATAACCTTCTGCGCAATTTCTTTCCCTGTGTAGTGTCCTCATGCGATGTCTTCATGAGCTTTGGTGAGGATCAACGGTCTCTCTATCTCCATGACACACCTCCTTAGTATCTCATCAGGTCCCATCTTGTATAGTTGTCCATCTAGAAGTGAAAATTTTGCAGTGCACACTACTAGTTGTTTCTTCTGGGTGATTGTATATTCACTAGGTGCCATTCCTGTTGACAAGAACTAGACTATTTCTGCAAAGTGGTCATCAATATTTCTAATGGCTAGAAACTATGCATCTGACAGTGTATCCTCCAAAATAGTAGGCTCTTTTCCATGTTCCAACCTTGACAAGTGGTCAGGACCTTTGTTCATTCTTCCTGGTTTAACCACGATATCAAAATCATATTCCTGAAATAGCAGAAGCCATCAAAATGTTATCCCCCCCAACACTAGCTTGTTGACTAGGTATTTCAGTGCGGAGTGATCAGTAAATATTTTAAAGTGTCCTCCTAGCAAGTAGTGGCGAAACTTCTACAATGCATACACCATGGCTAACCCTTCTCTCTCAGTGTTGGTGTAATTAATCTCTATTGTGGAAATTATCCTACTAGAAAAGGCTAACGGGAGGTTGAGGTCTCATGTTCCTGGTTGTGCTAACACAACTCATAATGCAATAGAAGATGCATTGACATGCACGTGAAATTCCTTGCTCCAATCTGGGAAAACCAGAATAGGCGCAATAACCATTTTCTGTTTCAGTGTGTCAAAGATCTTCTATCATTCTTTGGTCTAGTCAAATTGATAGTCTTTCTTCAAAATATTCTCCATGGGTGATTTAATCTGGGCATATCCTTTAATGAAGTTCCTGTAGTATCCAGTGTGTCCCAGCACAGTGCACAACTATTTGATTGAGGTAGGAGGGGGTAGATGAACTATGATGGAAATTTTATATGGATCTACTAGTAATCCCTGCTTCCATACAATATGGCCTAACAACACTCCAAATGGTGAAAATAAAATGCACTTCTTCAGGTTTAAGGCAATCTGACACTGCCTGCACTTGTCCAACATTAGCCTTAAACATTTGATATGATTTTTTAATAAACTAAATACAATCCAATCATCAAAGTATGCTTCTAGAAACTTATGTAGAAACTCCTTGAATGCTTCGACCACCACCCTGGAAAATATGGTTGGGGAATTCTTTAATCCAAATGACATTATTGTATATTTGTTGGATCCACATTCTTTGGAAAAGGTGGTCTTATGGCGATCTTCCTTGGAAATCGAGATCTGATGGTATCCTAAAAATCCATCTATAAAAGAATATACTTCCTAGCCTCCTACATTATCTAATAATTCGTCAGTGAATGGCGTAGGGAAGGGTTCATGCAAACAGACATCGTTCAGCTTCTTGAGATCTACATAGATCCTGATCTCTCTTGTCTTCTTGTCTTGTACCACCATAGGGATATTCTATTATGATTCTTCGATAGGTTCTATAATCTCTGCTTCCATCATTTTTTCGATCTCAATCTTCACTTTCTCCTTATATTTAGGGTTCAATATGTAGGGTCTTTTTTTGACTGGTCTTGCATCTAGTTTCAAAGGGATCCTCATCTCTCCCATAGGCCCTTTAATTCCCTTCATATCAATGAACTTGATTGGAAACAAGTCTTGATAATCATGTAGCAATTTTTTGATCTTGTCAATAGTGGTAGCATCCCAATAATCTCCAACATTTGCAAGCTTTAGTGTTTGTTCTGTTCCAATATTGATTTTCTTGATCTTGATCGGCTATCCAATAAATGGTATATCAACTCCTAGTCCTTCCACATCTCTCTATCCTTCTATTTCTGTGATTTTCACCTTCCTAGGATCATCATATTCATTAGTATTGATGTTGTAACAGCCTTGCAGTTTATGGAGAGGCGCAGTCCATTCATCCTCTTCTTGCTCCCAAGGGAGGCTAGGTGCCTCCTCGAACACTTTCTATCTTATGACCTATAATGTTTTATCTACTATAGGATATTGGCTTTCAAATAAAAATGTAGTGAAAAATTTCTGAGTCATACCTTCCCAATATGAAGTGATGAGGCACAACTCTGCTTAAAGGTACCAGTTGATAGGGGTTGTGTTCAACGTGTTAATGAATTTGTGCACCTACTGCTCTGGAGGAATTTTGCGCCATGATTCCTCGCAACTTCGCACATGGTCTTTTGGACAAATCCAACCTGTGTATCTAACTTCATAGGCTTCTACTTGCACCAAGAACCGTGTTGTCATCAGAGTATGACATTGTACCCATTCTTTAATGTTGTTTTTGTGTGTCCCCCACCATCTTGCTAGTGTGGCTTTCAAGGCCTCATCCATTGCCAACAATCATTGTTTCGTTGGTAAACTTTCTTCAAAGTCCGACAAGAAGGTTTCTAAAGGATTCAGACCATCAAAGGTGGGTAAGTTACTTACTGTTCTGTCGATCCATCGTACTTCTCTGGTTAATCTAGTGCATCTCCTTGTAGATACTTCATACATTTTGTACTGCCAGTTCTCCAGTGCTTCTTCTGAATCTAATGAACATGTGTTGTCACTTCGCCAGCTCAAATTTCCATCCACCATAGGATTAATGTAATATTGTTGTCTAGTTATTAATTTATATATGTTTTCTAGTTCATATACGCAGTCTTCTTCTCTGATGGGCTCTGTGTATCACTGAACTTCATTAAGATATAAAGGTGCAATGACCCTAAGGCCATCTCCTTCAAACGTCATTCATATTTTCTTTAAATCGACCATAGTGGAATTATTGAAAGCCCAATCAATTCCTAACATCACAAGGTAAGGACAACTATCATCGACTATCTCAATTACCTCGAAGTCTGCAAACATCCTCACCCTGTCGATGTCCACAGGGACATGTTCCAATCTTCCAAAGGGTCTTACAACTTGCTGATTGGCCATCCTAAGCCCGAGGAGAATATATCAACTTAGATTTTCCCATCAATGCCCAGGTTTTCTTCGTCATGACATTGACCTTTGACCCTAAGTTGAGGACCACATAGTCTATATCATACTCTCCAATTTCATGATTCAAGTGTAGTTCCTTGTTTGTCCTTCTCTTCTTGGATAATTGATGTATTTCTTTATTCAGTAAAGGATCTACCTTTCCTATCTCATACTTTCTAACCAAATTTTGCAGTTCTTGTATGGCTTTCTCATCTTTAATCAGGTCTATAAACATATACAAGAAACTAACAAGTTTACTTGCCTCTTTTCCATATCCGGGTGAAATAGACTGATCAAATGCCAGAGGAATTCCACATTCTCGTATTGTTGTTCATGGATTTTATGAAGAACCTTAGTCTCCCCTGAATTCTTTTCTTTCCTCCTCGAACATTTTTTTTTCTTTCTTTGCATCAAAAGTTTGTGTCTTCTCTGTAGCTTTCCTGAATCCTGATTCTTCTGTAGTCTTTCCTTGGTTCATTATATCTTCTCGTGTAATAGTTCCTCCTCAAGTGATAACAATGAATCTAGGGTCTTCTCTGCGAGGTTCTTCTTCGATTAATTGTATTTGCAGGTTCTGCAGAGGTCCCCGTCTCTCCTGAAGTTTAGCCAACAATGTTGGACATTCCTCAATAACATGCTCGAAGGAATTGCAATAGCTACAAGTGGTACAATGGTTTTTAAAGTCCCTTTCCAAGTGTCCTATATGTGCACACTTATAAAAAATTATATTTCCTCGACCTCGACCCATACCTCCTCCTCTTCCTCTAACTTCGAATCCACCACGAGAGTTGAAATTTCCTCTCCCAGGGGAGTTATACTACGTAGTGTTTCCTTCTTGATGTACTTCGCCTTGAATTTTTTATATATCCCTTGACCTTTCGTGCATGAGGTCGTAAGCCCTACAATATCTATCATCATTCCCCACAAACTTACAGAACGTGAAATACAAATTTGTGGGTGTTTGAACATATTTTTGTACGTAATAGCATTCATCAGGGCGATGTCTATTTCTACATACCTCGCACCAGGGTAGGGTAACTTGCTTCAAGGGGATTGGAGATCTAGAGGCCAAGTATTCATGAAATATGGGGGCAATGCTCCTTTTCATGGACTTCTAATTTTCATCTAACACACCAGATATATTCTCTTTTTTATTTTCCCTTGTCTTTCTTCATATCTTCGACCTTCAGAGAAAAACTAGTTAGCTGACTCAAGATTTGACTCATACCTGAGCTAGATTCTCCCATAGGGGTGGATTTTAGCTTCATGGTGATCTCCAGTGCCTCTGCATGCAAAGAAATATTATATTTCATTAGAGGAAATCTGATGTGCAGTAAGAGATCAACAATGAACCATTCCTTGTTCTGCTCATCTGGGATCTGGAAACTCAAGTGGCTCGTCAAGGTTTTAAACCTTTGCTCGAACTCCCATACTAGTTCAACTATTCTCTGCTTGATTTCTTTTAGTTATGTAATGCACTGTGACTCCAACTTGGGCTTCTTGAACTCGACAATCAACACGTTCTTGATCTCATTCAGTGGTTTAGGCTAGGCAATTCCCTTAATAAACTTCATGTACCAGCTCAGTGCACAGTCTCTTAGGGTAGTACTAAATTGATCTCGTTTGACAGCTTCATCGGTAATGTTCTTAATAATCCATACAGCTTTGTAGAGAAACCAATGATGATCAGGATCTTCAGATCCATCTCCTTTGAAGGTGGATAACCTCATCTCATCTTCCATAGAACTTCCTAGGTTTCCTGACGGAGTAGGTGTTGGGATACTAGTGACAGTGCTCTGAATGCTCATGTGACTCTGATTATTTTGATTTCTTAACATTGTGCAATCAACAGGAGGAGTAATAGTACTTACTTCAACAATATACACAATTCCTGAAGCTTTTGGCTCTTCACGATGAGGTTCTTCATCTTTCCCTTCCTTTGGCCTAGTGGACTTTGAATGCTCTTCATCTGTCAGATCTACCTCTTCTCCATAGTAGAAACCCTCGTCCCCGTAGTTTTTCTTAAAAAGGTCCACAAGAGGAAAATCTCTTAACACTCTCCCATTGCATGTATGTCCACCCTCTGTGTCATTGTCGCTGCTTGAGTTCTTGAACATTATCTCTTCAATCTAACAAACTACTATATCTTCAAGATGTTCTTCTCATGCAATAGCATCTTGATCTTCAACTTCAGAAAATGTAAAAATTTTCCTCTAGGTCCCTTAAAGAAGTATCTCGCTGCTTGGCTATACAATTCTACTATGTCAACAAGAAACTCAGTGATATACCCTCCAATGGTACTATCAAACCAGTGATCTACTGCTCGTGACACGACGCTATCAATTCTCTTTACCTTCTTGATTAGAGTCGACATCTAAACCAAAGGAGGTCTAGATCTGTTCTCAAACTGGGTATCTGCTAGCCTAGCTAACCACTCATATAGCTCCTTATGGATCCCTCCAAAGAAAAACTCGTGTATATAAGTAAAGATATACCTTCCTAACCAGTCTTCTATGCTAAGATTAGGGTTCTTGTTCTGGGCTTTAGTGAAGTACTTTTCTTGATATTCTATCCACTTATGAATCTCTGTATTCAATGGAAACCACCTTGGCATTCCCTCAAGAAGATTATTGTCTTGGAAACATAACCATTTGTTGGCACAGGGGCATACCCAGGGTTCAGCTCCAAGAGTGCACCAACAAGCCCTAACTATTGGCCCTTTCGGCAAAACCTGGGAGGAAGATGCAATCTCACCTGAAGTAGCTATGGGGGGGTTGCAGGATAGAGATGTATACAACCAAAGGGAATGCCAAGTGAATATAATACAAGAGTAATGCAACATTTATATATCACTTACCAGTTCGGATCTACTCCTCATAAATATTTATCATATATAACATAGTAAATAAATAACAATATACCAATTGACAAAGAACAAAGCATCAATCACACACACAACCCAAGATATACGTGGTTCACCCTCTCTCTAGGGCTATTGCCATAGAAGTGTGCTTTATAATATATTAATATGAAGCATATAGTTCTTGTCTATGCTCTCAGCTAGCAGATCTTCTTTCTTCTCCTTTTCTTTCTCTCTGCTTCCTGTGCAACCAGTTGCAGGACTGATCTTCACACCCATCTGAAGATCTTACAATACCAGAAGGCTCTATACTCAACACTTCTCTCTCACACAATAATACTCACTCGATCACACAATAGTAATGAATCATCAATCAACTTAGTACCAACCCATCCCAGGTCCTTTAGACCTCTATTTATACATTACAATAGCTCACTAACAACCTTAGGTCGATACCTAAGTGGCCAAACCCTAGATACAAAAACCCTAGGTGTCTAAAACCCTAGGTCAACTTGACTCACATTTTTAGGGCTTTGCTAGCCTGTCTTTCCTTCTCGCATGGTGCTCCAAAGTATCCAACGGTGGATTTTTCCACTTGTTGAATTGTCCATGATCCATCCTCCTTGATGATCTATCATCCTCGATATCCACATCCCATGCCTTTCTTTCTCTTACTTCGCTCCATATTTTCTTCTCTTTTTCTCACTTCGACCTAGTAACAGTCACTGTGTCTTACGCACAGTTCTCGTTTTTTCCTTTTCTTCCTTGATATTCACTTTCTTCCATAACCAATGGCCAACAAGTATGCTATATAAGAAAATATGATAACAAGATAAGAGAAGAGGCCTACCTCGTCCAGACGTTCGATGAAGTCCATAATTGAGCACTTGACCCAAATCATTATACCTACAACTAGTCCTTAACAACCAAGCAACACAAGCATATGGTGATATTATATAATGTTATCACATTCAATAGCATAATCCATCAACATCCATAACAAATACACCCATGGAATAATAATTCAAATATTTGCGAGATGTTAATTGGACGAGAAAAGAGTATTTCTATTCAGATATAATCAACATAAGTGAATGAGTTACAAACGTCCATGTTAGAATGATTCAGAACCAAGAAACCAAGTTCCTTCCAACTAGGCCTCCACCACTTCAATCCTCCACCAAAGGAAAACTCATATAAGAGAGACAATGAATTTTTCAATCAATAAGGAAAGAGATTTGGGGTTGAACAATGTGTTCAAAATTAACGGACAAAGGGATGCAAACTCAATGTGAAGTGAATAATTTCTCCAGAGTAATTTTTCTCTCAAAGTTGAATTCTTTCTCATCTTTTCCATAGCTTGTATTTGACCCATTTATAGCCTTCAAGTGGAACTGAAGGGTCGATTCAGAACATTTCTAGTAAATGGAAGGCCAAGGATCATTGATCTCATGACGTGACATGGAAACCCAAAACCATTTTTTAATTTTGGACACATTTCCCGATGTACACGGGTTGTAGTGGTGCAACCTGCGTATATGCATGTTGTAATATAAGCAAGGCGCATACGCCATATATGTGGAAAAATAATATTTTTAGCTCTAGGATTTTCAAAAAGGGACTTCAAGTCTGCACAGGGAAATGGAAAAAGACCCTCTATGCAAGATTGCATAGGGTGAGGCAAATCTTGCTATAACATATGCCCCTTAATGTGTGAGGTTAGAGGAGTATCTGCGATGGATGAAGTACATTATAAGACCTAGAAGTGGAGTAATGGGGACCCAACTAGAAAAACTAGTTGCTCATTACAATCTGTACTGTCTTTTCATACATGGATGCCAATTTGAATTACACTGTAGATCCATGTGAAAATATACCAAACAACTATCCATGGCCATGAATAGGAAAATAAAAATGTGGTTACATTCCAAAGGTTGTCATAGTCATGAACAAGGCCTAGTAAAACTAGTCTCAAAATAAATCTGAAGATATTTGTATACAATAGAGTACAATCTGATCTCCCATGATCACTGAAGTCACAGAGGTACTGGTCCAATGAAAAGGTAGCAACAACTCAAGAAATATGTGACTATAAACTGATGTCTCCAAGTCTTCTACATAATTTGCCAAAGGTGCAAGTCTACATCATGTGAATAAAGGAGTTGAGGTCAAACACAATGAGACTTTGTTTGATTACTAGTCATTGAGATATACCATTAACAAACGTGAGACAACCTATTGATGATGAAATTAGGTATCAAGGCATCGAGTACATTCTTACAAGTGTGAATAAAGGATTCAGGGTTGAACACTTGAAGAATCCATCAATCAGGAGACATTGATGTATTCCCAATTGTTGATGGTGAGAGAACTCACCACTAATGACTGCAAGCCTCTAGGTACTCATAGGACTCTAGGTCTCATCTCCAAAATAGATGAGTTGAATTCAATGGAAGGAGACCCACTGGAATGAGAGAATTAAGGCATCTCTCACCATTCAACATGAGGTACAAAGAAGGATCTTTATGATTTGGAGGAAATCGGATGAAGAACATGTTCACGAACCAATGAAATTGTGTGTCTTTCACGTGTTCCAGGTGCAAGTGGTACATGAAAAAGACCCTTTGAATAGCATCCAATGAGGAGAACTGATGACAAAGGTGAGGAAACCACCAATAAGGTCAATGGAATCCAAGATATTGAATGAATCCCAATGTGTGAATAGATGTCTTGCCGTCGAAACCACCCAGTCAACAACCAATGATGAAATGTCGACTATTGGGTTCAAGTTTACCTACCACTAAGGAAAGTAGGACTAGGGTGCGCAATAGGATTACAACTTCATGTTATTCTGAGATAAACTGAGGGTATGGACAACATGCAAAGTCAATATTTATGAGGAATGGTCGACACAGGTTGATAGACATCCTTTGAACAAAAGCATGAGACATATGGAAGACTCTGACATCACAGACTCAATGATGAAATCATGAGATGCAGGAGGAATCAATCAAATTTTCCATAGGGACTAGAAGAGTAACTAGTCGAGGGAGTAAGCTCTCTATAACGAGATCAAGTTCCTAAGGTCATCCTAAACCCAAAATTGTGATGAAAAGTGGACTCAAAAAATTTGTGCTCTATTCAAAGCCGACACGATTTTTTCCAATATAAGATAATACTCCCTTCTGGCCCATCTTTTTTTGTTTTTTCATAGTCAAATGAATGCTATGATACAAAGGAGGGAACAAGTGTCACAAGTAATAAAAACTAGTTCCAACAGTCGAACATACCTATGTGTTATAACCCTAATTTGCACCAAACATGCATACCTGGCATCGGGCCATCTCACTTGCCATTTTTGCCAAGACACTACTGAACATCTCTTCCAAACACCATCCTTTTGAAGGCATACATGCCCTACACCACTTCTGCACATGTGTATACACTAGCTGACCCACTATAGCCTGTGTATACTGACAAAAGCACAAAAAATAGAAAGTTGCAGACGAAATACAGATTTCCGGGTAATTGCCTAAACCGTTTGACCACTCATAGTTGGTCACTCAACTGGATAACTGCCCTCTTATAGAATATAAAAGAAGAGGTATTTATCCTCAAAAGGATCGACATCAAACACGGAATTCAAGGATCGACATCAAACATGGAAGTCAAGGTAGAGTAACTAGATCCTTTTACCCTTGTGTTTACATATGAATAATGGGGTCTATGATGGGATGATGGTAAACAATAGGAGAATTTATATGGTCATTTATGCATGCAATATAAAACCCTTAGTGCTAGTCCATAGGGGGTTTTCCCACCCATGTGGATAACTACCTCTTCTTTTATAGGCTAGAAGAGGGTAGTTATCTAGTTGAGTGACTGGTTATGAGTGATCAAATGATTTAGGCAATTACCTAGAAATCTTTATTCTATCTGCAACTTTCTATTTTTTGTGATTTTTTTAGTATACATGAGTTGTAGTGGGTCAGCTAGCATATGTACGCATGCAATAGTGGTGCAAGGTGTGTATACCTTCAAAAGGATGGTTTTTGGAAGAGTTGTTTAGTAGTGGCTTGGAAAAAATGGCAAGTGAGATGGCATGATGCCAGGTATGCATGTCTGGTGAAAATTAAGGTTATAACATATGCCCCCTGATGTGTGAGGTCAGAAGAGCGTATGATGGCCAAAATACGTTACCAATATTCACCAACGTACGAAGAAAGTGAGCCCAGGGACCAGAGTTCGGGAGATGCCATCTGCAAAATAAAAATTGTCTCACCGAGGCAGGCATACCCATGCTCAGAATGAAATAAAATCATGGTTGCCAATCAAATACACTACATATCCATGTCATATAACTATATAAAGTGTAGCCGTGAGGAATACACAACAAATCTACATCTCAAAATCAAAAATATATACATGTAGAGTATCCACCTTCAAGAAGCAAATAATGTCTGATGTCTAGAAATGAGGCCTTCGGAGCTTGAGCAACAACTTCAAAATATTCATAACTTGGGTAGGAGTGTAGTATGGGTGTATGAATTCACTACCCAGAGGTCTTCGATGGCTCATCAGGAACAAACTAGAGGATCTTGATTATCAGGCTTAGGGCTTCAGTGATTTTGAACAAAGACTTTATTGGGATTTTGGGATGGTCGAGCATGAGGTCAAGAGACAAACTACAGAAGGGTCAAATCAATCTTGGTAAAATCTTCCCTTGGACAACAACATGAAAAATTATGAGACTCGGGAAGCATGGTATTGACATAAGTTCATGATGTAGGAGGCAACGCAAACTCTCCATATGTTTGGAAGAATAACCAAACGAAGGAGGACACATATCTATGTAGCAAAAACAACTTCCTAAGGTTACATTATTTCCTTGAGCTTGACGAACAAATGGAAGGATGCGCTTTGTCCAAGGGTGACTCATTGTGCTGCCAACAAAAAGAAAATACTTTTCCCTTCCTCATTTTGGGGTATAATTGATTTTTTTTCTTTTTCAATCATTTTTGGGAAGCCTGTAAAAGAATAAAAGAATGATACGTTACAAAGGAGGAACGAGTGTCGAAAACATACTAGTTCCAAGCACAAGGAACACACTAATGTTCAGAGCAAGAACATATGCAGGAAAAAGGACACCTGGGAAAATCTCTCTATGGGTCAAGGTGTCAAGACGCAGAGGGAAAAAGTGCGACAAGGCTTGCATATAAGGCATGCTTCAAATGGTTCAGTTGAGGGAAACATGGAGCCGACATTAGGCCAAAGATGCAGTAATGCAAGTGTGATTAACAAGACGTAATGATAACATCCTTCGATGTAATTTTAACAATCCTAGAGAAGGTAAACTCGATGGTTTTTCATTTTTTAGAGAGTCTAAAAAAACGTAAAAGGAGACCCCACTGGGGTACCTTTTTCGAAGGTAGTCTAGTCGGTTCGAAAAAGGGGTAAACTAGCACTGAAAAAGACTTCTATTCAAAACCATTTTAATGAGTGTGACAAAGACAAGATCACTCAACATTTTTTTCATATTTAAGGAGTTTTAAAAAAGCTTAACTATGGACTCTGTATGAGATGTTCTTCTGGACCATTTTAACAAGTGTGAAGGAACAAGGTCACTCGACGATATTTTCAATTTTAGGGAGTCTGAAAAGAGCTTAACTATGGACTCCGTGGGGATTCCTTTTTCATAAATTTAGTCCCTCGGGCCTGAAAAAGGGGTAAACTTATACCTGAAAATACTCTTCTAGAGAACCGAGGGTCCTAGAGTATACCTTTGTTCATACAGTTGACCATCTAGACCGAAAAAGGGGTAAACTACCGCTGAAAAGGTGTGCCTTCAAATTTCAGTTTAGCGAGCATGAAGGGAAAAAAGATCGCTCGGTAATATTTTCATGTTTAGAGGGTCTCAAAAGGGATTAAAAGAAGACCCATTGTGTTTTGGGAGCCCTGAGGGTGAGGTCAAGAGTGATAATGAATCATGTAAATGAGGATCATACTTGTAATTAGGAAAAACTAATAAGGACTCCCGAGCCTATAGTCATTTAGCGACGGCATGGATACCAAAAATGTAACCAGGATCTACCTAGGACATCCATGAAAGGGGCGGCTCTACCACTAAATTACAACACTTCTAAAGAATCAATGATGGTTCTATGTCACAAATCGATGGGGTTGATCCTATGGAAAATTGAAAAAGACAACGAGATATAGAAAGTGGAGGAGGAATCCTAACTTAGTTGCAACAAGTTGGAAAAATGAATTTTTACCAAAGGACCTTAAAAATGACCCAAATGTCCCAAAACAATTCCCAATACCCAAAGCAACACTTATCGTAACATGCCCTAAGAAACTATTGAACCATATTACATGATTTTCAAGTTAGTAAAACCGACAAAGGAGGCTAAAAAATGACAAAAAGGAGCCAAAAAGTCTATAAATAGAAGCTGGCAACTCATTATTACCATTGCTAATTGAGAAATTGACAAAAAACCAAAAACACCCCTTTGTCAAAAGAGTTGATTCTGGTAGCTTCAGTGGACGAAATGACCTTTCGCTTGGACCAAGTAAGTACATACTAGCCCCTCCTGCATTTCAATTATTCATTTTTTCTTTTCTTTTTATTTTTGGGGGGGGTACTGACCTTTAAAAAGGTCAGCCCTATGTATACACGGGTTTTCCTATGAAAGCCAGCATATGCACACGTGCATAGGAAATACTGCATGTGGGCATATGTGAATGTGTATACTACAACCCACATATACCCTCCAACATGTTGAAAAATTTAAAAGGTGCAAGAGTTAACCCCCCCCTGAACTTGTCAAATACAGGATGTATGTTCATTGGAGGGAGAGGGAGAATGAGGGCATTGATAATTTGGTCAGAGAGGACCTTGATGCTACCGCTGCATTGGCGCTGTGTGGCTTGCTAAAATTATTCCAGTGTCTGTTTATGCGGGAACAACCTAGGCTGCTAAATGGCTTGGTAGATTACGAGCACCCGGATGGAGAGGCATTCATGCTTGAGGGACATTCGTTGACTCCAACGACTGAAGATATCTACTTTTTGACTGGCCTCTCAAGGAGAGGGGAACCAGTCAAATTTCTCACGTTTCCCTCTGGGCCTCACAACATAGAGGAGTTGATTGGACTCCATTGCGAGGCTGGCATAGACAAAGTGGGCACAAAGGTGCCGATAAACAAGATTTCTAACCTATCGCTGAAAGCGATATTTTTTCTCATTAGGCGGATCACTGGATCCACATATTTACATTAGGCTTCCTAGGCACACATGAATTGTGTGGTTCAATGCTTAAATGCACAAATTTTCGATTGGAGTACCACCTTACTAGACTGCATGAAGAGGCAGCGGACAGAGTGTCGTATGCGGAGACACAGAAACTTTGGGTTCAGGACTATTTTGTGTTCCTTTTTCTTTGAGAGGGTACCAAGTCTTGGCCCTAGAGAGACGCTACGAGGGCATGAGCCCTCTCTCCCAGCATTATGTAGATGGGTGGCGTTTTTTCCGTGACAGGGTGGGGGGAGGACTATTCAGGCCGTCGACAACAATTTTTTTGCTTGGTGGGCACGACATATTCTAGCCATAGAGGACTACCCCTATGTCGGGATCAAATATTCTAGAGATCCTGACATGCATGTACCACCCGGTGAGGAGCGAGGAGAGATGGGTAAGTTTGTTTTTTATTTGTTTTCAAAGTTATTTAATTTTTATGTTTTTTCATATATATCATATTTTTTGTATACCAGAGTATCTGACACATGTGTATCCGTTATGTGCATATGTGGGGCTAGTGCATCCAACAGACTTCGCAAGGACTAGGTGCCATCCTCAACCAAAGGTGAGACCATTTGCAGATGGCGGCCCAGCAACAATAGGGGGACCTCCAGTCGGAGAGGCTGAGAGAGTTTTGAGGTAGGTGGAGTGGAACCTCACCGCTCTTACTCGTCCAGTTCCTATGGTGAAGATCAAGGATCTCCCACCGTCCATGCAGACTCACGTTGTCGGGGTACCACGGACTTGGGTCCATCTTTTTCGATGTTTGGCCAATGTTGTTGTTCACTATGGCAGGGCCAACATGCTCTGTCCCTAGTTAGGCTAGACTTCTTATGTGTTGAGGGAACCTTTTGTATATTTTTTAGGGCATAAGCCCCATGACTCTTTACTGGACACATATTTTTTGAGGCACTCGTTCCCAACTATGTCCTCTGATACTTTGCGATATATATATGTTTTTTTACATATTTTTGTGTTTTATGGATTGCATTTTGTTACAAATGTATTTACATGTGTGTGTGTGTGTGCTTTTTCTTACATGTGTGCAATATGCCAATCTAATATATGATTATCTAGAGTATCTGTGATTGATTCAATCTTCTAGGAACATGGATATACGTAATTTCATCAAAGCCTCGTTCTAAGAGACGTACCCTAAGGAATCGTCAGTGCAGAGTAGGATCATAAACGTGGTAAACTCCATTTAATTGAGACACAACCAGTTGAGCATATAAGTAGACTCGGAGGTGAGATATACCACATGACAAATAATCATGAACCAACTCTAAGACTACGTTGTATTTGGAAACATTGTTTGTGGCCTCACTTAAACAGATACCTCCTAAAGAAAGAAATTGGCCTTAAGGTGTGAAAATCACCCAAGCTGCGAAAGAAAGCCTCTGAGTGTGTCGTCTAGTACCATCCGTGAACCCAATGAACACCTCCGATTCACTTGACATCTACCACAGTGAAAAAGATTACATCAAAAATGACATGTGCATAAAACTAAAAAGATAAAAACTACACAAACAAATGTACAAGAAGTATACATTTGTTACAATAAGTCACCCAAGGTGACCCAACTATGAGTAATACTTCTTGAGGTAGAGCCCATTTCTAGGCTCTACAAAAGTATTTCCCTCAAAGTCCACCAGACGATAAGCGTCCTTCTTTAGAACCTCTCTTACGATGAAAGGTCTGAACCACATGCGTTTGAACTTGCCTACCCCCAGGGGGTCCTTATCTTGGTCACAGACTAAGACAAGGTCTCCTTCAGAGAAAATTCGAGGAAAAACAGATCGATCATACTGACACTTAACTTTTTGCTTGTGAGCATGATTAGTCAAGGCCACATCACTATGCTTCTCATTGAGCTTCTCAAGGTATAATAAATGTTCTTCAAGTAGTGAAGTGTCTGGCAATAATTGTACTGCCAACTTTAGAGACGCGATCTGGTACTCTATGGGAAAGACTGCTTCCATCATGTAAATGAGTTGAAAAGGTGAGAAACCAGTTGCAGTTTTAACAGACATTCGGTAGGCCCATAATGTCGAATATAACATCAAATGCTAATTTGACTTGGTTGAATTGATCATTCATTGTAGAATGGTCTTAAGAGATTTATTTACATCTTCCACTTGACCATTCACTTGTGGGTAGTATGATGACGAATGTTCTTGCCTCAACCCAAGATTTGATGTTAACTCAGACATCATATTGTTCTAAAAGTGACTGCCATGGTCAGTGACAATCTCTCTCGGGACGCCGAACCTTTCTATAATCTGGCTAAATAGAAAGAGAGTTGTGGTCTCTCCATCATCTTTTAACGTTGGCATAACTTCGACCAAATTGGTAAAGTATTCTACTTCTATGATGATATAACAGTGCCCCCTTGCTAAAGGGGGGTTGCATGTAGTGTAATCAATCCCCCACTTGGTGAAGAGACCAACGGTAATGACGGGAAACATGGGAGAAGAGTGTGCCCTCATATTCCAAGAGAAAATATGATACTAGTGTCATTTCTTGACCAATTCAACACAATCTTTGATTAATGTTGGCCAAAATTTACTGTCTCGTAGAATCTTTTGGGTTATCTCCAACCCAGACAAATGACCGCCACATTCTCTAGTATGGGAATCATTAAGAATCATTTCTTCTTCTTCATGAGTGATACATCGGTGAAGGATGCAATCTACACCTCAACGATACAAAGTTTCCTCGAGTATGAGATAGTTCTTGGCCTGATGGTTTATACGACGACGCTCATCACAAGAAGCAGAGGTAGGGCACTTCAAAGTATGGAGATAGATAAGTACATATCCATACCAGGGATCTGAAGATGCAATCACAAACATGTCTCCTTTAATAAGTGACTCTTTTGGCATAACATCACCTGACTCGACCAGAAGTTGTGAGATGAGTTCCGCAAAGGCCAACGACTTTTTGGATTTCGCCGAAACAAAATCTAAGTCAAATTCCTAGAGGAAAACTATCCATCTACTGATCTTTCCACCAATTATTCATCGTGTCAACACGTACTGAAACAAATTCACAATAAAAATGAAAATGGTCTTGCGAAACAAGATATAATGACAGAACCATTGGACATCATGAACTGGTGCCAACGCAAGTTTTTCAACGTGGGAATAATTGAGTTGCGGTCCAACCAAGCATTGGCTCAGGTAATAAATCACATATTCTGAGAGAAAATGATCCTCTTGAACCAAGACCATACCGATGGCCAACTCTGCCATAGCCAAATACAATAAGAAATCTTTATTGTAATTAGGTGGCCGGAGTAGAGGGGCAGTTGTGAGGGCATGTTTAAACTCTTCAAAAGAGCATTGAGCAGCTTCGTCCCAATGAAAAGGAATGTCCTTCTTTAGTAAATGCATAAATCCCTTCATGTTCTCGACATATTTTGTGATGAAATGATGTAAAAATTTTGTTTTTCCCTGTAAACTCTGAAGCTGAAGGATTGTGCACGGAGGAGGCAACTGAACTATTGCCTCAACTTTGAGAGGATCGACTATGATCCCTGTTGTCGAAACTATGAAACCTTGCAGATGACTCGACATCACACAAAAAATGCATTTGTTTGGATTCAAGCGAATCCGGTAGTAGCAACATCACTCAAAGATAAGTCGGAGGTGCGTGGGATGATCAAATATCTTACAAGATCATGATGCTAAATCATCAAGGTAAGCCTCGACTATATGTTTGAGATCATGGAAAACAAAAGACATGGCCCATTGAAAAGTAGCTACAGAATTTTTAAGACAAAAAGGCATCTTCCGATAAGTGAATGTACCCCACGGGCAAATGAAATTGGTTCTGTGTTGGTCTTCGGGTTTGATTTGTATTTGATTGTATC
Organism: Picea glauca; assembly: GCA_000966675.3. NCBI lineage: Eukaryota > Viridiplantae > Streptophyta > Pinopsida > Pinales > Pinaceae > Picea > Picea glauca. The sequence continues at coordinate 21,037 of JZKD02S0080909.1, forward strand.
CTGAAAAACCATCCATGAAAGAAAAGGCCTTGCAACTTGTGAATTCATCGACTATCTTGTCAATAAATGGTGTGGGGGAATTATCCTTTGGACATGCTTTGTTCAAATCACAGAAGCCTGTACATATATGAATTGTACCCTATTTTTTGTCGACCAGAATGGGATTTGACATCCATTGAGTCAAATGAATGGGGTAGATAAAACTTTCTTTGAGTAGTTTCTTTACTTCAGCCTTAATAATTGTTGCTTTCTTAGGATTGACTGGACGAAGCTTCTGCCAGACCGGCTTACCATCAGGATAAGTCATGATTTCATGTTCGATGATTCTTGGATCTATGCCTAGATGTTACACATTATTTTCATCACCCTTATGACTATTAATGATGTAAACCTATATGTTGCCTTCAGAGGGGTTAGTGGGCTTAATTCCTGAAGAAAGAAGGGAGAAGAACTTTCCCTGAGAGAAGGAGTTATATTTTCCTTTGTAAAAACCCTATTAAAGAGGATTTCTGTAGGTTTCTCTATACATAGGGTGCAGAAATGATTTATTTCCGTAGGCTGCACTATAGCTAGGCTGCGGGTTTTCTGCAGGTTTCTCTATAGATAGGGTGCGGCGGCCTTCTTACATGGTAAAAATGAGCATTTTCTCGATGCTTCTAGAAGGAGAAGCTTCTATAGTGAGGTGGCTTCCGAATGGTTTAGATCTTACTCACTTTCATGATTTAGTGGGATCATCCTAACCTCCTCACCTTATCCTCTTCAGCTTATAAAAGGAGAGGAGCTCTCATGGAGAAAGTTAGTTAGCTTTGGAGATTGGCTTGTTATTGAGTTTTGTAGCTTGGCTTTTGTATTTGGATTGACCTTGGGAAATCTAGCTTGGTTATGGCTTTGAGATTTGCTTTATCAAGATAGATTGTGAGTATCTATCAGATCCATGGTCTTAGAATCCTTGGAGCAAGAAGTGTGTGGGAAGAAAGGAACTATTGGAAGGAACCTAACAACATCAAGGTATCTAGTTGTATCTTTCTTCCATATTATATAATATAGTGGCATGTTTCTTTCCCATAAAATGATTCTCATTTTATTGCATGACTCCTTGATCACATGCATAGGTTGTCATTGAATATATTATTGTTGCTTTCACTTTGGTTGGTTTGTGTTTCATTGCAGGATCAATATCACAAGAGCACCAAAGCGAAGTAGGGATAACAAAGACATAAGGAAGTGATATTTAAGGTATGTCACTCATCCTTTCTTTGAAAATAGATTCAATGATTAGAGCCTAGGGAAAGAGCCATGTTCTATCTTGTTTTGTTCTAGATCCAGGTGGATCTAGGGAGATCAGTTTATGTCTGCATTTACCGATTTATCCTACAACAAAATTGGTGACCATACTGGGGATGGATTGTTTTCCTATTTTTCCTTGCTTTCTTGCTTTGATTGATCGGGTTTTTTTTTCTGAGTCACTAGGAGATCCAACTCGACTCTATGACTGTTAAAATTCACCGGAAAACCTTCTTAATTTTTAATTTTTTCCATTTTTGTTTGATTTTCGCACCTTGCTTTGAGGGATAGTGCGGAGAATTAGGATTTCCGCACCCTATTTGTTTAGACCAGTGCAGAAACTCTACACCCTACCCATATTTTGCCTACAATGATCAAGGATTTACGCACCGTGTTAGGCTTCTAGCCTGTGGCGATTGTGAAAAAAAATTGTTTTTTGGTGGCTTTCCCTGCCAAGATCTGTGCCATGGTTCTGGGGTGATTTGTTGGGTCTGATTACAATTTGCTTGACAAAATTTGAATCTTCTTTCAGCCATATTTTCCTTATTTTTTCTTTGTTGGCTTTTGAAATATTTGGTCTCTTGATTTGAGTATCTTTTAGTTACAAAGCATTGTTTTTCATTAGAATTCTTTAGTGAAAGAATACTTCTTTTTCAAAGTAAATCGTGTTAAAAGAGAAACTCAGTTTGGGTTGTTTTTGTTTTGAAGTGATTTGCTATTGGTTTTAGTGTCTCTTTGAAACAAAAATTCTAATTTCTTGGTTTACATTAGATTGGGGGCATCCGTGCATTTGAAGTAGTGAAATTGCATGATTCTTGGCATTTTTTGGTGTTAAATTCTGAAATTTTTTCCCGCTCATGGACGGGGGGGGGGGACAATGAATCGTGTATTAGTGTACAGTGTCTTTGTATCATTTCTTGAATATATTGAGATTGATGATTTTAAAATTCTGGGACATTGTGCATAAGGAAATGATAAATGTTTTCTCCTTCTCATAGCATAGCTTTCATCAAAATGGAAAGATTGCATATACATCTCTTTGCATAACTTTTGATTCGATCAAAACACCATATTGTCCACACCATTTTATTTTTGAGTAACAACATCCATAAAATAAAGCGCTTATAAAAAGTGATTAGACATTTTTATATTTTCTGGTAGCAAACCTACATTAACTTAAGTTGTAGGGATTTGGAATAGGTGCGAAAGATACCTTTCCAAAGCTGAAAACAAACATAGAATCTTGCGTTAGGGAGTAGTTAAATCCACTTATTACATTTTTGTCCTGGGAAGCCCTTCTCACACAAGGGTCAATCATGAGGTCGCATTGAGACTGGCAGAGTTACTCACCCTACTTTGTTGGTCTTGGTGTACAAATTGCATGTATTATGGGGGTCGCTTGTAGGTATGCCCACAATGATGAGTGGAAGCCTTTCAAGTTGATTTCAGGCTAGGTACCCTATGTTTGTGCATGGATCAGACTATGGACTATTTCCCCAGGCATTACTGTAGTAATTGGTAACCTTAGTGGCCTATCTCTCTAGGTTTTGTACATGAGGTGACTGTGGAGGGGCAAGTCTTCACGGTACCTGGAATCAACGTTGGCCAAACTCACTCGGGCTCCTTGGAGGGTATACCCACATGTATGTGTGGGAGCTTGCACCAGGGTGTAAGTTCGTTAAGCAGGTCGTCAACATAAATTTTCCACCCACTCTATCTTAACCCCTTCTTACATTGTTCTTGTGATGTTGGATTTCATCACTAACTAGTGTGCTTATTGTGAGAAGGTTTTGTTTGCTTGCTTGCTTACCATATTTTTAGCATGTTCTATTTATTTTCCCTCGAAAACTCTAGATTGGATCTATGTTTAATGGTGTGAATTCCCAAAATGACCAATGAAGGAACCCCTGCTCCAGGGGAACCTTTTGTTTTTCCTTCTTACGAAAACATTGGTCCTCCTCACATTGCTACTTTGAGCCTTCCAGGTCTCACAATTAGATTATCGGTATGGATTTTTTCCACTCAGGTAATCCTGAATGCAGCTAGTGTTTCGTTTGTAAGAACTTCCCCCCAAGAACATCAACCTCATGTTGATCCTTCACCTTCTTCACCAATAATATCTTCTTCTCCTTCTTCACTTGCAAGGTCTTATTCCATTCCATCTTCTTTGTTGAGTGAAATCTCTGAAGCTAGTAACCCGATGAATAATAAGAAGAAGAAAATGAAGAATAAGAAGAAGAAAAATAATCAAGGATCCACACTTCCAACCACTACCAGACGTGTTGGAAAGAAATCAGTTATCATTGATCGTGTTGGGAGTGTTGATGATGACAAGAACACCCAAACAACCCGTAAGCCCAAGTACCCTTGTAGGATTTGCAAGGGTATCCATCTTCTTAAGGATTGCCCTGGTGTATCAAAGGTTATAGAAGCATGGTCTACACACCCTTGCCAACGCATGTCATTAGCCTCTGAACAATACATTGATGACTTCTCGTCAACTAGTCATGATGTCGTTGGGAAGAAGAAAATTTGATTCATGTTCCCATGTATGTTATTGTTTCAGGATAAATCCGTAAGTGCGGACACAAGCATATCTCCCTAGATCCACCTGGATCTAGAACAAAACATGACAGAATAATACACTTTCCCTAGATCTAACCTATTGAATGAACTAAGAGATAAGGATTATGGACATACCTTATGAACGCTTTCCTTAGGTCTCTGTTGTTCCAAGCTTTTCTCCAATGCTCTTGCACCGTTCAGATCACAACAGTACAAACCAATCGAAGTAAGGGCAGATTAATATATTCAATAGCTAGTCTATACATATGATCAAGGAGTTATGTAATAAAGTGACATCATCTTTATGGGA